>JAOWBW010000721.1:0-552812 GCA_026119855.1 Campanula takesimana
CAAAATAGTCAATGTGTAGAATCTCTGAAATGTATATTTATCTATCTTTGATGGGCAAGATGGTAAATCAACATTGCTTTGGAAATGAATAGGTATGGTCCCTATTTGAAGTGTCACCATGTTTTACTATATAAAGGCCCCTCCATCAAGCCTTAAACATACTTGATTCTTACTTTCCTCTCTACATACTCTCTTCATAATTATCTAGAAGAAATTCTGAGAAACTTAAGAGACACTCTCACTTAGAAGATCATCTCCCTACATCTTCATCATCCTTAATCTCCCTTTAAGACTCAATAATGGATTCAACAGGTATACATTTATTACATGCTTCCGCTTCATCTTTCCTCTTTCTCTTACTTAAATATGAGTGTGGCATTCAGGGATTAAAATTGTTCTATCAATTGGTATCAGAGCCCCACTCATTATTTAGTTTGAGTTTGAGTTCTTGTATTAAGAAAAAGCATTAAACCGCTTTAACTATGATTCATTTTCCTGTTGAATCTTAAGGTTTTGATGATGTCGATTAGGGACTCTAATTCGTTAATAGAGTGCTGATGATCTTCATCTAAATTAAGTAAATGGTTTGAAAAGTTTTTGTTCTTTAAAATGGTTCATGTGAGACTATCCCTTAAAAGCATGGTTTATGTTGTAATAAACATACCATGTGGATCTACTCACTTGATTCCATTATTTTTTAAAAGCAAGATTATCCTAAATAACATGGTTTTATGTTTTAAGTACATACCATGCGGATCTACTTGCAATTCATTGATTTTGAGGAAAATTTAGACAAATTCAAGAAGTGTTGAAGTGCAGATATATGGCACGGTCGTGCTCTTTGTTTGGCACGGCCGTGCGCCTCTATTACCTTGAACCGGTGTGTACAGTTGTGCCGGTCCGGACGGGTGGTTGTTAATGTATTTTTATCGGACCGTTTCGTTTGCACGGTCGTGTCTATTATTTAGCACGGTCGTGCTATCTGCACCGTGAAAACATGTTTTTTCCCCATATTTTGGCACGGTCGTGCCCTTTGTTTGGCACGGTCGTGCTAAGTATGTCGAAAGCAACATTCATTGTTTCTGCACTATTTTGTTGTTTTCTCTTGAACCAAAAACATTCATTTTTTAAACCTTAAAGCTTGGATTAATTATATGCTTAAATAATTTTATTCATTATTTAAATAATATTATCACCTAAGTGATTAACGTTATTTAAATGCAAAATTATTAAAGTGTTGAATGTTTTAAGATATGAATGACTTGAATTTTTCAAAGAAGATCTTGACATTTGACTAACGATGGTATATCAGGCTGGAAACCTTGACTGGTCTCCTCAACCATCCGAACGGATTGGTGGAACGACTAAGGTTGAACAACGCCACGTACTAAGAAAGTCTTAAGCATTCATGTGATGACATATAAAATGAACATTTAGTAATTTTATTAAATGCTTAAGACTACCCAAAGGAAGATTAAGCATTTAATCAAATATTGTTCAAATTACTTGTCATCTAAAGTAATTATTTATGAGTCAATTCGCAATCCAAAGATTAGTTTTGATGTCATGTTTAATTGCTTTATTGATGGATTTCATTTGATATAATTAATCTTTTAATTCATAATGTAGTTACTTATTATTGTTTTGTATTCATTCTTGTTCTCGATTCCCAGATTTACTTAACGCTTCTTCTATTACTGCTGCGATGAGCACAATTCCGATGCTTAATGGGACAAACTTTAAAACTTGGAAAAACAAATTACTATGATCTTAGGCTGCATGGACATAGACCTCGCATTTAGGGAGCCTATTCCTCTTCCTCTTAGTGAAGATAGCACCGCTGAGGACCGCTTGAACTCTGAGAAGTGGAAACGCTCTAATCGCGTAAGTCTTATGATCATGAAAATGTCATCCCGAAGGCATTTCTTAACAGTGTCCCCGAGGACGTTGATGCTAAAACCTTTCTTGAGACCCTTGAAAGGCGATTTGCTAAAAGCGAAAAAATCGGAAACAAGTTCTTGTTTAAGAAAGCTTGTTTCCATGAAGTACAAGGGTACCGGGAACTTAAGGGGAGTATATTTTAGAAATGCTTCACTTATCAACTAAACTAAAAGGACTTAAGTTAGAGATATCGGAAGATCTTCTCATCCATTTAGTGTTGATTTCTCTCCTCCTCAGTTTGATCACTTTGAGGTGACCTATAATTGTCAAAAAGACAAGTGGGATATTAATGAATTAATCTCACATGTGACACAAGAGGAAGATAGGTTGAAGCAACCTAAAATTGAAGGTGCTCATTTAGCATCCACCTCTTCTCATGGGACTAAGAGAAGAGGGAAGGAAATTACGGTAACAAGCAATAAGAAGCCTAAAGGATCATCTGATGATCGTAAGGAAAAGAAGTGCTTCTTTTGCAAGGACCCTACGCACATGAAGTATGACTTCCCTAAGTATCACGCTTGGCGTGCTAAAAAAAGGTATGTCATTTGGTCTTGTTTGTACTGAGGCTAATTTAGTTTCAATTCCTACATATGCATGGTGGTTGGATTCTGGTGCAACAACTCACATTAGTATGTCTATGCAGGGTTGCCTGAATTACCGAAGACCCAGTGAGGATGAAAGATTCATCTATATGGGAGCTGGGAACCCGGTAGAAGTCATAGGCATTGGAACCTTTAGATTGTTGTTAAGTACATGATATTATTTTGTATTAAATAATACTTTTATTGTACCTTCGTTTAGAAGGAATTTAATATCTATCACTGTTTTGGACAAAGAGGGTTACTCTTGTTCATTTGGTAATAATAGATGTGATTTATATTTCAATTCCATTATTGTTGGTACTAGTACTTTATCGAGTAGTGATAATCTTTATTTGCTTAACACTACTCAAACAATCAATGAGTCCCACAACAATGAAACTAAAACTAAAAAGCGAAAGTTTTCAAGTGAAAAATTTTATACCTTATGGCATAGGCGTTTAGGTCATATCTCCAAAAGGAGAATTGACAAGCTTGTGTCTGAGGAAATCATAAATAAACTTGATGTTCCTTAAAAGGACTTTTGCATTGAATGCCTAAAAGGAAAGTTTACAAACTCGAAAAGAAATGTATCCTCGAGAGCCTCAAGCGTCTTAGAACTAATACATACGGATATTTGTGGGCCATTCCCTTCTCCTTCTTGGAATGGTCAACAATATTTTATTACGTTCATAGACGACTACTCTCGATATGGATACATTTATTTGCTTCATGAAAAGTCTCAATCTTTGGACGTTTTCAAGTATTTTAAGGCCGAAGTTGAAAATCAACTAGGTAAGACTATTAAGAACGTTAGATCCGATCGTGGTGGTGAATACTATGGTCGGAATGACGGTTCAGGAGAACAACGTCCGGGTCCTTTTGCTCGCTATTTGGAAGAGTGTGGGATTGTCCCTCACTACACTATGCCAGGTTCACCTAGAATGAATGGTGTAGCTGAGAGACGTAATAGAACCCTTCAGGATATGGTAAGAAGTATGGTTTCTAATACTTCTTTACCTCACTCATTATGGGGCGATGCATTAAAAACCGCAACTTATCTTCTAAATAGGGCTCCCTCTAAGGCCACTAACAATAAAATCCCTTATGAATTATGGACGAATAAGAAACCGTCCCTAAATCATCTTCATGTATGGGGTTGTCCAGCAGAAGCTAGGCCTTATAGCCTAACGAAGGAAAACTGGACGCTAAGACAGTTAGTTGCTACTTTGTGGGGTATGCCGAAAGATCAAGGGGCTATAAATTTTACAAACCGAAAACTAGAACCTTTTTTGAAACAGGAAACGCTAGGTTCTTTGAGGATGTTGAATTTAGAGGGAAATTAGGAATAATAATTTTGAATTTAAGGAAGAGGAATCCTTTTCTATACCTCTTCCCTTAGTAGTCCCAATTGAAAATCAAGTACTTGTACCTGAAAGTCAAGAGGAACAAATTCAAAATATTGACTCCCCTATAAATATTGAACAACATGAAAATGTTGATCAAAATGAGGAAATTCAACAACCTCAAAATGAGGAAGAACCAGTGCCTTTAAGGAGATCCAATAGAGTTAGAAGAAGTGCCATTTCGGATGATTATGGGGTGTATCTTGCAGAGAATGAAGGACACCTAGGTTTAGTGGGAGATGAGCCTCTCACCTTCCATGAAGCCATTAAAGGTCCTAATTCTCATAAGTGGATCAATGCCATTAATGAAGAGTTAAAATCTATGAAAGACAACGACGTTTGGGATCTTGTCCCATTACCGAAGGATGTGAAACCGATTGATTGTAAATGGATATTTAAAACCAAAAGAGATTCACAAGGTAATGTGGAAAGACATAAGGCTCGTCTTGTTGCCAAAGGTTTCACTAAAATGAAGGTATTGACTACAAAGAAACATTCTCTCCGGTGTCTTCTAAAAACTCCTTTAGGATCATTATGGCTTTAGTGGCACATTATGACCTTGAGCTTCATCAAATGGATGTAAAAACAGCTTTTCTCAATGGAGACATTGAGGAAACCATCTATATGAAGAAACCAGAAATGGTGGATGATTTGGAACAAACTAATCATTTAGTTTGTAAACTTAAGAAATCCATTTATGGGCTCAAGCAAGCTTCCCGTCAATGGTATCTCAAATTTAATCAAGTAATTCTTTCATTTGGCTTTGAAATGAATATTGGTGAAGATTGTATATACCATAAGTTCAGTGGGAGTAAGTTTATATTCTTAGTCTTATATGTGGATGATATTTTGCTAGCTAGTAATGATATAAACCTTCTAAAAGAAACTAAGAAATTTCTTTCAAACAAATTTGAAATGAAAGATCTTGGTGAGGCATCTTTTGTATTAGGAATCCAAATACACCGTGATCGCTCACGAGGTACTTTAGGATTATCACAAAAGGCCTATATAGAGAAGGTATTACAAAGGTTTAGCATGCAAAACTGTAAACCACATGACATCCCTGTCTCTAAAGGAGATAAATTCAGTCTCAATCAATGTCCCAAAAACAATTTTGAAACCAAGTATATGGAAAACATCCCTTACGCATCAGCAGTAGGAAGCTTAATGTATGCTCAAGTCTGTACTCGTCCAGACTTAGCTTTTATTGTTGGAATGCTTGGTCGATACCAAAGCAATCCGGGGAGAGAACATTGGGTCGCAACCAAAAGAGTGATGCGGTATTTACAAAACACCAAGGACTACATGCTTACATATTCAAAGTCGGATCATCTTGAGATCGTTGGGTATTCCGATTCTGACTTTGCTGGATGCCAAGACAGCCGTAAGTCAACGTCTGGGTATGTCTTCACATTAGCCGGTGGAGCAATTTCTTGGAGAAGTGCCAAGCAGACACTCGTAACTTCCTCTACCATGAAAGCCGAGTTTGTTGCTTGTTTTGAGGCATCCAATCAAGCTATATGGCTGCGTAAATTCATTGAGGGACTCCGTATTGTCGATAGCGTCGAAAGACCTATTAAGCTATATTGTGACAATAGGGCAGCGGTCTTGTACTCCAACAATAACAAGAGCTCGTCAAAGTCTAAACACATTGACATTAAATTTCTTGTTGTAAGAGAGAGGGTACAAAAAGAACAAATAGAAATACAACTTATTGGTACAAACTCTATGTTAGCGGATCCGTTTACTAAGGCGTTATCACCTTTAGTGTTTCACGAGCATGTTGCTTATATGGGTGTAACAACTTTTGATAACATTTAATATAGTGGGAGTTTGTGTTGTTTCTTCAATTTTATTGTTCTATTATTATTATTGATCTCATTTGGTTAAAGTTGGACTAGTTGGAAGAATATGTATATATTCATTAAGATCCATGCTACACATCCATACTTTTGATCTATGTCATTTAGTTGAATTAGTATATGTAATTATAGTGGGTTTAGTTGCGAATCAATTACAACGACTGCCCCTTTAGTTCTATACGTGTATGGCTAATGGACGAGATTGTTATAAGTGATAACAAAGTGCACATTTGGGTTATCATTTATGTTGTACTTATGATTTAAAGGAACAAATTTGTTTTGCAACCCAAGTGGGAGATTGTTAGATCAATGTGGCTTGCAACAAAAATAATTTGGTACCTTCCATAAATAAAATCATAACTATGACATTAATATAAAGTATGGTCAAAATAGTCAATGTGTAGAATCCCTGAAATGTTATTTATCTATCTTTGATGGGCAAGATGGTGAATCAACATTGCTTTGGAAATGAATAGGTATGGTCCCTATTTGAAGTGTCACCATGTTTACTATATAAAGGCCCCTCCATCAAGCCTTAAACATACTTGATTCTTACTTTTCTCTCTACATACTTGTTGGTGTTGTATGCTCTAGGCACGTTTTGTAAAACGATTAATGTTATTTATATATTAAAGATATTGAATGTTTGATTATTATATCCTTTGAATGTTTATATAATAATCCCCGTCCCTGATAATTATGATTAATTGTTAGTATAAGTTTAATGGATAATCATATGATGATTATGGTGTATGGGATACAATTAAACTTATGGGTATTAGTTGGAGACCAAATACTGGACTGACCCATATGAGATTTATGTCATGGTCACAATGTCATAATTAAGTCTCATATAGTTATATTACTGGAATCTTTAGACCTGAGATTATCACAGTCTTCCACTCGATGAACATTACGTTTGACATATTCAAACGTTACCCCTAATCGGGTAGCTATAAAGAATGTGATTGGCGTAATCGGATTCATGAAGGGAAAGGTAATAAATCAAGAAGGGATTTGTTCCTCGTAAGAGAGAGATGTCAAGCTTTGGCCACTCGAAGAATGGTGTTGATGAAATGCATGGCCGTGCTCAAATAAGATTTGTACTATCAATACATTCTGGATCGAGAAAGCATTGAACATTGTAAGTTGACCATTGACCATGGCTTACGTTCAATAGACATCGTGAAACAAAGAGATTGTAATATGTTCTATAAAGGATTCACGAACTTATACAAGTTATATTAATTGGGTAGTCATGATGGCTTGCTAGAGTCCGCTCATGATTTATGAGCACAAATGTGTTTGGGCTCATTGCCAACTTAATATAATCCTATGGGGTCACACACAAAAGGACGAATTGTTTAAAAGGCTAAAATCGGAATTCTGGTGGTGCTCGGCCGAGCACCTCATATGACTCGGCCGAGCATGGGAAATCAGAAGGTCAGATTTTCTGGAGCAAAGGTGCTCGGCCGAGCACCTTAAAGGACTCGGCCGAGCAGGCCCTGTTCGGGCCCAAAAACTGATTTCGTGTTGTGACGGGTTTTAACATATTTCTCCTAAACGGTTTAGGACTAATAAGTATATAAACCTCTAACAATGACCTAATCAGTATGAATTGATTCCATATCAATTAGATAGCCTCCGAGAGAGAGAAAAACAAGTTCTTCTTCTTCCTCAAGAACAAGAACATTGATTTTCCATATAGCCTTCAAAGTAGAAAGAGTTTCTATTGGGTCTAGCAATCCGGTTCAAGAATCGTTCTTGAAATTCGTTCGCGTGTGGATAAATATAGAGGGCGTTGGCATCAACTCCTTCAAAGTTCGTGATCCAAGTTTTGCGGTCGTTCCTACGTTCGTGATTCGAAGAAGCGCGAAGAACAAAGATTGAAGATCTCAGAATTTTAAAGCTCCGTCACGGTTAGTGTTCTAAATTCATCTCCATATTAATTTAATCATCGTGATCGGATCTAGGCTTTTTGGGTTTATTCCGCTGTGCATGTTTTGCTCAAAACCCAACAGTGGTATCAGAGCCCCGTTCATCATGATTATTTTAATAATAACATGTTAATGATATAATTGGATTATATGTTTTGGCATGCTATGAGAATTTGGATTCAAGATATTTATGTGATCTGAGTTTTATGTTTATATATGAGATATATTGAAACCATAAAATCGCACCGTTTAAATACGTTATGTGGGATCTACGATTACAATAATAATTTGATTATTATGTTCCTTTAGATTATCAAAAATTAATTGGATTGATTTGTTGATGATTTTTGATTCATGAATAAATCGTTTATTCAAAGTTTTGATGAACATGATAATATGATCATTATGAACACCAAATCCTAAATAAATCGGGAAGGCAATCTTAGAATTAAAATTCGACAAGAAAATATGTTCTGTTCGTGGTGCTCGGCCGAGCAGTCTATAAGACTCGGCCGAGCAGAGTCGTCAGAAGCAAAGGGTTTTCTGGAACACAGAGGCGCTCGGCCGAGCACCTTAAAGGACTCGGCCGAGCAGGTTGATTTTGGACAGAATTTGTTTTCAGATGGCTGGTTTTAGAAACCGTGTTTCCTGAAATTAAATGGCTTGTTTAAAATCACTTTGGATTGAATTTGTTTGTCAGATGGCTGGTTTGAGAAACCGTGTTTCCTGAAAACAAATATCAAGGTCAAAGTAATAAATTGATGGGACAAAAGAATTTAGAATCGAGTTACTTTATGTAAGGGATTGTGGATGCCTATTGGCTTAGTTTCGACCTTACATAGTTGTTTCTTCTAGTTTCTAAATTTGGTACGGGGTTGTGGATGCCTTCTGGCTTAGTTTCGACCGTACAATCGTGCTCTCAATAATGTGTTAAAGAATTTATCCCCATAAATCAATCACATAAAATCTTAATTTAATTAATGAGATTAGTTAAATTATTAACCATTGCTTTATGTGTTTATATTATGTGACTATAAACATTGACCATGCTATATGTCATGAACCTTCTTTAAAATTTAAGTTCCGTGCCAATCCATGATTAAAACACTTGTGAGTACGTGGGTAGTTTTGTGTGGGTTACGCCCTAGCGTAGGTGCATTGATTCTATCCATTTATGAGCAAGATGAGGAAACAGTGATTCCTATACGTTTAAAATGGTTTAACTTAATTAGGGTATCAAAACAGTTTTGGGCCTAAGGCACAGATGAGATTAAAACATGTTAGATATACGATACCTAAAATCTCATAAAAGATCTAAGAGTCATATACGATATGATTGACAAGGAGTTGTCTACCTAAATAACTTATTTTGAGCAGTCGTGCCCTAGCCGACTTAAAGTTAAGTGAAATATGGATCTTAGCCCATTCAAATTATATCATACATTGGATGTATATGAAGGTTATATAATTTAGTGGGAGTATTTGTAAAATACTATTAATTTAATATCTTTAATTAAGTTGGTACTTATATTTAATTATATGTTTGCATAATTGTAGATAATGGCTCAGAATACAAATTTATCACTGCGATCTATCCTTGAGAAGGAGAAACTTCAAGAAGATGGAGCTAACTATACGGATTGGATCCGTAGCCTTAGAATTGTTCTAAAGCATGAGGATAAGCTCTATATTCTTGATGAGCCCGTTCCTGAAGAAGAACCTGCTTCTAATGCACCCAAGGATGAGAGAAACGCCTACAAGAAACATGTGAATGATTCTCGTGAGGTGGGTTGTCTTATGCTTGCGGCCATGTGTTCAGAACTTCAGAAGATTCTTGAACACTTGGAAGCATTTGACCTTGCTGCTACATTGAAAGATATGTTCCAAGAACAAGCAAGGCAAGAGAGGTTCGACACCATAGCTGCCCTAGTCTCATGCAAGATGAGCGAAGGACAGTCTGTAAGCCCTCATGTTTTGAAAATGAAGGCTTACTTTGAGAAACTAGAGAGGCTTGGCCATCCAATTGAGATTGAGTTGGCTACCGATTTTATTCTTAATTCATTGCCCAAAAGCTATAATCAGTTCGTCATGAACTTTAATATGCAAGGGATGGATAAGACTATGTCTGAATTGCATGGGATGCTTAAGCAGGCAGAAAAGAAAATTGGTAAAGAGACCGCTCCTGTACTCATTGTGTCTAAGGAAGGAAAGGGCCAAAAAGGCAAAGGAAAGGGTAAGGCAAAAGTTGTCAAACCCAAGATTAGCAAGGCAATTGTTGCCAAAGCTAATGTGGCTAAACCTGCTTCCCAAAAGGATGCAATTTGTTTCCACTGCAATGATATTGGACATTGGAAACGAAATTGCAAGGTTTACAAGGAAGAGTTAAAGAAGAAGAAGAGCGGTGGGACTGCATCTACTTCAGGTATCTATGTTATAGATATTCTACTTTCTACTTCTAGCTCCTGGGTATTAGATACTGGATGTGGATTTCACATTTGTTTAAATGTGCAGGGACTAAGGAATAGAAGGCTACTTAAAGATGGCGAAGTGGACCTACGCGTGGGAAATGGAGCAAGAGTTGCTGCATTAGCCGTAGGAACATATGATGTCATTTTACCTAGCGGATTAATTCTTGTTTTGAACAATTGTTATTACGTTCCGGATTTAAGTAGAAATATTATTTCAATTTCTTGTTTGGATAATGAAGGTTTTAAGTTTCTTATTGAAAATAAGAAGTTTTATATTTATTTAAATGATATGCTTTATTGTACTGCATGTTCATTTAATGGCCTTTATGTTCTTGATGTTGAAAGTGGGAATAATGAGAATGTTTATAATATAAATAAGAAATCCAAACCTAATGATGTAAACCATACTTATTTGTGGCATTGCCGTCTTGGTCATATTAATGAGAAGCGTATCTCAAAACTCCATGGGGACGGACTTCTAGATTCACATGATTTTGAATCATATGAAACTTGTGAGTCATGTTTACTTGGAAAGATGACTAAGGCACCTTTTACTAAGAGTAGTGAAAGGGCTAATGACTTATTGGCCCTCATACATACTGATGTGTGTGGACCAATGAGTTGCAATGCTAGGGGAGGATATCAATACTTCATAACTTTTACTGATGATTTTAGTAGATATGGCTATGTCTACTTAATGAAACATAAAAGTGAATCTTTGAGATATTTAGAATATTTCAAAATGAAGTACAAAATCAACTTGGCAAAACTATTAAAGCACTTCGATCAGATCGTGGTGGAGAATATTTAAGCCAAGAATTTGACAATCATCTGAAAGATTGTGGAATTGTTTCACAATTAACTCCACCTGGGACACCACAATGGAATGGTGTGTCCGAACGGAGAAATAGGACTTTATTGGATATGGTCCGCTCCATGATGAGTCAAGTTGATCTTCCTTTAACCTTTTGGGGACATGCACTAAAACTGCTGCACTAACACTAAATAATGTTCCAACAAAATCTGTTCCAAAGACTCCACATGAGATGTGGACTGGAAGAAAACCTAGTTTGTCTTTCATGAAGATTTGGGGTTGTGAAGCATTTGTTAAGAAGCTCATATCTGACAAACTCACACCTAAATCTGATAAATGTATTTTCGTTGGTTACCCTAAGGAAACTAAGGGTTATTACTTTTACAACCGCACAGAAAACAAAGTGTTTGTTGCCCGTCATGGTACCTTTCTAGAGAAAGAGTTTCTCTCCAAAGGAATTAGTGGGAGTAAAATTAATCTCGAAGAAATTCGAGAACCCGAAAATTACATGGAACAAAATGTTGGATCTGAACAAGTTTCACAAAGAGTTGTGGAACCTACTCAGAATACTCAAGTTCCTCGCAGGACTGGTAGGGTGCGATCTGAACCTGAGAGATATGGATTTCTCATGACGGATAGCAATGAAGTAGAAGTCATAGTTGATGACGAACCTACTTCCTACCAAGAAGCGATGTCCGCTCCTGATTCAGATAAATGGCTTGGAGCCATGGAATCTGAAATTAAATCCATGTATGATAATCAAGTTTGGAACTTGATTGATGCGCCCGAAGGTGTAAAAACCATAGGATGCAAATGGGTTTTCAAAAAGAAAACTGACATGGATGGAAAGGTGCATACTTATAAAGCTAGACTTGTAGCGAAAGGCTATAGGCAGATTCATGGTATCGACTATGATGAAACCTTTTCGCCCGTAGCAATGATCAAGTCTATAAGAATTTTACTTGCCATAGCCGCATATTTTGACTACGAGATATGGCAAATGGATGTCAAAACAGCGTTCCTTAACGGGAACTTGCTTGAGGATGTTTACATGACACAACCTGAAGGTTTTGTAATTCCAGAAAATTCTAACAAAGTATGCAAATTGCAACGATCCATTTATGGATTGAAGCAAGCCTCTAGGAGTTGGAATCTTCGATTTGATGAATCGGTCAAAGAGTTTGGCTTCATCAAGAACGAATATGAACCTTGCGTTTACAAGAAGATTAGTGGGAGCGGAGTATTATTTCTGGTACTATATGTAGATGACATATTGATCATAGGAAACGACATTCCCGCACTACAGTCTGTAAAGACTTGGTTAGGAAAGTGTTTCTCTATGAAAGATATGGGAGAAGCCGCTTATATCCTTGGCATTAGGATCTATCGTGATAGATCCAAGAAATTGGTTGGTTTAAGTCAAGATACATATATTGACAAAGTTCTTAAGAGATTCTGCATGGAAAACTCTAAGAGAGGAAATTTGCCAGTGGGACATGGCATAACTCTAAGCAAGAATCAGTGTCCTAAGACAACTGATGAGCGTAAGAGAATGATTGGGATTCCATATGCTTCCGCAATTGGATCAATCATGTATGCCATGATATGTACTAGACCCGATGTCTCGTATGCTTTGAGCATGACGAGTAGATATCAATCAAATCCTGGTGAAAATCATTGGATTGTAGTCAAGACGATTCTTAAGTACTTGCGAAGGACTAAAGATTCGTTCTTGGTGTATGGAGGTGTGGAAGGTGATCTTGTTGTAAGTGGTTACACAGATGCAAGCTTCCAAACCGACAAGGATGATTTTAGATCGCAATCTGGATTTGTATTTATGCTTAATGGGGGTGCTGTTAGCTGGAAGAGTTCTAAGCAAAGTACTGTCGCTGATTCTACAACGGAAGCTGAGTATATTGCTGCATCCGATGCTGCTAAAGAAGCTGTTTGGATCAAGAAGTTCATAACTGAACTATAGGTAGTTCCTAGCATTGCTGATCCAATAGACCTTTATTGTGATAATAATGGTGCTATTGCTCAAGCAAGGGAACCAAGAAACCATCAGAAGTCCAAACACATACTTAGGCGTTACCATGTCATTCGAGAAATCATTAACAGAGGTGACGTGAATATATGCAGAGTACCAACTGATGATAACATTGCCGACCCATTGACAAAGGGTCTTCCACAAGCAAAGCATGATGGTCATGTTAGGTCTATGGGTATTCGATACATTAATTAGGCCTAGTGCAAGTGGGAGATTGTTGGTGTTGTATGCTCTAGGCACGTTTTGTAAAACGATTTATGTTATTTATATATTAAAGATATTGAATGTTTGATTATTATATCCTTTGCATGTTTATTATAATAATCCCCGTCCCTGATAATTATGATTAATTGTTAGTATAAGTTTAATGGATAATCATATGATGATTATGGTGTATGGGATACAATTAAACTTATGGGTATTAGTTGGAGACCAAATACTGGACTGACCCATATGAGATTTATGTCATGGTCACAATGTCATAATTAAGTCTCATATAGTTATATTACTGGAATCTTTAGACCTGAGATTATCACAGTCTTCCACTCGATGAACATTACGTTTGACATATTCAAACGTTACCCCTAATCGGGTAGCTATAAAGAATGTGATTGGCGTAATCGGATTCATGAAGGGAAAGGTAATAAATCAAGAAGGGATTTGTTCCTCGTAAGAGAGAGATGTCAAGCTTTGGCCACTCGAAGAATGGTGTTGATGAAATGCATGGCCGTGCTCAAATAAGATTTGTACTATCAATACATTCTGGATCGAGAAAGCATTGAACATTGTAAGTTGACCATTGACCATGGCTTACGTTCAATAGACATCGTGAAACAAAGAGATTGTAATATGTTCTATAAAGGATTCACGAACTTATACAAGTTATATTAATTGGGTAGTCATGATGGCTTGCTAGAGTCCGCTCATGATTTATGAGCACAAATGTGTTTGGGCTCATTGCCAACTTAATATAATCCTATGGGGTCACACACAAAAGGACGAATTGTTTAAAAGGCTAAAATCGGAATTCTGGTGGTGCTCGGCCGAGCACCTCATATGACTCGGCCGAGCATGGGAAATCAGAAGGTCAGATTTTCTGGAGCAAAGGTGCTCGGCCGAGCACCTTAAAGGACTCGGCCGAGCAGGCCCTGTTCGGGCCCAAAAACTGATTTCGTGTTGTGACGGGTTTTAACCTATTTCTCCTAAACGGTTTAGGACTAATAAGTATATAAACCTCTAACAACGACCTAATCAGTATGAATTGATTCCATATCAATTAGATAGCCTCCGAGAGAGAGAAAAACAAGTTCTTCTTCTTCCTCAAGAACAAGAACATTGATTTTCCATATAGCCTTCAAAGTAGAAAGAGTTTCTATTGGGTCTAGCAATCCGGTTCAAGAATCGTTCTTGAAATTCGTTCGCGTGTGGATAAACATAGAGGGCGTTGGCATCAACTCCTTCAAAGTTCGTGATCCAAGTTTTGCGGTCGTTCCTACGTTCGTGATTCGAAGAAGCGCGAAGAACAAAGATTGAAGATCTCAGAATTTTAAAGCTCCGTCACGGTTAGTGTTCTAAATTCATCTCCATATTAATTTAATCATCGTGATCGGATCTAGGCTCTTTGGGTTTATTCCGCTGTGCATGTTTGCTCAAAACCCAACAATACTCTCTTCATAATTATCTAGAAGAAATTCTGAGAAACTTAAGAGACACTCTCACTTAGAAGACCATCTCCCTACATCTTCATCATCCTTAATCTCCCTTCAAGACTCAATAATGGATTCAACAGGTATACATTTATTACATGCTTCCGCTTCATCTTTCCTCTTTCTCTTACTTAAATATGAGTGTGGCATTCAGGGATTAAAATTGTTCTATCAACATGTACCTCGAGAGAGGGTGTTTTGATCTTTAAAGTGTTGAAGAATTTTCGCTAAATAATATTTGATTTTTTATGGTAATAGGCTTAAGCTGAAAAGCGAAATTGGCCAAAAATAAATGAATGAACCTAAATATAAATTCACTTGAGTAGGAGTTTTGACAATTCATATTCATTTCTTGTCACATTATTTTTATTTCTCACTCTATCTCAAAATAAGATGTCTATTTTTTTGAAAACTTATTTTAAATTATGAATGAAAATTTAGTTATTTTATTTTATTTTTTGAAAAAAAAAATCTCCTTAACACTTTTTTACTACTCCATACATATTAAAAAATTATTTATTTATTAATTACAAGAATATTTATGCAGTTTTACCGTTAAACATTTAAAATATCTATAGTATTTAAACATTTTTACATTTCTTAACTAAGAAATACTACTACTACTACATTTTTTTAGGGCTTTGAACATTTACTCTCTCAGTCAAATAAAAACGATCAATAAAGACAGACATTTTCAAAACACGCAAAAAAAATCCCTGGCTTTGTTGCAAGACGAAAATGCCCTCGAATTTTTAAAATTTAATATCTCAAAATCTACAAATCGGAAAAATAATACGAGAACACTGTTTTAATTGTATCATCAAGACAAATCAAACAAGTATACTCAATATTTAATTAAATTTTAGACAAAAAATATTTTCACATGTAAAATAATTTCTTAACTGATTTAACAATTGTATGATTTCTCAGTTTTGTGATTTCTCAGTTGTATCATGTTTTCATTTTTCACTTGTAAACTCATTTTTCAACTGATTTCATAGTTGTATGATTTCACAGTTGTGTGAATTCTCAGTTCTGTAATTTCACAATTGTGTAATTTTTTCATTTTTCACTTGTAAAATCATTTCTCAACCATAATTTCACAATTGTGTGATTTCACAGTTGTAATAACTGGGACATGCATTTCTTAGTTATTAATATAATAAATGAGACATTTATTTCTCACTTATTCACATATGAATTTGAGTATAAGAACTGTACGTTCATTTCTCAGTTGTTCACACTTGACTTTAAGTATAATAACTGAAACATTCATTTTTCAGTTGTTCACACATGAGTTGAGTATAACAACTGAGAAATTCATCATTTAGGTTTTTGCAAATGACACTCAATTTCACAGTTGTTTTCTGTCAAAAACTCTTTAAGCAATTGTGAAATAGTTTTTTCAGTTGCCTAAAGCTAAATATTTGGTTAATAAATGATACTCCCTCCGTCCCTGACTAAGGTTCTTAGTTTGACTTTACACTGAGATTAAGAAAAATTAAATGTTGTGAGTATGAAAAAGTAAGTAAGAGAAAGTAAGAGAGATAAAGTGGGTAGGGAGTTTTTGTTGTGAGAATGACAAGTGGGTTCCATGGTCTATTTTAGGTAATAAAGCAACTAAGAACCTTAGTCTGGGACAAACCAAAAAAGAAAGTAAGAACCTTAGTTTGGGACGGAGGGAGTACATGCAATGCTACAATACCCTAACCTATTCAACGTTTTTCCTTTTCGTCCCTGAGCTATATTTTTTTTTCGATTTTGTCCTTATCGTATGCATATGTGGGATCATTTGGTCCTACCGTCACATTGCCGTTTATTTCTCTGTTAAGTCCAACGACGTGGCACAATGATGTCATCAATTTAGTCCACGTGGGAATACACATAGGAAAGGTTGCTGATGTGGAACCATGTAATACTTTTAAGGGCTTAAATGTAAACTTTTAAACTTAAAAAATATATCATAAAAATGAAGGGGTTAAGTTAAAGTTTTCACCCCTCAAAATTAAAAGACATATTTCAATCCCCCTCCCTCTCCTAGGGATGACCAAAACCGGTTCCGGGCCCGGTTCCGGTTCGGAACCGCCAGTTCCGGTTCAGCATATATGTGACCCTAAACCGGCCCGCGCTTACACCGGTTCCGGTTCCGGTTTCGGTCATCACAATCCAGTTCCGGTCCGGTTCCGGTTCAGTCCCCGCTACCTTTTTTTATTTATTTTTTATCATACAATAATGAATAAACATGTTAAAATTTATTAAAAGACAAGAGATTTTTATTTTATAATACACTAATGAATAAACATGTTAAAATTTATTGAAAAATAAGGGATTTTTATTTTTTTTAATGGAAATGCCGATCCGGTTCCGGTTCCGGTTCGCCATATATATGACCCTGAACCGGCCCGCGCTTACCACGGTTCCGGTTACTCCGGTTCCGGTTTACTCCCCGGTTTGCTCCGATTCCGGGCTTTTCCGGTCCGGTTCCGGTCCGGTTTGGCCATCCCTACCCTCTCCCCATCGTTTTGTCTCTCTTCTCTCAATTCATCTCCGTCGCCAAACAGCCCTCACCTCTCCGCCGTCGCGTCTCCGTCGTCGCCTCACCACCTTCGCCTTCCTCCGTCTTCATCTGTGCCTCTTCAATTCTTATTTTCCAGATCTGCATTTTTAACTTGAGTGTCGCCTCTCCTTCTTACTCTGCTCCCTCTTTTGATTTCTTCTAATCTCTCCTTCTCTTCATCTCTGCATCTCCGCCGTCGTTTGATTTTGAATGTAAGTGTTTGCGTGTGTGTTGTTTTGGTTTTTGAATTTGATTTGTAAGATCTGCATTTTGAATCTGATTTTTCAGATTCGGGTGTTTGAGTATGTGTGGTTGTGTGCGTGTGCGTGTGCTATGATTTACACTTGATTTGAGTTTTAAAAGGGATATTGGTGATTTTGTTGACGATTGTGGCTGTGGGTGTTTGTTTAGAGGTGGTGATGGATGGCGCTTTTAATTGGTTCTAACAATTGTCTAGCAATGTCGCTTTGATTAGAGCCCAGTCCTGAGTATGATGCTTCGGGGAATTGGTTGATGATGCTCTTGGTTGATTTTGTTGTTGATGGTGATATTTTGTATTGGTGGATGGTGGGTGTGGGTGGTGTTGATGGTGGTGGGTCATGGGTGGTGGTGGTGGTGGTGATGATGATGAGATGGAGATGGAGATGGGTAATGGGAATCTTTTTTATCTGGCATTAACTTGGAACAAATAATATTAAAATGAATTAATCTTTCAAAAGTAATATTATTATTTTTCGTAACCAAGTAATATTATTATTTCAGAAATTAACTATCATTTTTTTTTAATAAAAATAAGATTTTTTTCTTAAAAAATAATTAATATCCATTCAAAATTTTTACTATTTTCTCATTTTTTTTCTTTTTAGATTTTTTTTAGCCTTTTAGAGTTATAGTTATATGATATTTACACTTTCCCCCTTACAATTTCACATGTGACATCATTTGCCACATCAACAAATTTAACGGAATAACAGAGCCCATTGATGGTAGGACCAAATGATCCCATAATTCATGTTTGAAACAACTGATAGCTTAGTATTGCAGTTGTTTCAATGTATAAGTGAACATGTCCTTATACACTGTCGCGACCCCGAACCCCGCGGGCCCGAGATCGCGAGCTGGACGTCGACTTAAACAATAAACTCTAAAATAATGGAGATAAAAATTTTCCTTTTATACCAAAAGAGTATAACACAAAGTTTTGGGAAAACAATTTAACAACGACAATGTACTAGTGTAAGACCCATAAGCTCACACTACAAAATAATAAAATATACAAATCTTAGTGACGTCAAACTGTGGTACAACTATCCCCAAAAGAGTTACACATTTATATAATGTAAACCCAACAATATACACTTGCCCCAAAAGCTCAACCCTCGCGACGTCCTGTCTCGTGATCAGCGAGTCTAATCCTTTCCACCTTGGGGGGGGGGTTAAGGAAAAACAAAGACGAAGGAAAAGGGGGTGAGATAAATCTCAATAAGTTACTAATGCAACTACATGACATGCTATGATGCAATAAACAATAAACAATAATAAATATCACATAGCACATAGCAATTATCATATATCAGATAGCAGCGGAAATAAACACATAACAAAGGATATAGCCAAGGTTTTCCAACTGAAAGAACCAAATAAAGGTCGCTGCGCAGCTTCAATAATCAACAAATCATCATCTTCATAATAGCATGAAAGCTGAAGAGAAATCTCCGGTACCGGAACCAATAACAAAGTAATATGCCACAAAGAGCGGGAGCCATGCCACAAAGTCATGCTCCAAACGTCTCAACCAAGGCCGATCTGGAAGAGGAAAATAAGGGCAAAACAATGGTCAATACCATAATGGACTTGGCCGGTGCCATCACAATATCTCACATCGCCCGACACAACCACAAATACCAGCTGGGCTTTCAAATAAATGCTAAGTAATAAATACTAGCTTAATTAAACAACTTAGGGTTCTAAAGTAGGAACCAAACAAAGTGATCACCAATAAGATGAAATGAACCAACGACACACCAGTAAGGTGTTCCAATAATCTCAACCATGATAACACAATTCCCATATCACGTTCAATCACAAAGGATCCAGTTAGCTCAAGAACACAACCAAAACTACTCACTCATCTCTAAGAGCTCAAGGAGAGCTTTAAAACGATAATTTATACGCCTAAAACGGAGTCCGGATGAACAAGATATGGTCCTCGAAAGATTGGACAAAAAAGGGGAATAAATTTCACAACAGGGGAGAGGGTGCGCGCGCCTCCTAGGGGAGGGTGCGCGCGCCTCCTTGATCAGAAGGAAAATCAAGTTTGGAGGAGGAGAGGGTGCGCGCGCCTCCTAGAAACAGAAGGTCTTTGTTCAAGAGGGGCATAAGGGTGCGCGCGCCTCCTATGGGAGGGTGCGCGCGCCTCCTTGCCCGGAAAGGCAAATTCCGGCCAAAAAATCTGGGTTTCTACCATTAACAACCCCAAATCCAAAACCAACCCAATCTTCACCATTTCTAACACTACCAAGATGTGAACTAAGGTACCTACACCATTTTGAACCAAAAGGACTCCAACAACATCATCTAAGGAACCTCAATCAAGGGTGATTCAAATACCAAAATTTCACAAAATGAATAAAAATGTAAATCATCACAAAACCAACCAAAGAAGCAATAAATGGAAATCATAGTATCATCTAAGCATAGGATGAACATTTTTAACATCAATGGGGGGGAAAAGTAACTTACCCGGATTTTCTCAAAGTTGATGGATTTTAAATATTTTTGGCTTCCTACGATCCTATCGACGATCTAAACAAGTTTCATGCTTTAAGAAATGAGCAATAACAAGAGGAAGATGAAGAAAATGAAGAGAAAAGGGAGAGAAGAAAAAACTTACCCACAAACATGGAGAGAGAGAGAGATTTGCTGGGAGTGAGGGAGAAGGTGAGGGTGAAAGAGTAGGGAGGTGAGGGAGAAGAGAGGGAGTAGGGAGAATTATTTGAAATGTTACACTAAGACCCCTCCCCTACTACCCCCTTTACTAATAAACTCCCCACTAACAAATAAGACTCAACTCTTCTACACTAGCACAAATGGCCCAAATAAAATGCTAGGCATAAATTAATATAACGCATAAAATGCACACATAAATTATTAATTAAATAATAATTTAAATAAATAAATAAGCAAATAAATAAATAATAATTATTTATTACTAATAAAATAGAGCCTAGTTTTTGGGTCGTGACATTCACTCCCCCTTAAAGAAAATTCGACCCGAATTTTAACGAGACTTACCCGAATTAAAAAGCCACGGAAATTTCCTCTCTATCTCATCACGAAGCTCCCACGTCGACTCCTCGATATGATGATTCCTCCAAAGAACTCTAACCAACGCAATGCTTTTGTTTCTCAACTCTTGGACTTTGGAATCTAAAACCCGAACCGGTCGTTCCTCATAAGTCATATCGGGCTCAATATCCTCCGGTATCCTCGGTAACACGTGAGATGGATCATGAACATACTTCCGAAGCATAGAAACGTGGAACACGTTGTGCAACCGGTCTAAAGATGACGGCAACGCAAGTCGATACGCTAGAAGCCCAACCTTTCCCAAAATCTCAAACGGGCCAATAAACCTCGGAGCCAATTTGCCTTTCTTCCCAAACCTACGAATACCCACCTTCGGAGATACTTTCAAGAACACAAAGTCACCGGTCTGAAAACTAAGATCTCGCCTTCGGTTATCTGCATAGCTTTTATGTCGACTCTGGGCTGTTTTCAATCGATCCCGGATAACTCTAACCTTTTCAACTTAATCCTGAAGCAAATCAATACCCACGATCTTCGCTTCACCGACCTCATCCCAATAAATAGGCGATCTACACTTTCTTCCATACAAGGCCTCATACGGTGCCATCTCGATACTAGCCTGATAACTATTGTTGTAAGAGAACTCCAATAACGGTAAATGTCTATCCCAAGAATCGGAAAAGTCTATCGAACAAGCTCGCAACATATCCTCCAAAATCTGAATGGTCCTCTCGGATTGACCATCGGTCTGAGGGTGAAAAGCTGTGCTGAATCGCAAATCTGTACCCAAAGCTTCCTGAAACGCCTTCCAGAATCTAGAAGTAAACCTCGGGTCTCGATCTGACACAATGCTAACCGGAATCCCATGCAATCTCACAATCTCATCAATGTAAAGGGTCGCAAGCTTCTCCATCGAATATCTGATGTCAATAGGCAAGAAATGGGCACTTTTGGTCAATCTATCCACTATTACCCAAACACTGTCATACTTCTTACGGGTACGAGGTAGTCCCGTAATGAAATCCATAGTCACATGCTCCCATTTCCACTCGGGAATCTCTAACGGCTGAAGTAGTCCCGCTGGTCTCTGAAGCTCGGGTTTGACCTGCTGACAAGTTAAACATTTCGAAACATACTCAGCTATTTCCCTTTTCATATTATTCCACCAAAAATGTTGCTTCAGATTCCGGTACATCTTCGTACTACCCGGATGAATAGTATATCTCGATTTGTGACCCTCATCTAAAACTTGCCTCTTTATTCCACCAACGTCGGGTACGCACAAACGATCACGGAAAGTCAAAACTCCACTCGAACTCAAAGAAAAATCCTCGAAGTTCTTTTCCTTCAATTTACCCATTATCTTCACCAACTCGGGATCTTCTTTCTGAGCTTCCTTTATCCTCTGAATTAGGGTCGGAGATACCCTAATATTCGCAAAAATAGCCCCATGTCTCGATTCACGAGGAGACCAATCTCGAACATCCTCAAGCATTTTCCACTCTCGAACCATCATCGAAGCCACATAAGACTTCCTACTAATCGCATCGGCGACCACATTCGCCTTTCCCGGGTGATAGGAAATCGTACAATCATAATCCTTCAACAATTCCATCCATCGGCGTTGCCTATTGTTCAACTCTTTCTGGGAGAAAAGGTATTTCAAACTTTGCCCCATAAAGGTAGTGCTTCCATTTGTGCAACGCAAAGACTATCGCAGCCAACTCCATATCATGAGTAGGATAATTCTGTTCACTCGGGCTCAACTTCCTCGAACCATACGCAATCACCTTCCTGTTCTGCATCAAAACACAACCCAAACCCTCTTTCGAAGCATCACTGTAAATTACTAAATCATCATTTCCATTCGGTAACGCAAGAATAGGAGCCGTAGTTAATCTCTTCTTTAATTCATCGAAGCTACTTTGACATTTTTCACTCCACACAAACGGCATATCCTTCCGGGTCAACTGAGTCATCGGAGTAGCAATCCTCGAAAACCCTTCTATAAATCTTCTGTAATACTCGGCCAACCCCAGAAAGCTTCTGATCTCGGTCGCTGACTCGGGTCTCTTCCAATCCACTATGGCTTCAATCTTTGATGGATCCACCGAAATGCCATCTTTTGAAATAACATGACCCAGAAATGAAACCTTCTCGAGCCAAAATTCGCATTTACTAAACTTCGCAAACAATTGTTCCCTCGCAAGAACGGATAACACTGTTCTCAAATGTTGCTCGTGCTCCTCTCTAGATTTAGAGTAGACGAGAATATCATCAATAAAGACCACCACGAACGAATCAAGATAAGGATGGAAAATCCGGTTCATCAAATCCATAAACACTGCAGGTGCGTTGGTCAACCCAAACGGCATAACCAAGAACTCATAATGACCATAACGGGTGCGAAAGGCAGTCTTCGGAATATCCCCCGATCGAATCTTCAACTGATGGTACCCACTCCTCAAATCAAGTTTAGAAAACACCACGGACCCTTGAAGCTGATCAAATAAATCATCAATGTGAGGTAGAGGATACTTGTTCTTCACTGTAACCTGATTCAACTTTCGGTAGTCAATACACAATCTCAACGAACCATCTTTCATCCGCACGAACAAAACCGGTGCTCCCCACGGGGAAACACTAGGGCGGATAAACCCTCGATCAAGAAACTCTTGCAGCTGAACCTTTAACTCCTTCAACTCTGCGGGAGCCAACCTATACGGTGCTTTCGAAATCGGAGCCGTACCCGGCAAAAGATCTATACAAAATTCTATCTCACGGTCTGGAGGCATATCATATTCAGAAGAGAAAACATTTTAGGGTTTAGGGTTTAGGGTTTAGCGTTGCGTGTTTTGTGTTGCGTGTTATGTGTTGAGTGTATTGTGTTTTGGTTTTGTGTTGAGCGTTGCGTGTTTTGTGTTTTTGTTTTAAAAAAAAAAAAAAAAAAAAAAAAAAAAAAGAAGGAGACGGTTGGGCCTTCGGCCCGACGAGCCTCCGGCTCGAAAAAAAAAAAAAGAAGGAGACGGTCGGGCCTTCGGCCCTACGAGCCTCCGGCTCGAAAAAAAAAAAAAAAAAAAAAAAAGAAGGAGACGGTCGGGCCTTCGGCCCGACGAGCCTCTGGCTCGAAAAAAAAAAAAAAAAAAAAAAAAAAGGAGACGAGCGAGCCTTCGGCCGACTGGGGAACCTCTTCGGCCTCGGCCTCACTGCGGCCCTTCGGGCCGACGGCGCTTGATCTATACAAAATTCTATCTCACGGTCTGGAGGCATATCATATTCAGAAGAGAAAACATCGGGAAATTCTCTAACTACCCGAACACTCTCTAAACTAGGGGATTCTCTCCTAGTATCAAGAACACTAGCCAAGTACCCCTCACAACCACGGTGCAATAATTTTCTCGCTTTCACATAAGAAATGATACGAAAATTTCTACCAAAAGGCATAGCCTCAAAAGTAAACTTAGGCACATCAGGGATGGAAAAATTAACGACCTTTCTACGACAGTCAACAGAAGCATGAAACTTGCTCAACCAATCCATACCCAAAATAACATCAAAGTCCTGAATCGGAAGGACTACCAAGTCCGCACACAAGATATGACCACATATAAGCACATCACAAGCACGAAAGACTTTATCAGTCACCAAGCATTCTCCTATAGGGGTCGACACCTCTAGCACATAGGGCAAAGACTCAGATGCAGCATTTAGTAAAGAAGCAAATTGTACAGAAATGTATGAATGAGATGATCCTGGATCTACTAACGCTCGTGCGCTCACACTAGATATAGAAATAATACCTCCAATAACTGTGGGATCATCTGTGGCTTGTTGTTGATTCATTGCAAACACTTTCCCTTGGACCTTGGGCTTTCCCGTAGCGTCCCTTTTCTGACCCTGAGGAGCCCCAGCTCCTACCCCAGTTGGTTGAATTCTATTCCTCGGACAATCCCTCGCATAATGCCCCATTTGACCACAATTGGTGCACTTGCCCTGTTTCTTCCAACAACGGTCCTCCGAATGACCTTCCCTTTGACAAAACGAACAAAGTCTCCTGTTTTGGTTCCCTTGGTTCCCGGAAGTAGTACCCGGGTTCCTTGGGTTTTGTTGCCCTCGGGACTGAGATTGTCCCCCAAAGTTACATCGGTTATCAATCCTTGGTTGTGACTTGCCCTGCGCTCCTTGCTTACTTGGGTTAGCTACCTTGGTCTTCCTCTTATGTTCCCCAATATCTTGCTCGATAAGATAGGCACGGTCTACCGCATCCTGAAATGTCACAATCCTCTGGGCTATAAGCTGAGTCCGAATAGAAGTCTTCAAACCCCGGATGAATCTCATAGCTTTCTGTTCTTCAGTCCTCACAAGATAGTCACAATACCGGGCTAATTCTGTGAACTTAGCCGAGTACCGAGCTATAGACAACGAACCTTGCTCCAAGTTGAGTAGCTCGATCTCCTTTCGGTTCTGGTCCACTACCGGGATGAAATGCTCTTTGAACTTCCGCACAAACAATTCCCATGCATAGACGGTGTGAGAGTCATCCCAACTCGCCTTAACTCCTTTCCACCAATGCTTGGCGGCACCCACAAGCTTATAAGCCGCAAACCGGACCCTATCCTCGTCCGTGCACCCAAACACCTCATAAATTTTCTCCATAGACTCAATCCACATCTCAGCCTTCTTTACATCCGGCTCACCGTCAAACTCTTTTGGCTTCAATTTCAGAAATTGCTCTAGCCCATATCTCGGTGGTGCCACATGATCTTCTCGTGGCCCTTGATCATGAATGGCGTTCATAGCGGCCTCAAACATTCTTTGGAACATTGCCCGGTTCTCTTCCCTTAAGTCATTCTGATTCTGTGCTCCACTAGAGCCTTCGCCTGCTCTCCTTCTAGCCATTTCAAACAATTACCTACATAAGACATCAACTGTTACTCACTCCGAACACAACTACCCACCTAGGTCATACTAGTCCACCTAGACTTATACTTAGAGCCAAACAATTGCTCTGATACCAACTGTCGCAACCCCGAACCCCGCGGGCCCGAGATCGCGAGCTGGACGTCGACTTAAACAATAAACTCTAAAATAATGGAGATAAAAATTTTCCTTTTATACCAAAAGAGTATAACACAAAGTTTTGGGAAAACAATTTAACAACGACAATGTACTAGTGTAAGACCCATAAGCTCACACTACAAAATAATAAAATATACAAATCTTAGTGACGTCAAAGTGTGGTACAACTATCCCCAAAAGAGTTACACATTTATATAATATAAACCCAACAATATACACTTGCCCCAAAAGCTCAACCCTCGCGACGTCCTGTCTCGTGATCAGCGAGTCTAATCCTTTCCACCTTGGGGGGGGGGGTTAAGGAAAAACAAAGACGAAGGAAAAGGGGGTGAGATAAATCTCAATAAGTTACTAATGCAACTACATGACATGCTATGATGCAATAAACAATAAACAATAATAAATATCACATAGCACATAGCAATTATCATATATCAGATAGCAGCGGAAATAAACACATAACAAAGGATATAGCCAATGTTTTCCAACTGATAGAACCAAATAAAGGTCGCTGCGCAGCTTCAATAATCAACAAATCATCATCTTCATAATAGCATGAAAGCTGAAGAGAAATCCCCGGTACCGGAACCAATAACAAAGTAATATGCCACAAAGAGCGGGAGCCATGCCACAAAGTCATGCTCCAAACGTCTCAACCAAGGCCGATCTGGAAGAGGAAAATAAGGGCAAAACAATGGTCGACACCATAATGGACTTGGCCGGTGCCATCACAATATCTCACATCGCCCGACACAACCACAAATACCAGCTGGGCTTTCAAATAAATGCTAAGTAATAAATACTAGCTTAATTAAACAACTTAGGGTTCCAAAGTAGGGAACCAAACAAAGTGATCACCAATAAGATGAAATGAACCAACGACACACCAGTAAGGTGTTCCAATAATCTCAACCATGATAACACAATTCCCATATCACGTTCAATCACAAAGGATCCAGTTAGCTCAAGAACACAACCAAAACTACTCACTCATCTCGAAGAGCTCAAGGAGAGCTTTAAAACGATAATTTATACGCCTAAAACGGAGTCCGGGTGAACAAGATATGGTCCTCGAAAGATTGGACAAAAAAGGGGAATAAATTTCACAACAGGGGAGAGGGTGCGCGCGCCTCCTTGATCAGAAGGAAAATCAAGTTTGGAGGAGGAGAGGGTGCGCGCGCCTCCTAGAAACAGAAGGTCTTTGTTCAAGAGGGGCATAAGGGTGCGCGCGCCTCTTTGCCCGGAAAGGCAAATTCCGGCCAAAAAATCTGGGTTTCTACCATTAACAACCCCAAATCCAAAACCAACCCAATCTTCACCATTTCTAACACTACCAAGATGTGAACTAAGGTACCTACACCATTTTGAACCAAAAAGACTCCAACAACATCATCTAAGGAACCTCAATCAAGGGTGATTCAAATACCAAAATTTCACAAAATGAACAAAAATGTAAATCATCACAAAACCAACCAAAGAAGCAATAAATGGAAATCATAGTATCATCTAAGCATAGGATGAACATTTTTAACATCAATGGGGGGAAAAGTAACTTACCCGGATTTTCTCAAAGTTGATGGATTTCAAATATTTTTGGCTTCCTACGATCCTATCGACGATCTAAACAAGTTTCATATTTTAAGAAATGAGCAATAACAAGAGGAAGATGAAGAAAATGAAGAGAGAAGGGAGAGAAGAAAAAACTTACCCACAAACATGGAGAGAGAGAGAGATTTGCTGGGAGTGAGGGAGAAGGTGAGGGTGAAAGAGTAGGGAGGTGAGGGAGAAGAGAGGGAGTAGGGAGAATTATTTGAAATGTTACACTAAGACCCCTCCCCTACTACCCCCTTTACTAATAAACTCTCCACTAACAAATAAGACTCAACTCTGCTACACTAGCACAAATGGCCCAAATAAAATGCTAGGCATAAATTAATATAACGCATAAAATGCACACATAAATTATTAATTAAATAATAATTTAAATAAATAAATAAGCAAATAAATAAATAATAATTATTTATTACTAATAAAATAGAGCCTAGTTTTCGGGTCGTGACATACACCCTCTAAACAAATGATAAATTAATTTATCTCATTTTTTTTTTATTAAAAATTGAGCAATTGTTCAATTGTGAAGAATACTCCTAATCACATACAAAAGAAAAAAAAAATCATGAAATGTGACATTTTGGTGTTAAATATATACTCCCCCCGTCCCACCTCACTTGAGACTTATTTTCATTTTAGGTCGTCCCACTTTACTTGAGACCCCCTAAAATGGTCACCTTTTTATAATTTTATATTCAATCTACCCCACTCAATCATTCTCTCTCTTCATTTTCCACCACATAATTTATTCAATCAACCTACTTTTAACCCAACTCATTATCTCTCTTCATTTTCTACCACATATTTTACTTATTATTTTATTCTTTTTCTTTAGTTACCCTACCCACCTCTTAGGTCTCAAGTGAGGTGGGACGGAGGGAGTTATAGTTTACAAAAAGAACAAGAAAGAAGCTTGACATAGTAGTTAAGAGTTTGTGGTTGTAGATGGTTGTGGCGGGTGGTCTGAGGTGGGGGAGGTCCGGCGAAGGTTGCTTTTTATTAGCTTCCACTTTTTTTTTTTTTTTTTTTTATAATAGGGGATGTATTGGTAAAAATCATTTTTTTATTGGAGACGGAGTGAGCATCTAGGACAAACATCATTAATTCCATTATTAGCTAACTTAGCAGACAAAAGTTGACTAGCATAATAAAGATTATCTCTAATTAATCTTCCCTTCCCCCCACTACGTAACACGTACATCAATCTGTTGACATAAATATTCCTCTTTATAGGCTGTTAACATTCTTTAAAAATAGTCCAGATATAGAGTGGGAGAAAGTGATCGAGTATTAGAGAAACTAATTTTATTTTTTATTATTGTTATTATTCCTTTTTCGGTTCAAAATAACTGTCTCTTTTAGCATCCGCACAATTCTTAAGAAATGTAATGATTATTATGATTTAATGACAAAAGTGCCAAATCTACCCCTATTAAGTAAGCATATTTCCTACAATAATGTCTCACACTATGACAATTAATAAACCATAACAAGTTTCAATGCAAGGGTAAGAAGGACATTTAGCTCAAAAATGACAATTATTTTGGACCAAATTTTGGTTCAAAAGTGAGAGTTATTTTGGACTTAGGAGAGTATTAACCATTTCCCTCATCTCAAAAATATATGGGGTGGCCTGGTGTGAGACGGCCGCACGCCGTGCGACCGTTCCAGCCAAATGCCTTTTTTTGTTTTTTTTTTCCCGCCATTTTTTACTCGCCAACATAAGTAACACTTTTTATACCAAGATGTAACATTTTTTATAAGGAAATGTAACACTGTTTTCTCATATGTAACACTTTTTTTTCCCCAACAATTTACCACAATTTTGCTGAAATAAATTAAAGATAACATAAGATTGGCAACTAAACTAATGTAACATTTTATAATAAATGAATGTAACATTTTTTTCTCAATTGTAACACTTTTCTAGGGTTTTACATTCAATTGAAATGCAAAAACGATTATATACATGATTTTTTTTTAAATAAAACATTTAACCTATAAACTGTTACATTCATCTATATAACATATTACAATCATATATGCACTGTGTTACATTCAATTATTACTTTTTCTAACCACAAAAACTATTTATATTATTTTGCGAAACTGCTGTTACATCTTACAATAAAGTGTTACTTTTTTAAGACCAAACTGTTACTTTCTTCATAAGAAAGTGTTACATTTTATTATGACGAGCAGCTCACTTGTTTTGTATGTTAAAAAATATTTTTTTAAAATAATCAAACCATATCATGACCTATGTAGTTTTATTCGTCTCGTCGAGACGAACAAAACGATATTTTTATTTATTTTTTCTGACTTATAAATCTCAAGATATAGAATTTTGAAGTTATTGGAGTTTTTTTTTTTAGGACATGACACGTGTCGCGATCTAATAAAGGGGTGAGTGGATCCAAGCGGCCGACTGTAGCAGAAAAGATTAAAGAGAGAAGCAGCGGAACCAAGCCTGGAGAAGGAAAACGGTCGCACTTATATATATATATATATATATATATATATATATATATATAATCATATCATTTATGAGAAATTCTTAAATTAAGTGTACAAACAAAACATGTAAATTTTTGACTGACTTTTCAATAAAAAATTTAAAACCAAATTAAATAAAAGTATGATATTTGTTATGAACGGAAGGATTATTAGAGCATTTCCAATGGTTAGGGCATTCTCAATGGTGGTGGCAAATGGAAAATTTACCACATCTTTTTCACTATTCACACAAACAATAGAGGTGGCAATTTGCCACACATGAATAGTAAGTGGCAAATTTGGGGGGGGGGGGGTACACTATTCATGGGAGGCAAATCCATTTTGTATTTTTTTAAGGGTTAATGACAGATTAGGGCCTAAACTCCAGGGAGCCGTCTAAAAGGGGTCTGGGTTTTTTTTTTGGCTAGATCAGGGCTTCAAATATGAAATTTTCGCCAGTTAAGGGATTTTTGACGGAAATCGTTAGAAAAGTCAGTTAAGTGCCATGTGCCTCGCACGTGATCGTCAAATTTGATGTATTTGTAATGAAAATTTGTCAAAAAGGGTCAAACAGTAAGTTTTAAAATTTTAAGGGTTAAATCCAAAACAAAACCCAATTTCATAAACCCTAAAAAATATCCCCCCCTCTTCATTTCTCCTCATACCCAGCAACTCCCTTTCTCCTCCTCTCATCTCCAACCTCCGCCCCCACCCCTACTACCGTCTCCCCGCCACCCCTCCCACCGTCTCCTTGCATCTACACGCCACCCTTCCCTTTCCCAGCACTCCTTCCCACTTCTTCTCTCCCTCCCTCCCTTTCCGGTCATCATCTCAGTCGCCGGTAGTCTTCTTCATCATGTTTGCAACTAGATCTGCAGATTCCGTCCCCCCAACTGCCGTCTTCTACTTCATCACCGGCGTCAGATCTGAAGCTCCCACTCCGTCAGATTTGAAGCTCCGACTTCGTTTCTAACCATACATCCGTTCTCTAACCCTCGCCAATCAAATCAAACTGGCAGATCTGCGAATTTCGGCTGGTCTGAGCCAGATTGCATCCGCAATCTGTGTGTTTGTGGCGGTGTTTGGCATGGCGGTGCGGTGGTGGCGGTCTGGTGGTGGAGGTGCAGTGTTGGTGTGGTGGTCCGGTGGTAGTGATGGTGGTAGGCTGGTGATGGTGGTGGTGGAGTAGAGAATGGTGATGATAATTTGGTTGAAATGTAAAATTTGAATTTTGTATTTCATTGACAAATTTGACTGTAATAAGATTTTATATTTGGACAATTTTTAGGTAAATGATTAGTGATTATTCATAAATGTTAAATCTCTTAATTCAATTTCATTATCACTTTTCACAATATAATACTATTATTCTTTAATCTCGTGTCAGAAGAGAAAATCCTAATTCGGGTGGGATAGAGGGAGTATTTTTTTTTTTTTTGTAAATAGTGATAATTAATTTAAATATAATAATTACTTATTTTATTATATACTCCCTCTGTCATTCTCACAACAAAAACTCCCTACCCACTTTCTCTCTCCCAATTTTATTTTCATATTCACAACATTTATTTATTTTTTCTTAATCTCCGTGTAAAGTCAAATTAGGAACTTTAAATTGGGACGGAGGGAGTACTTGATTATTTAGAAAAAGGATTACTCCCTCCGTCCCAGTTTAATGTTCTTAATTTGACTATGCACGCTTATTTAAAAACTAAGGCAAAAACAAAGGAAATGAGTCAACCAAAAGTAGAGAGTGAATGATATAAATGTCCAAAAATGAAAGTAAGAACCTTAAATTGGGACGGAGAGAGTATTTTTTTTAGAAAAAAAATTTTTATTTCGTTTTTAAACCTTTGAGCTTCAAAAATTTCACTAAAGCCCTAGTATTTTTTTAGAAAAAAAATATTTATTTCGTTTTTAAACCTATGAGTTTCAAAAATTTCACTAAAGCCCTTACTAACTAATATCATTACAAATACATCCAATTTGACGATCACGTGCGAGGCACATGGCACTTAACTGACTTTTCTAACGATTTCCGTCAAAAAGCCTTTAACTGGCGAAAATTTCATATTTGAAGCCCTGATCTAGCCGGAAAAAAAAACCCCAGACCCCTTTTAGATGCCCCCCCTAGAGTTCAGGCCCTAATCTGTCATTAACCATTTTTTAATGTATTTCTTTTTTGTTAATGTAATAATAAATTATTATAGTGATATATTATGTGATATATTTTTATGTGATATATTTTTTTGTGATTTTTTTTATGAGATGCTTTTTTGTGATATATTTTTTAGTTATTACGAATTTTAATACAAAATGCAAAATACAAAAATATAAATTGAATATTAATACTACAATTTTAATACAAAACGACAAATTATATAATACAAAATGCAAATACAATAAACAACTGAAATATAAATTAGACATTAATATATCGAAATTTAATATTCTCCCAAATCACTTCTTCCACTTCCTCCAATGTTACGAAAATATTGTTGGAAAGAGTCGGACTGACTCTCTAATTGAGTTCGATTAGTTTTTTGCATAATTTTTAGTTGCTCATTTCTATACCATTCACGTCTAGCCGGATCACTAATAGTATCCAAATCTTTGTCCATAATTTTATCATCCCTTTTCTGTTGACTTATTCTTGAAAATTCATCTGCGACTCTTATTTGCTGTAGGTTTGATTCGGCCATTATATCGCCAATCCTTTTATTTGATTCCTCCACAACTTTCGCTGCACGAGATGTTTCTTCTCCTGATTTTCTTTTTTGTTTAGCCTTCTTCACTCCCCTGGTCGGCACGGTGAAACACCATCAGTGTCGTCACTTAAATTGACGTTAAATGTTACTCCCTAAGAAGAGAAATCGGGAGAATCTGGCACTGATCCATCAGATTGTTGTGAAACAACATTGATGCTGCGTCTTTGATTGTTATTTCCGACATCCACAATATCTTTTAGCATTGCATTATGTTTTTTATTTGCATTGTGGTGTATTATATTTCTTTAGTATTACTATGTAATTGTGACGTGTTATGTTATTGTATTTTAGTTTTTTTTTTTTGTTATTATGAATCATTGTTTTTTAGTTTTTTATTAAATATAAGAAATTTCAATTTATTTAATTTATAAATATTTAAATAAAAATATCAATTATAATTTTAATTATATACAAATATAAAAAAATTAAATGATTATGCGATTAAATTGAGAATATTCTAAGATAATATTTTTTTTTGAGTAAGGATTTGAGTTTGATGGTTGGGAATGATTTTACTAATGGGAGGCAAATTTGGTGGCAAATTTGGGGGTAAGAGGCAAATTTGCCTCCTAACCATTAGGAATGCTCTAATAGGAGGCAAATTTGCCTCATACCCCAAAATTTGCCACTGAATTTGCCTCCCATTAGTAAAAACATCCCAACCATCAAAATGGATTTGCCTCCCATGAATAGTGTACCCCTAAATTTGCCACTTACTATTCATGTGTGGCAAATTGCCACTTCTTTTGCCACCTCCATTAGTTGTGTGAATAGTGGAAAAGAGGTGGCAAATTTGCCATTTGTCACCACCATTGGGAATGCCCATATTAGACTTTTTGACTAACTTGTCAATAAAATGATTTCTTTTTTCTTTTCCTGTTGGGCATTTGAGTTTTCTGGAAACAAAAATACAACATTGAGATAACTTAAGTAATGTGTGTGCATTTTAAAGGTGTTATTGGGATATTAGTTGCGATTCAATGAATGCAAAATGAATGAAATAATAATAATCGATAATTTACTTATATCGATGACATATTTTAATGTTGCGCCCCACACTGATTAATATCTTAAGTTGCTATAAATTATCACTAGAAATCTAATCAAAATAAATATACTCCCTCCGTTACATTTTTTTTTTTTTTTTTGGGTGACCCATTTTAAACTTTAAAAAAGAAAGTCTTTTTTTATACTTTTTTATTTGTGGGCCCCACATGTTATACTCAGAACAATTACCCACTAACTACGTATTTCATACCTCACTTTTAATCTTCTACCTAGGGGTGATCATGGTCCGGTCTGGTCCATTTATTGACAAAAAATCACAGAACCAGAACCGGAACCAATACGCTGGTTCTATAAAAATTTAGAACCGGAACCAAACCAGTACTTGTTAGAACCAATACACTGGTTCTGGTTCTACTGGTCTGGTCTGGTCTGGTCTGGTCTGGTCTGGTTCTAATCACTTGAAGTTTATTTGGTTTCAAATAAACCAATATTTGGGAGGGAGAGATGTGGCGCAGTTGAAGAATCGAAGACTAAGGTTTCACTCTTTGGGTAAATTGAAAAGAGGATATGAATTATGAAATATAGAAGTTGAAAAGTGAAACTGAATAAGGATTAGGAGTCTAGGAGTTGATGGTGATTTGGGACTTTGGGGCTTGGGTTGGGTACAAAGTTACAAATAATTAAATGGGTATTTTTTTATTAAGCAATTTAAATGGATCTTTGAAAAATTATAATACAAAAATAAATATATAATTTTATTAACTATATAATAATACATATAAAATAAATATATATAGAATATATGCACAACTGGTCCGGTCCGGTTCTAACCGGAATTAATTTTACCAAGAACCAGGACCGAACCAATATACTGGTTCTATAATATTTTAGAACCGGAACCAAACCATATGTGATGGTCTGGTCCAGTTTTAGCTGGTCTGGTCCGGTTCCACTGGTTCGGTCTGGTTCCATAAATTTTTTGCTCACCCCTACTTCTACCAACCATCTACGTTCACAACACATCACTTTTTTTTTTTTAATAAGTATACCCAATTTTTTTTATAAAATTTGAAGTGGGAGTATTAGGGACTTTTTGAAAAATTTGTGATAGGTTTAGCTGACCTATTATTCAGTATGTCAGTCAGTGCATCATACTTTTATAACAGACTATTTATTGCAGTGTTTTCGTGTCATTGGACATAAAATAAAATAAATATATTCTCCCCGTTTCAGAATAAGCGTTCTGTTTTTTTTTGTTTTTTTTTTTTTTTTTGCACATTTCAGAGTAAAAATTTCATTTTAAAATGAGATATGATGAATACTGTTTTAGACTATTTGGTCCTTATAATGCTTATGTAATTACAAGAAAACGAACACTTACCGATCTACATTTTAATCACTTGTATAAAGAATAGTGTTTTGAACAATTACATTCGCAAGTCACTTTGTAATATTTACCCCTATTTCATTATTTTCTTAATAAGTGTGCATATACATCTCATGTAGGATTTCTACTTTGAAACAAAATTATTCTAGATCAGCATTTGAGATTATTCGGTTGCACAAAGTAGTCTATAGGTCTTAAACTTTCATGCTAAAATATATATATATTTTTTTTAAATATATTTATTCTTGATGAAAATAATTTTTTTATTGGATATTTGTTTATTTTGAGACGGAATGAGTATGTATATATCACTTAAATCTCCACTATGCTTATCAATGACATTTTCATGGCTAAACTTCAACCGATCCTAAAATGCATTGTATCAATTGCATAAACAATTCTAAATTCAAAAGATTAATACTAAATGTATAAATACTTACAAGATTTTGGTCACAATATCTTTAATAAACACTCATTTGTTGTATTTTTTGTTTTGTAAGCTAAGCAATTAATGGCCTAAACCCAAGTGAAGAATGTCAACCATAATTTTGTAAGATGTGGGGCTTGTGCGGTTAGCTGGTACAAAACTCCGTTTTTCTTATAGTCTTAGGGTTCGTTTGGTAGCCTGATAGGATTAGCTTGTATTAATGGTCAGAAAATTATTAATCGGAGGATTAATTACACCACCTTTTTTTGATGAGTAGATAAGAAGGGGGTTGGATAAGCTTGGATAAGAAGCTTATTTGAATTGTACCTAGGATTATTAATCAGATTGCATTTAGTCTACAAAACACCAAGATTATTGGACTAATAATCATATCCAACTCTAATCAAGCTACCAAACGAGCCCTTAGTCATTTGATTACCCGCCTAGTGAAAAATAATTGGATTTGAACCATTAGATAATTGATACAGTTAGATGCACTGACGTAACTTATAACTTTAAATTATGCACTCTCATCAACAATGTTTAATTCATAATTTTTCTAATACATGGACTTTTGAGTGGTGGGCTCAAGTCGTTGCACACATGTTTTAGATTCATTACATAAGAAAATAGGTCTTAGAATCTAACTAGTGAAGGTGCCAACCTCAAAATAATGCAAATAAAAGAATCTTTCAATTTTCGAGATCTCCATAAACTAAAAAAAAAAAATTGGTTGAGATCTCTTGTACCACTTTTGTGTGTCACTTCATGTACCCCTTGTAATCCAACCGTTCACATGTTTGCATAATATTACAATAATATCAATCTCAATAACTGTTGGCCATTAGATCACTTGTGGCACATGAAATGGTACACGAAGTGGCACAGAGGATTTGGACTCCAAAATTTTGTTTTGGCATTTTACTTGATCAGTTGACTCGTGCACTCTTTCATAAATACAATCCAAATTGTGTTTAATTGTGCATACATTTCTCTGTTGCTTGAGAGAGAGAGAGAGAGAAAGAGAGAGAGAGAGAGAGAGAGAGAGTTGGAGGGAGGACTGAGGAGTGAATATGTCAGGAATAGCATATCCGATGAACGGAGGTAATGGTACATACAGTTACACCAAGAACTCCGATTACCAGGTATATACCCTACTATCATTAATTTATTATACTCCCTTCCTTCAATTTAATAGAACTAGATAGATGCAGTTCGACAGTACAGAAATCCAAATAAATTTTAAATAATTGTCTAAAGTTATTTTAAATGATAATTTGAAAAATACTTGCATATTGTTTACAAATTTAAATGGCAAAGATGTATAAATACTATTGTCATCCATTTTATAAAGATTTAGTTTTGCAATAATAAAATGACTAGTTATACAAATTTCTTACAAAAATCTTTTAGGGAAGGTTTTGTACGATAAGAAAAATATTTCTTGAATATCGAAATTTTTATTTAGGGACGGAAAGAGTAACTCCTATGTTACTATAAGATGTAGTTCATGCTATTATAAAATATTTAACTCATTACTATACATGCTATTTCACAGTAATAAAATGTAACACACATACTATAAGATATAGTTCATACTACAAAGTGTTACTCATGCACTACAATAGTCGAACTTCTGTGTAGTCCAGCTAGATAGGCCTAACTCTCTCTATTACTCCCTTTGTATGAAAAGAAAATTAATTTTGTTTTATTTTTGTGGTCAACTTAATTGAATTTTAATTTTTTTAATGAAAATTTAACTATTTCAATGTATTTTAGAAAATTGTTACTAATAATGTTAGTAGGAGTGCCACAATCTTTAATAATTTTATAATGAAAAAATAATTTTCAGAATTTTAATAAAATTCAATCAAGATGACTAGCAAAATTTTATGATTAATAAAACACTTTGTTGATTGCTCACAAAATATTTTAACAATTTTTTATTTATTTTATTATTATTATTATTATTTGCATATATTAGTGGTTATAATATATAAACCAAATATTTCATAAATGATACTCCCTCCGTCCCAGTTTAAGTTGCTTACTTTCCTTTTTGGTATGTCCCAGTTTAAGGTTCTTAGTTGCTTTATTCCTTAAATGACAAAGGATGAATATTGTTTTGGACAATCCTGTCCTCATAAAACTCATATATTACCAAAAAACCATCACTTACGTATCTACTTTTCACTCACTTGTTTTATGAATAGACAATTATATCCTCCACCCATTACTATTCTTGATCCAAATTTGCCTTCATTTCTTAATAAGCGTGCAAGTCAAACTAAGAACCTTAAACTGTGACGGAGTCACTAGTACTTTCTCTACCCTAACATGAATATTTTATTTTTCATTTAAGTGACATGCTTAAAAATTGTGATTTTAATGAGTTAATAATAACTATACATAAATAATCTTTCTATCCACTTTGTAACTGTATAATAAATATTTGAAAAATTGATAAAAAAATATTTAGGAACTTAAGCTTATAAAAACGAATATCCATTTTGAGACAACATATTCTAGAATAGAGACACATATGTGATTTTGGAGGGCGGAGGGACCAATATCTACAAGCATTGTTTTGTGCAAGGGTGAGTTTTTCATTATTGTCACAAACTCTAATATGTCCGTCCCATCTTAAACTTCAAAAATTTCCCTTTTGGGCGTCCCAACTTAAACTTCAAAATCCAAAAAAGGAAAGTAAGGCCTACATGTCATACTCACAACAATTATCCACTAACTCTTCTCTACCCACTTTCTCTCACACCCAACTATCAAACACTCACAACACATCACCTTTTTCTTAATTCTATAACCCAAAAAGTTTTTGAACTTTAAGATCGGACGGAGGGAGTATATGTCTCTATAACGAGTAGGTCAGGTGAAAAACGTATTTTTCAAAAGATATTGACGCTTTTTTAAAAAAACAAGCAGTGATATTTTCGTAAATAACTGGGAGTATCATAAATAGTGAGTGTTAATATTACAAAGTGTAAGTAATTCAAACTGGCGTTTATAAACATCAGAATTGACACTTTTCTTAAGTGCGTGTTAATATTTGAAAGTGTCAGCCATTACACTGATATTTTTTAACATTGATACTGGCACTTAAAATGCCAGTTAGGGGTGTAAGCGGTTCGGTCCAAACCACGGTTTGGGACCAAACGAACCAAACCACGCGGTCTAATTCAGTTTCCAAGCATGAGTGGTTCGGTTCGGTCTCGAAGATTGGTAAACCGCATGGTTCGGTTGGTTTGTGGTCTGACTCCTCTAGACCAAACCAGAACGAACTAAACCAAACCATGAGACCGAACTGTCAGACCACATATAACCATTTATTTGCATGTTGAATCATATCAATCATTTAATTATTAAAAAAATTACATTGCATATAACTATTACTAACTCTCTTTTGCATTTTAGTCAATAATCATATCTTCGTTTGTTATACATTACGACAGATAGTTAATCAAGTTTTTTCATTGCCAACTTTGTGTAGTATGTTCTCTTCCTTCAAGTTCTCATTACCTATAATATTCTTCTTCCTTCTCTTAAAATGTATCTTGTTGAGAAATCGGTGTGGGGAGAGGAGTATGGTGATAATTTGTTTATTCACTCTCTCAAATAATTACAATATCTTAACACTACATTTATACTAAAGCCTAAACCCTATTCTTGAGGAATACTCCTCTTCCTAAAATACATCAACTAATTAAAGTAAACTATATCTCTTAATAAGGTAAAATATATTTATTGATTCTATCTTTATTTGCCTTGATCTTCTCTTGATTCTTTCTTCATTTGACTTGATCTCGGTTGACTTGGTCAAGCTCGTCAATTCCATTCGGTCTCGGTCCGCTCCATCGTAAGCTCCAACTTATCTCCCGCATCCCTCCCTCTTTCTCCGGTACCCCTCGCTCTTCCTCTATGATCACTAAGTTTTTTAAAACAAATATGATAATGAGTTCCAGTCTAAGCCACGGTGTGAATCGTGGTATGAACAATAGTCTGAATGGTGGTTTGAACCACAGTCTAAACCGTATTCTAGACCACGGTTTGAACCACATTACCGAATCGCGATTTGAACGAAACCGAACCAAACCAAACTATTGCGGTTTGGTTTGGTTCGGTTTGAATTTTTTCGTGGCTCGGTTCGGTCTAAAAATTTCCCAAACTGCTAACTAGTGGTTCGGTCTCTAAATCAGCCCAGACCGAACCAAACAGAACCATTTACACCCCTAATGCCAGTGAGTGTCAATAAGTGCCAGTGTACATGGCTGACATTTTTTACACTACCACTGGCACTTACGATCAGCGCTAAACAACTTCCTGTTAATTACAAAAATGCCACCGCATCATTTTAAAAACACGTTGTGAGCGAACCTTAGGAAAAAACACGTTTTTTTTTTCCCATTTCTCACCTCTATAAATTTAGTCATAGAGTATATTAATTTAGAAAAGGGCCTAATGCGTATTATGGAGGGGTACCAATTTGCGGTTCAACTTTTAAGTTTTTCAATTTAATGTATATGTATAGTGCTAAAATTTATTTAAAATAGATTTTTTTTTAACAAAATTCATTAAAAATTAAATTAAGTCAGATGTGTTTTGCACATGCAATTTAAGTAAAAAATGTCTCACTTTGCCGTTCATTACCTTAGAAATTTGAATTGAATTGATATATAAAAATTACTGATATTCACAGGAGAATATTATTGTCTAAATTAAAAAATTATTTATTTTCAATAATAATTACTCCTATTACAAATATAAATTTAAAACATAAATATATTTAAGTTATTTTATTTTTTGTAATCATATCAAGAAATTATAGTAATTAATGATAAGATAATAAACTAATTAATGACAAAGTAGACACTACAGTAATTTGTTTTGTGTTTTCTTTTTAAGAAATTTGGGCGAAAATCATTATACTGTCTAACGTACCAATGTAACTTTAATTGTTCGTGCCTTCTTGAAATTGTACTGGAAATTTGCTGAATATCATTAAAAACAATGATTTGCAAAAAAAAAAAGAGTGTATATATATGTGTATATATTTAATTCTACTTAATATTTTTCATTTATTATTTTAAGAATTATTATACAATAACAAGAGTAAGAGTAAGTCTTATGAAAGTCTAATTTTTATAACACTACGGGAAAACTAGTTTTATATTATTGGAACTGGTTCTTATAGCGATAAAACCGGTTTTTAGCTTTCAATTGAGATTAATGTTTAGGAGAAACGTGTTTCTTATCATATTTTTTGTAATATCAAATAGATACAAAATGATTTTAAATAACATTTTTTTATTTGTTTCTGTAATACTCCTTCTGTTCCAAAATGAATGACCGAATTTAATCTTGATCGAGAGGAAATTTCCATATTGGGAGAGAGATAGTAGTAATTTTCTTTAAAAATAAATAAATTTATAGTTTTTGATAATTATAATAGTTCCCCTTTGAATATTAATAATTACTCCCTCTGTCTGGAATAATGTTCATATTTTTTTTGTTGTTTGTATGAAGAACTTTTAGAAATAAATATAGGTTAGATTATTTATTTATTTTGTAAATTATATTTTTAATTTACTAATGATAGATAAATTGTCCTTACGCTAAATCATTTGTCCTATAAAGGCTAGCAATGTCATAAAAACTGAATTCAAACTCGTTACCTCCACTATGAAAGCTAATAAAAGATACCTGCAATCAAAATTAAAGTTGTTTGGTTAGGTTAGTTTAATTAGTCGAAAGAAAATTTGGAAATTATCCCCCATAATATTATAGGTTAGTTTAATTAGCTTAAATGAGCTCTAGGTTTTTACTTTTTGTATGTGTTTGTGTTACAACAGAGAGCAGCATCAAGCATTGCACGATCAATGATAGATGAAGCAGTTTTAGAGAAGCTAGACATAAGAGGTCTTACAAATGCACTTCACGTAGCAGATTTCGGATGTTCGGTCGGACCTAATACATTTATTTTTATGCAAAATGTATTAAATTCTATAGCGAAAAAATGTGAAGCTCAAGGTATTACACTCAAAGATGTCGATATTCAAGTATTTTTCAATGATCATGCCACAAATGATTTCAACGCCCTCTTCGCCTCCGTCCCATTGGATAGAAAATATTATGCTGCTGGTGTTCCTGGGTCGTTTTATGGCCGTTTATTTCCAACTTCTTCCCTTCATTTTGCGCATTCGTCGTTTGCCCTTCATTGGCTTTCTAAGTTGCCCGAAGAATTGCTAGACAAAAATTCCTCGGCTTGGAACAAGGGTAGGATTCATTACGCGAGTGCGAATGAAGATGTGGTTAAGGCGTATGAAAATCAATTTGGTACGGATATGGAGATGTTTTTGGATGCCCGAGCTAAAGAATTGGTGGGTGGTGGATTGATGGTTATGATCATGCTAGGTCGCCCTAACGGAGCTCGTCCGTGTGAGGTGTTATCGTGTATCCTTACCGACTATTTTGGCTCAAAACTTATGGAAATGGTGAATGAGGTTAGTAACTTGGATTCTATAAGCTATCCGTTAGTAATTCCGTTACATTATTTTTATACTCCCTCCGTCCCAAAATGATATTTTCATTTGCCATTTTTTATTGTCCCAAAAAGTTCTTCCTATTTTTACAGTTTGGGCTTAAAAGTACCTAAACAAAACATGGTTAGTGAAGCAAGAGATCATATCCTTAAAAAGTTTGAATAGTCAAACGTGAAGATCATTTTGCGACGGAGGAGTACACATTTGCAAATTAGTTCTCGACATGGTAATTTCTTCAACCGGATTGCCAAATTTTACATTTTCTTGCAAAACCGGGGTGTAAAAGCTAACAACATGAAAAAAATTTAACAATTTTTTTTTGGTTAAATTTAACAATTTTTCTTTAAAAAATATTACTATTCATCCTGGTCCTTCACATTTTCATTATTTAATCCATTCATCAACATCACCAACTTTTAGTTCACTATAACTACTAGTTGGTGTATTTAGAAATGAGATTTTTTAATGAGGGTAAAATGGGAAAATAATAAGTGTGACTATGACAATTAGACAATACTCCCTCTGTTTCAAGTAAGTTGCAACATGTTGACTTTTAATGGTCAATAAAAATAAACTTTGACCAAACATTTGTGTCAATTTAATGATCACAATGAAATTCTAAAAATTGTTATTGATAAATCACTTAATAATTTATCAATTACAGTACAAATTTTAGAATTTCACTTGAATGATTAAATAGTCATCAATGAAAAAAATCAATTTGACTCGGTTGATCTCAATTTAATGATCACAATGAAATTCTAAAAAAATTATTGTTCCTTCAATTATTACACCATATTGCATGTAATAATCATAAGAATACGGTTGCAAAAAATACAATGAAAAAAATCAATTTGCGAACATGTGTATAAATAAGGTAACTGAATTGCAATTGACCCTCATCTTTTGACTCGGTTCAGAAGAGTAACCCTAAAATTTTACTTTGGTCATTTAATCTCACTTATAGGGATATATTGAAGAGGATCAGGTGGACACTTTCAACTTGCCTGTGTACATTCCTTGTGTTGAGGAGATGAAACTGTTAGTTGAAAGTAACGGATGCTTTGACATAGAGAGGATAGAGATAAAGAATCCGGTTTCTGAAACTAACGTCGTTATTGATGCTCGAAGCATGATTATGCACCGAAGGGCAGCCACAGAAAGCGTCTTTCTTAAACATTTTGGACGTGAAATTACTGATAAATTGTTTGATCGATCTCTTGAAAAATTGACAGAAATTTCTGATCAGTTCGACTCGAGCTACAGGAAACCAAGTCAATTGTTTGTGGTTCTGCAGCGTAAGAATAATATCTGAAATATATATATATATATATATATATATATATATATATATATATATATATATGCTTTTAAATATTCTCTAGAACATAAATTCATTTTTCAGTAAGGGATAATAAATCAATATTTGTGGACTTTGTCATATTGTTACTGAGCTCTTTGTATGGTACTAACAATTTATGTTTTCATATTGTGTGCTGCTTCAAATTTTATCTTGTGTAATCGTAAAATACTAATTCAAAGATTTTAAAAAGTGCAACATTTATTAAAAGATAAAAGAAGTATTATAATGTTAATTTTTACTCCTGTTTATTATAAAATTCGTTATTACAAATAAATCAAGCCGACTTCATGTAAGCCAATCCAAATGTAACTTTGAGTTGGAATCTTGAGCTGAAATTCGATCATGCTACCCATATTGGTGTTGGGTTGTGGAGACAAAACCTAAAAGGAAAAGGAAATTAAATTTAAGTCATATAAGAATTCATGAAATTCCTTATTTAACTAGGTTGGAATTTAATTTTCTTTGGGATTCCTTGTTTAAGCGGATTTAGGAATTTAATTATTCCGAGTTTCCTACTTAGTTTAGTTTTTGGACATGTTGCCTATATAAACCAAGTGATGGCCATAAACATTGTACACTAGAAAATAGCTAGAGAGAATCTGTGAGTCACAAAGAGAGCCAAGTGAGTGCTAGCCTTTAGGGGCATTCCATGGATGGGTAGAAGCATGTCTAGGGTTTTATGTGTGATATGAGTGTTTTCATGAAGAAGTTATCTCCTAGCAATATAGAGAGGTAGACTTTATTGTAAACAGACACAAATTGTGATATTAGTGAAATATCCTGGCTTGGCAGTTCCCCCAGATGTAGTCATTGTTGTGACGAACTGGGTTAACAAATATTGTGTTCTTTTCTTGTTGATTACTTTCATATTATTCGTATGCATGGTTGTTGTGTCTCACCATTATCAGATTTGCATGAGTAAGAACTGCACGAGCTTACCACAATTCTCCAACAATAGGCGGATCCAGGATCTGTTGTAGAGAGTGTAAATAAAAAGTCATTTTGCCTAATATTATCATGTAAAGTAATACTCCTCCCGATTAAAAGTTTCACTATTTTGAGAGTGACACAAAAATCTATATATATATATATATATATATATATATATATATATATATATATATATATATATATATGTATATTAAAGTTGGTGAGGAGAGCCATAGTGTTGCCACATAGACAAGTCTTAGAGAAATGTTGCATTTGGTGTTGCCACATCATTACCACTCTTATAAATAAGAGACATTTCAAATTCTTTTTCTTAGCTAATAGTATTAACTAATAGTATTAGTTACTATATAGGGTAACTATTATAGTTAACTACTATAGTAACTAATACTTATAATAGTAATAGTTACTATAATAGGTAACTATTATAGTTAACTACTATAGTAACTAATACTTATAATAGTAATAGTTACTATAATAGGTAACTATAATAGTTAACTATTAATAGTTAACTATTATAGTTAACTATTATAGTTAGCTATTACTCCCTACGTCCTAGAGTAAGAGTCTTACTTTCTATTTTGGTACATCCCAGAGTAAAAGTATTTTTCCAAAAATAGCAAAGAATATTTACTATTCATCTCACTCATTCTTTCTCTTACTTTACTTTTATACTCACAAAACCAATCAACTTATTATTCCATCCCACTCATTCTCTCTCATAATTTACTTTTACACTCACAACACTTACTTACTTCCATCATTTCTTAATCTCCGTGCAAATGAGAGGTAAGACTCTTACTCCAGGATAGAAGGAGTAATATTTAACTATTATAACTAACTAATACTATTAATAGTATTAGTTAATTATAATAGTTAAATATAATTGTTAACTATAATAGTTACTATATAAGTTTATAATTATTATTAATAGTATTAGGTAATCATAATTGTTACAGTATATTTTAACTATTACTATTAATTATATTATTTAATCATAATAGTTACTAAATATGTTAACTATTACTATTAATACCATTAATTTTTTGAAATATTCATACAACAAACTTAAATGTACTTCTAAATTAATTAAAAAACATATTTATTACAACTATGTACAACCAAAGATATAAAAATGTTTGATTAATTTAAAATAACATATATTTTTAAATAAAAATATTATGTTAATTTTTCAATTAAAAACATCAAAAAGGAAAATACAAAAACATTAACGATTCCCGTGCGGAGCACGGGTTACCTACTAGTTATGAAAAATAATAAGTAGGAAATGAGTTGTAAGAGAAGTAAGTGAGTATGATAAGTGAGACCCATAATTTAAAAAGCAATGCTAGGAGCACAAAATAATGTCACAAAATCAAATGAGGTGGCGATATTTTATTGGTTGCATTGATAATGGACCCGCCATACTCTACTTAAAAACACAAATAAAATCATTACACATAGGATTTTGTTATCAAGATTTTGTGACTTTTTTGTGCCCCTATTATTCTAATTTAAATGTGTGAGGGGAAAATGTTATTGAGTATGAAAAGTGTGGACTACAATTTAAGTATATGGGAGAAAAAGTGAGTGGAGTGAAACCTACATTTATAACCATTTTAAGAAAAGTGAAGCTTCTAATGAGACACCCTTTTGGTTAAAAGGTGAAGCTTCTACTAAGACGGATGGAGTATTATTTTCTGTGACGAACTTTCATTATGTTTAGGAAAACGACAACATAATAAAGTAAATTAAGGATCTGTTTGTTTCGCGTAAAACAATTTCCGGAAAATGATTTCCCGTAAAATGTTTTTCGGAAAATGAAAATATTTTCAGGAAAATGACATAAACATGTTTTTGGTTGTTTGGTAAATCTAAAGAAAATGTTTTCCGGAAAATATTTTCATATGAAAAAAATAATAATTTAATATGAGGAAAAGAATTATTATGAGAAAAAATTTGAATGTGGGTGGGGATTTTGGGTTGGCGTGGGATGGGTGGTTGTGGGGGTGGGGTGGGGTAGGTGGAGGTGGTTGGGCGGTGGGGGTGGGGGTGGGGGTGGGGGAGGTGTTCAAAAATAATTTTAATATGAGTGATTTTTTTATTTATTTTTTTGGTGGGGGTGGGTTGTGGGGTAAAGGGGCCGGAGGCAATGGGTGTTGAAAGATAATTTTAATGTGAGTGAAAAAAAAAGTTTTTTTTTTGTGGGTGGGGTGGGTGGGTGGTGGGGCGAGGGGGGGTGTGGTTGGGGGGAGGGAATGTAAGGTTGAAGGGTGGGGATGGGGTTGGAGGTGGAGTGGGTAGGGTGGGGTTGTATGGGGGAGTTGGGTGTGTGAGTGAGGGAGTTAACATTTTTCGTAAACTGACTTACGGAGGAGAAATCCGTAAGTTGTTTTACGGAAAACCTAGCTTATTTCCATTGACCGTAAAATATTTTACATTGATTTGTAAAACATTTTCCGTAAAACATTTTACGATGAAACACTCACACACCCAAATATACTTACATACCTTTTTGAGAGTTAAATTTTGTCTCAAAATACTTGTCGTTTCACTATTTTCAAAGCTTTTTTATTGCTCTATACCAAATATACCCTTAATAATGATTGTGAACTATCTCTTACCTAACCATTTAATTACCTAGGTAGTTGAATTACTTTAAGGGTATTTGGATCTTTTTCACATGCATTAATGGTATTTCTTAATATGTGTGAAACACTCCAAAACGACATCTAATTTGAGACGGAGGGAGTACTATTTTTAATTTTTAACTAAAATCATTAAGTGATCAACTTAATTATATTTTGACCAAGATTTTAGACAAAAATTGATGACTCTAATAAAAATCTAAAAATTGTTATTATAATATTTTTTAAATTAATAACATTTTTTAAATTTTAATTAAAATCATCAAATATACTACTCCCTCCGTCCCAGTTTAAGGTTCTTACTTTCCTTTTTGGTGTGTCTCAGATTAAGGTTCTTAGTTGCTTTATTCCTAAAATGTCAAAATATGAATAGTGCTTTGAAGAATCTTACCCTCAAAAAGTTCATTTAATTACAAAAAAAAACCATTACTTACATACCTTACTTTTCACGCATTTGCTTTTTGAATAGTGTTTGGACAATTATATACTCGCCTCCCTACTTTTGTTGACCCATTTTCTTTGTTTTTCACTTAATTTCTTAATAAGCGTGCAAAGTCAAACTAAGAAACCTTAAAACGGGACGGAGGGAGTATAAAATTTTGATTAAAGTGCAAATATTGATTATTTTAATTAAAATGATACAAGTGTAATTCATTAGCTGAACGTGACTAGCTCACAGCTCATAATTAGTTCGCTCTCTCTAGTTGACTTTCGGCATATGCACTAGGAAAAAAACTACAACCTCCGACTCGGACTAAAGTTATTAGTTTGACTTTACACATAAATTAAAAAAAAAAATGTTGTGAGTATGAAAAAGTAATTAAGAGAAAGTATGAGAGATAAAGTGGGTAGGGAGTTTTTTTTTTGTGAGAATGATAAGTGGGTCCCATGGTCTATTTTAGGTAATAAAGCAATTAAAAACCTTAGTCTGGGACAAACTAAAAAGGAAAGTAAGAACATGAGTCGAGTCTGGGACAGAGGGAGTAAAATGAAAGAAAATTCAGAATTGACTTGCATAATTAATCTTTCCATTTGCCCACTACATAACATGTCCACATTGACCAATTCCTCTCTTCTTAACCCCATTCACCTCCCTAAACACATCAAAAAACTAGAGAGAGAGAGAGGAGAGAGAGATGGAGTACAAGCATTTCAGTCACAAGCACAACTTGAGCATGTACCAAGTCCAGAAATCCCAGCAGCTCCGTTGCTCCGGTTGCGAATCCCTATGCGAAAATTACGTCTACGCTTGCTGGCAATGCAACTTCTTCCTCCACGACCACTGCGGCGATGCGAACCGGTATGTGAACCACCCGTCCCACCCGACCCATCCGCTCGTCCTCAGCCCGTACCCGACTTACCCGGGTGGTTCGTTCCAGTGCAACGCTTGTGGTTCGGTTGGGAATGCCTTTTCTTATTGCTGTGCTCTTTGTCAAGTTGACCTTCATGTTCATTGTGCTTACCTACCCAAAAAGGTACTACTATTATTAGTGTTATTATTACGAGCATATTTTTGTTTTTCGATTGTCGGCAATTACATCACGTTCGTTATTATTACGAGTGCAATCACATCACGTTCTGATCTATTGGACTGGTTTATTAAAGATAAAATTGTCTTTTCACCTCTGCTCTCTCTAATAATAAGAACCATTTATTTAAAGGTGATCTAATCCAATACTCTATGTGATGTTACATAAAAATCGGTCCGTGTCTCGATCCACGTGTTGTAGTCTAGAGATACACCAGCTCGAATCTTTGACTTTCTACCTGAGAAAACAATACACCGTTAGCTCAATGCCGGGAGGGTTTCCCGGCGAAGAACCTCGGGCGTGAGAGTAAGAAACAAATCTCATAAACTTAACAACAATGGAGGAAGAGAGAACTTAGAGAGAGAGAGAGAGAATACTGACCCCTTTTTCCTTACCCCAAACCTTCTTTATATACTCATCCACATTCTCCTTCCATCACCCTCACTTGCCACCTGTCACTTTCCCGTTGGTCCTTCACGGTGAACCCTCGAAAACCCCATATCATCCCAAATCCCTTACCGGTCTCCTAGTGGACCAACAGGGAAGATGTCGGTGAAAAGGACGTCTTCCACTCCCATTGCTTCTGAGACCACGTCACCCGGCGAACTTGCATCTCGCCTAGATGGCGACGTGCACAACCCTCCTTTTGGCGACTTCGCGGACTGGCGGGATGGTCCAGTAGGGTCATATTCATCGTTGTGTAAACTTCGAATAGGACATTAATTGGACCGGGTCAAATCATCAATTAGGCTACTTCTGGTCCAATCATTTTTTAGGCCTGACTACATCATTTCCCACTTGAACGGTTGAACCTGACTACGTCACATTTACGTCCGGTCGACTTCAAAGTGAACCCGACCACATCGCACTCTGTCAAGTCTGACTCCCAATTGAACTTGACCATGTCATACCCATGTCAAGTTGACTTCGAACTAGAAACCCGTCGACGAACTAGGAACCTGTCGACTTCGAACTAGGAACCCGTCGACGAACTAGGAACCCGTCGACTTCAAACTAGGAACCCGTCGACGAACTAGGAACCCGTCAACTTCGAACTAGGAACCCGTCGACGAACTAGGAACCCGTCGACTTCAAACTAGGAACCCGTCAACGAACTAGGAACCAGTCGACTTCGAACTAGGAACCCGTCGTCGACGAACTAGGAACCCGTAGCTTGATCGTTTTGGACTACTTTCATTCAGGCCCACTCCATATGGCCAAGTCATTAGGACTCAAGCCCAATCACAATTTGGGTTTAGGCACATCACTATGTTACTCCCTCTGTCCCACAATGATAGTCCCCCTATTTTCATGGATTTTACGAAGGAACTTTTAGTAATAATTAAGGCTACTTTTAATTATTCTAATGAAATTTTTGAAATTGTTCTTAATACACCATTATAAATACTATTAATATCAATTTTTAGATTCACATTAACATAATTATTATAAGTAGCATTTATAACTGCTCAAAGTTCCCTCATAGTAACAATGAAAAAAAGTGGACTATTTTTCTAGGGGGGCGGTCTCCTGTGAGACGGTCTCACGGCGTGAGACCGTTCCCGCCAAAAAATCCCTTTTTTTTTTTTGCCCCGCCATCTGTTTTTCCTCCCAACAAAAGTAACACTTTTTATAACAAAATGTAACACTTTTTCTCTCATATGTAACACTTTTTTTCTTCATAAATTTACCACAATTTTGCTGAAATAAATGAAAGATAACATAAGATTAACACCTAAAACTAATGTAACATTTTATAATACTGAATGTAACCTTTTTTTTTCTCAATTGTAACACTTTTTTAGGTTTTTACATTAAAATTGAAATGAAAAACCGATTATATACATGATTTTTTTACTTTTTTTTAAAAAAAATGTAACATTTAACCTATAAACTGTTACATTCATCTATATAACATGTTACAATCATATATGCACTGTGTTACATTCAATTATTACTTTTCCTAACCACAAAAACTATTTATATTATTTTGCAAAATTGTTGTTATAGCATACAATAAAGTGTTACTTTTTAAAGACAAAACTGTTACTTTCTTCATAAGAACGTGTTACATCTCAGGAGATGAGCAGCCCAATAATTTTTGTGTTATAAAAATTATGTTTTTTAAAAAAATCAAAATATATCATGACCCATATAGTTTTGTTCGTCTAGTCGAGACGAACACAACAGTATTTTTAAATATTTTTTTTGAGTTATAAATCTCAAGATATAGCATTTTAAAGTTTTTGGGTTTTTTTTTTATAAAGGGACACGTGGCAAAATCTGGGAAAAGAAGGCTTTGATCTGGACAGTAGGATGTAGCATAGCAAACTGGAGCGAGGAGCAGCGGAACGGTCTCACATGGTGAGACCGCCGCATATGAGTTTTGTTCTTTTCTAAGACGGAGGGAGTATAATGCAATAGACTTATATGCGATCTAACTGCATATGTCTAGAAATAAAAATAATTGACTTTTAATTTTTTGGCCTTTCTAGACTAGACAATCAAACCAAGATCACATATTTTTAATTGATACTCCCTCCATCCCAGAAATCCCTCCATCCCAGAAAGATAGTCCACCTTTTTTTGATTGTTACTACGAGTGAATTTTGAGCAGTTATAAATGCTACTTATAATTATGTTAATGTGAATCTAAAAATTGATATTAATAGTATTTATAATGGTGTATCAAGAACAATTTCAAAAATTTCATTAGAACAATTAAAAGTAGCCTTTTAATTATTACTTAAAGTTCATTCGTAAAACCCATAAAAAAGGGGGACTATCATTCTGGGACAGAGGGAGTATAAAGTAATTTCAAAATAATATTGTTTTGAAAGATTCTAATTTTGTCTTTGATTTGGAATGCATCTATAAATGAAATGGTACAATCCATTTCCTCGACATAACAAAAAATGACAAATTCTCGTATGAGACGGCCGCATGGCGTGCGGCGAGCCGTCTCATGTGAGAATGGTTCCGCTGCTTCTCGCCTTGTTCTCCATTGCTACATCCGACGGCGAGATCCACCTTCCCCTCTTCCCAGATCGCTGCCACGTGTCACCTTAAAAAAAAAAAAAACCCCATTAACTTTAAAATGCTATATCTTGAGATTTATAACTCAGAAAAAAATTTTAAAAATACCGTTGTGTTCGTCTCGACGAGACGAATAAAACTACATAGGTCATGATATGGTTTGATTTTTTTTTAAAACATTTTTTTACACATAAAAAAGTTTGAGGTGCTTGCCAGCTGAAATGTAAAACTCTGTTCTGATAAAAGTAACACTTTCATCTTCAAAAAGTAACACTTTTTTCTACTGTCAAATGTAACATCAATTTTACAAAAAAAAATGGGTTTGCATTTCAATTGTTACTTTCTCAATAAAAAATTGTTACATTTCATATATAATGTTACATTAAGGAATATAAACTGTTACAATTGAGAAAAAAAAAAATGTTACATTCATTTTTTATAAAATGTAACATTAGTTTAGTTGTCAATCCTATGTTATTTTCGGAGAAAAAAAGTGTTACATTTGAAAAAATGAGTGTTACATTCCCTTATAAAAAGTGTTACATTAATTTAGTTGTCAATCTTTATGTTATCTTTATCTATTGTAGCAAAATTGTGGTACATTTTTTTTTAGAAAAAAGGGTTACATTTGAATAGAAAAAGTGTTACATTTCGTTATATGAAGTGTTACTTTTGTTGAAGGCAAAAAAGGTTGTGGGGCAAAAAAAAAAAAAAAAAAAAAAAAGGGCATGGTCGGCGCGCCGCATGGGGTGCGGCCGCCGCACCAGAGACCTTCCCACAAAAAATAGGGGTGACTTAATTGGTAGAGAAATCTAATACTAGAAATTAGGGGTGTAAATGGTTCGGTTTGGGGGAATTTACGGACCGAACCACTAGTCATCGGTTTGGGATAATCCCAAACCAAACCGAACCATGAAAAAATTCAAACCGAACCAAACCAAACCGCTATGGTTTGGTTCAAACCACGGTTCAATTGTGTGGTTCAAACCGTGGTTTAGACTACGGTTCAAACCACGATTCAAACCGTAACTCATTATTTATTTGAATTTTCCGTGATCACGGAGGAAGAGCGAGTCTTTAAGGGGGAAGTCAGAGGAAGAGAGAGGCCGAAGGAAGAAAAACACTTTACAATATCGATCTGGGAGAGAACTTGGTTTTTCACATGTCACAATTAAGATAACAAATAATGGAATTAATACTTGAATAAGATACAAAATATGAGTTAGAATTAGTCTATGTAATGTTTTTTTTTATTGGTACAACAATAAATACTAATAACTATACGAAAAAATTTTAAATAAGATACAAAATGGGGGGGGGGGGAGGTTAGGATAATTAGTTTATGTTATGTGGTTTGGTTTGGCGGTTCGGTTTGGTGGTTTCAAACCGCGGGTTGGGTGGTCAAACCACAAACCAAACCGAACCAAGTGGTTTGTCAATATTTGAGACCGAACGAACCATTCGTGCTTAAAAACCAAACCAACCCGCATGGTTTGGTTTGGTTCGGTTCGGTCTCAAACCGCGGTTTGGACCAAACCACTTACACCCCTACTAGAAATTCTGGGAGAGAGAGGGAGATAAGAGTTAACCAAGGAAGAAGTGGAAGTTATGGAGTAACATTAAACCTCCTTTTAAGGATATTATAAAAGTAAAAATTGGTTGTTACTCTCTCTCTCTCTTACTAAATGAATGTCCATTTTTTTAAAAAAAATGTCTCAAAATGAATGTTTTTTTCGAAAATAATTTTGTTCTTAACTGTTCTTTTATCAAAAAAATTCACTAGTCTCTTTACATTTGTTAAACTAAGTGTTTGGAAAGAAGATTTATATCAGAGCATCCATAATGGTTGAGCTTTTTCAAATAACTTTTTTGTTCTTTCAATATGACACATCCTCTCCGAGACAACAAATAAAAACCCAAAGCTTTTTCTACGATGGTAGAGCTTTTTCACTAACTTTAACATTAAAGCCTTCACTAGTATGATTCACTAGTACTCCCTCTGGTCCAAAGTAACTGTTACTTTTGGTCAAACAGATGTAAGTTTCTCCAATAAATTTAAACAAAAAAAAATATCGTAATAAAAATCTAAAAATTGTTAGTAAAAGTATTATTAATTATAATACAATGACAAATTTTAGATTTTTATTAGCATCATTATTTTTTATTTAAATTATTGGTCAAAGTTACATCTGATTGATCAAAAGCGACAGTTATTTTGGACCGGAGGGAGTATTTTTTAATGACCAACATAGAAAAACGTGAATATTAATGTGAAGGGAGCTCTTTGTAGAATGAGTTGCTCATTAGAAATGAGCTTTTTAACTTTCTCCACAATGGGAAAAATATCTATGGAGCTTTTTTCATAGAAATATAAGCTCTTAAAAACCTCCCATTGTGGATGCTCTGAGTAAATATGAATCTTTGCCACCACCGCTACCACACCAACACTGCTGCCACCACCACCATCTACATCACCATTATAATGCAACCATCATCATGTTCTGGACCACATACCACTGTACCACCACCACCACCACCACCACATAAATACTACACCACCACTTAACCACTACACCGCCACCTCGCGAATCCAGAAGTAATTGAAAGTAAATGAAACAGGATGCACAATTTATACTACAAGTCATTTAATATGATTAAAAACTGCACATGTACACTACACTACTTAAAATTAATGTCATTCGTGAGATTCAAACCCAAGACCACAATGTTAAAAACTTGAATATTTCAACCACTAAACTAGAAAGCTATATAGTTAGTGTCCGCCCCTGCCACTATCGCACGTCATTGAGGCTTGGGTGGTGGCATTATGGTTGGTGGTGGTGGTGGTAGTGGTCACATGACCACAGTTCCGTTTTGTGCAAGCATGTTAAATTTAAGGCATGCCTGTTAAAATGAATTATTGACATTCATATTAATAATTTATTAATATAGTATAAAGTTTCCGGGTTATGATTGACATTCATATTAATATTTTCCTGATGTTTTGACTATAGTTAACCCACAAAGGGCATATACATGAGCTTGTCCTAGGAGTTGAAAATACATCAAAGCAGGTATGCAAAATATGTAGCAAAAGGATGGGCACGAACCACTGGTCATATCGTTGTTCGCACTTATGCGATCATTGGGTGCACACATTTTGTGCCACAACAGAAGTCAAAATGGGGTTGTATCAGATTGACGATTCCTCTACATAGGCGGCACCACCACCACCACCGCCGCCACAAGTAAATGAGGAGGTGATGGAGCTATTGGAAGAAGAATTATATGCTCTTGCTTTTCTTTATGTTTCAGCCTTAAATATTGACAAACTTCTAATTATGCTTCAGGATGGATCAGTTTGATCCTATGCATTTTATTTTAAGGTGCAAGAAAAAAATTTGTTCAATATTCAAAGAATGTTCATGTCATGCTTCGAATGATTTTTTTTTCATGGTTTGTGGATATTTTTAATTCTTACTCTCCTTTATAATTATTTTTAAAATTTTAAAGTGAGAATATTGTCAATAATTTTTTTATTTTAATTTCATAATGATAATTAAAATGATCATTATGATTTTGGTTATAGTTCATTTATGTTGATTTAAAAAAGAAAAATCAAATTGTGATTTTTTATTGGGACAAAGAGGGTACAAGTTCTATACAATGAAAAGGAAACATATAAAGCTAAAATCACACACTCCCTTTGTCTCATGCTAAATTCATAAAATGTGGCACTTCTTTTTTGCCTTGCTATGTCCTGTGTTTGTTTAATATAAGAAAATAGTCTTAGTGCAGTTTAATTGTATACTAGGGATGGCCAAACCGAACCGGAACCGTCAAACCGGATCGGAACCAAAAAGTCCGGAACCGCCTTGAACCGTGACAAAAACCGGAACCGTTTGTAACACGGGCCGGTTCCGGTTCATACCCTCTAAAAACCGTGAACCAGCGGTTCCGAACCGCCTAGTCCGAACCGGAACCGTTAGCAAAACCGTTAGAAAACCGTCAAAATCGTTAGATTTCTAACAGTTTTATCAAAATTAACCGTTCCTAACAGAAAGTTGACAAGAAAAGTTGAGTTTTGACTATTTTGAGCCAAATTCAATGAATAAAAATAATAGAAATTTGTTGAGTATATAAAAGAAAAGAGGGACGGGCCTCTTCAATTTTTTAAACATTTTTTCTATACTTTTTTGTGAAAAATGCGGCAATAAAATATTATTATAGTTGTTTTTTCTGTTAAAAAATTAATATTTTTTTTTTCAAAAAAGGAAAGTGTGGACCGGCGGTTCCGAACCGTGAACCGGCGATTCCGAACCGTAACCGTAACTGGAAGAGAAACGGTTCGGTTACGGTTCAAGCTTTTCCAGAACCGGAACCGTGTTTGGTCATCCCTATTGTATACGCAATATACAGACACGTAAAATGCATTCTTTAAAAAAGTTGATAAGTTAATTGCGATATTTGGAGTATAAAAGATAAAACTTATGAGAAGATGAGAACAATGCTAACGTTGATTGAATGGTAAAATTCATTCCTTTCTTCATCATCAAACTCCTTCCCATGCATTCTCCATTAGATGATATACTTTACTTACTCAAAGAGATGTATGTCATAAGTAAATATGCTTCAAAACAACTTTGCTTGATGCCAAAGGAATACAAATATACCCTTCCCTCTTTCACAAGTCTTCATTATGATTCTTATTAAAAGTGTAACTCTCCATTCTAACAGTTTTCCATCAATCTACAATCAACACAACTTCTTCACACAACACTAAAACATGGGCCAAACCCTACAGAAACCAGGTCTCCCCCTTTCTCTCTCTCTCTCTCTCTACAATTATTGAAAATGTTCGTTAAAACTCCCATCAGACTAGGGGTTTTAACGTATAGACAAACAGATATAACTGACAGACTGACAATGTAAAGCCCTAAAAACTGAATTTTTTTTTCAGTGTTAGGGGCAACTTATTTTTCTATATAAGACTTATTCTTGTTATTTTTGTATATATGAATGTGTTTGTGCGCGCGCTGGGGGTGCAGGAAGGGATCAAGAAAAGAAGGATATAGGTCCAATAATAGAAAGTTGCTACAAGAAGTATTTTGAAGATGCAGACCCGGATAAGGAATGGAATGCAGCTGAATTCTATCATGCTGTCTCCCTAACCATCGAGTATATATTCATACACATACTCCTCAAATTCCTATTTTCTTCCTTTTTTTTTTTTTTTTTTTTTTTTTTTGAAGAAAAATTCCTATTTTCTCATGAAGAGTGCAATAAAGTTAAAACGAAAATTCATTCGTCTGGTTAATAAGTTGGCTTTCTTGTGCTTTCAACAGAGAAATTAACAAGATGCTCGGTAGCACACAGTTTCGAGTCCCAAAGAAAGCCACCCTCGAACATGTATACAACGTAAGTCATATACAAAGATATATATGTGTGTGTGTCTGTGCGTGTATTGCAAATTCCTATAAAAAAAAAAGTTTTCCCTAAACAATAGGAAAAACTAGTTTTAGATCTTCAAAACCATGTTCAGTTAAATTGCCAGCTTACTGTGGTTCGACTCGTGTTAACCCTAGTTTACTACTCTCTCCGTCCCAAAATGGATGTCTGAAATTGTTGGGACGAAAACACTAGTAGGCTACCTAAAACCCCGATCCATCGGTTAATACCCCAGTCCAACAGCGTATCAAGAATGAGATTTCACTTGTACCTCTTCAAATGATATTCATCTATATTCTACACCCTCCCAAAAATGTCCAAAGAAAGAAGATAAGCCATCTAAAAGGTGAATTAATCTGGTCTGATATACACCATCTGTCCCCCCCGACTTAGGATTCTTGGTCAAGCAATTTATACTTTGACCAACAATTTGAACAAAAATAATTATCTTAATGAAAATCTAAAAATAGTTATTTAGTTTATTATTAATCGTGATACAATAACAAGTTTTAAATTTTTATTAGCATCATTATATTTCTTCAAATATTTGGTCAAAGTATAAATTGTTTGACCAAGAATCCTAAGTCGGGTGGGACAGAGGGAGTATGCCATTAATTAATTAATATTCCAGATAGCTTCTGGGAACATAAATATCATTCAAAGACTGATGAGAACTCCGGATGGGAAATTTCCTGAATTGCAGAATCACCACAAAGGTAAAGGGAAGTCACTGACAAAGGAAGAATTCCAAACAATTCTACAAAAAGTAATTCTCGACACGGGAGTTGGGGGAATGGGAATGAGAGACATAATCCTTTACGTCTTTGGGATCCCACTGATAGCCGTTTTTATCAAGCAAAGAACTGTTCCTAATGCTATTCCTAACGATGTTTTCATCCCCGGAGTCACTTCTGGCACTGTTTACCTTCTAGCCAAACTCAACAAGATATGAACACTCATTACCCTCATGTTGTTGTACCCAACTTTCAATTATTTATTTGAATTCCACTTGTTTATTTTAAGTTCTCTGATGTCGCGTAAACACATTTTGAGCTTAAATTACTACTGTGTATACACTCTGGTTATCATGCACGTTAAAAGCTAAAACTTGAGCCTCTACAGCTACAAATTGATAACATATAAATAATACTCCCTTTGTCCCAGAAAGTTAGTCCCATGTTGACTTTTTATGGTCAACATTAATGAACATTGACCAAACATTGATATCAATGTAATGACCACAATAAAGCTCTAAAAATTGTTAATGATAAATTACTTAATGATTTATCAATTACAATTTCAAGAATTTTACTAGAATAATTAGATCGACAACAATGTTTAGTCAAAGTTCATTTATGTTGACCATAAAAAGTCAACACGGGACTTACTTTCCGGGACAGAGGGAGTATAAAGTTCTTATTTATAATGATTTTACCTTTTCAAAGTCCGATCTCTCCTGCGTACTGACCTCTCACCAGATGATCCCTCGTTCAAGATAATTCTCCATGTTCGGATCTGTCCATAAGACCAAACAAAAGATCTCTCCTGCGTACTGACCTCTCACCAGATGATCCCTCGTTCAAGATAATTCTCCATGTTCGGATCTGTCCATAAGACCAAACAAAAGAGCTTCGAGCCAACAGATATCAACTCAAATAAGCTTGTACATGAAAAAGACGATCTGTCCATAAGACCAAACAAAAGAGCTTCGAGCCAATAGATATCAACTCAAATAAGCTTGTGCATGAAAAAGACTAGAGTCTGATAGTAAATAACAAGTGAAGAGGAGATAAAGGAGACTAGGAAACCAAGTGAAGAACAAAGTAGACATATATTTATATATGTATATACATATATAAGTATAATGCATATGTGTGTGTGCGTATATATATGTATATATATATGCATAAAGTGCAGAAGTTATCAAACATACAAACAATGGAGGATCAGACACACCAAGTTAACAAATGAGAATAAACACAGCTGTTAACTCCAAGAACTATGAAGTCATTAATGAATTTTATTATCAAAGATAGCTCAAGACGATTGTAACTGTGAGTTAAATGGTCAGAAATACATTGGTAATTCAAATTAACGTTCAGCTGAGAATCCGTTCAATGCATGTTAAATTCTAATCATCCACCTTTGCTGCTGCTGATGCATAACTTACGCTGCTGTCTCTCATATTTTTGCATTGACTAGACTGCTCATATCGAAGGAACTTGATTTTTGCCTTCGTCGAGCAGTTCTTCAACATCTGTTTTCAATTAGGACAAAACACCAGTCAACACTCTAATAACTGACAGTCAAGGGAGATGAAATTTTTAATAACTGCTTGAGTTATAAAGAGTTACTTGCTTTTTTACTTTTAAATACCTAAATTTTTCTATCCACAGACCAAAAAAAAATAAATAATAATAATAAAATAAAATAAAATAAAAGAATACTTCAGTCCCAAATTGATAGTCCCGTTTAACTTTACAAACATTTTAAGGATAACATTATAAGTTTTGGAAATTCAGTGATTTTGAAACCATAATTTTGGAAATGGGATTAACTTTCTGGGACAAACAAAAAAGGGAAATGGGACTTATCATTTTGAGACGGAGGGAGTATAAAATTGGTAGAGTACTACTGTATGAAAAATGAATTGGTGAGCGAACAGAAGAACCAGATATGCTTCTGAATTCGTCGTCATTTACAAAGATTGAGAATGAATACCTACATTCAAGCTCCTGACTGAATTTCTTCATGTTTTCAGAAGACCAAGGGAAAGAAAAGGGAAATTTTGATATTTCGTCCACATAATTAGAGGTGTTATGAGATGCAACTTTCAGACTTCTTGTTTATGTTTGGTAATAAGGTTCTTAATATTAACTCTGACTCAAAACCCAAAATACGAATATTAATTGAAACAACTGCCTCTTAAAATGGGGTGTCTTAGGTGTACACTGTCCAAAATAGAGTATATTCACTAGACTCTCGTCACTATGAGTGAAGATCTTAAAGTAGGGGCTTGTGTCACTACCAATCTAAAAATGTCGTAGTTAAGGAGTCAGCCAAAGTACTAATTGAGCAATAATTTCACAACAAATTTCCAAACAAAGAAGACGAAGATATTTACATACATGGAGAAAAACACTAATAGGATGTCGTCCACAAATGGTGTTGTCAGTCTCCAACAGGTACCGTTTAAATGCATCTGCATCTCCTGTTTCTATTATCTCCATACCCATCCTGTCCAATGCCTCAATAGATTTGTAGATCGCACCATGCTGTTTGTCATAATGGGTGTAGTTGAACCTACAATAAATTCAGGATATATGACTAACTTGAGTGACAATCAAGAGTCATTAGATAATCACGTACTCCCTCCGTCCCACCTCACTTGATACCAACTTGGTGGGCACAATAACTAAGAAAAAGTAGGAGAGAAAATTAGTGGAAGGAACTGTTGTGAGTAGGAAAAGTAAAGTAGGAGAGAGAATGAGTGGAGGGAATAGTAATTTGATTGGTGCAGTGAGAATAAAAACTTTCCAATTTGGAAAAGCTCATCTTAACCATGTAAAATATAAATCTGAGTACAGAATATTTGCAACCACCTTTTTGGTTGAGGGAAGATTCAACCCTATGTATGAACAATATACTCTAGCAATTATGCAAAAGCAGCAAAACTACATGTAATGTATGGGAAACCAAAGCAACATGAACATAAAATAAGGGACAATCTTGAATAGGCAAGCAAGCATATACAACTGAATAACATGTGAATTAAGAATTCAGATAGTAACAATAATGATATTTGTTTTCATGATGAAAACATACCGGGAACCCCAATGACAAAAATCAGAGGACACGGAAAAGAAATTTTTTGGGTCATCAACATATTTGGCTAGCAATCGTCCATACATAGCTTCGTTTTCAGGATTTACAGCACCAACCATAATGGGTATTATTTTTACTGAGTACCTGCAACGATGTTTGCTTAATCAGTATCAGATTGCTACGGATAGAACTTAGCTTTACTAAAAGACTTACCCCTCAAATACTTTAGCAATATAAGGCAGGTGCATCTCCATGCTATGTTCAGCCTCGTCAACACGAAGATCCATAAAGTCAAATTTTCCAGTTGCCTTTAGCTCTTCATTAACTGGTACAAAACCATATCAGGAAGTGAAGTAGCATTTGTCTCAACAAACCACTTAAGACAGTATAAAGGTGCTGCAACACATCATGGAGCACACATGATGGCAACTAAGCACAAAGGTACGAAAGGCCAAACTCCGTTTTCATCCATAGTACATTCAAGGGTGTTTCACACTTTCACTCTTACCATTATACTTCTTTTATTTCACTAATACCACAGTAGTTTGGAAAATGTATCATTCCAACCCCAAAATTGAGGATTGCGGTTCGGTTTAGACACGGATTTGGGGCAGAAATCCTACGGGTATATGTTTATTTTTCTTTTGAAATAAACAGAAGTATAATGGTAAAAGTGGAACACCCCTGAAAGTACAATGGATGAAATGGAGTTTGCCCACATACAAAATACACGTATATAATGGGTGAGGCGAGAGAGAGAGAGAGAGAGAGAGAGAATGATTAGAAGAAACTTCAGTTCATTCAGAATAAAAGCATAGAGATACACCAGAGACCAAACCAGCTCACCGCTCCACGGAATTTCATGTTTCACTCATGCTACCTCAGGTTGTCCCTCCCTCAAAACCCACCATCCCCCAGACACGCGGTAATACCAACACCACCAAAAGGGAACAAAATGAGATGTCCCCACATGCAGATGGATCATATCTAAAAGCACATTCTCAAAACGGATAACAAGTAAAGGCATTTTGATATGGCAGTACTATACCTTCTAAATCTATAGGCAGGTCACCTATTGGCGTCTTGTAAATAGTAGCTTTAGTTAGAGCACATCTAGGCGTGTAATGGTGATGAGATGGACCAAGAAGGAATACCCGGGAACTGAAATGTAAAGATCCTCAAATATTAGCAAAAAATGTTTACCTTTCAAGCTCTCATGTAGAGCGTTAAACTTAAACATATCTATTTGATCCATTGTCTATGAATAATGAGGTCATGGAAAGAATAATTCAGAACGACAAATGGTAAGCAATATGAGGACAATAAACTCACATATTCGATGGGTCTATATTTGCAAATGCAAAGGCCGCTGCACGACCTGAATAAGAATAACCTGCATGACTAGTGGTTACAATCCCACCACGAAGATCATGAATGGATTAGAACTGTGATCGACAACCTGAGAAACAATGGTGGTATACATTTACAATTACTTACGGAGCAATCACGCCCCGTACATCTGGAGATTTGGGTAAGCCAGACTCTCTAAGCCACCCATCAAGCTCCTGCTCCAGCTTTTGAGCTGATGAATAAATTAATAAATAAGAAGCAAAATAAAGGCTTAGTTAGCACACTATGGCTACTGTGTTCCTTCACTAAGATTGCTTTCAACAACTGAAGAAAATTAGCAACGAAACCCCAAGCATGTCTATGAACTATTGAATCACACATACTGTACAACAATGAGTACAATTTTAATGTTAGGTGAATGGCTGAGCCAACATTTGCTGGTGGGAACGTTTGATTCAGGGTAAGATTTTCAGTATGAGTACCGCATGAGGTTCTTTAGATGAGATAAGACTTTTTCAGTGAAAGTTAGTTGTGTTCCATTTAAACAAGGAATCCATGGGCTGTCAATTCCCCAACTGAAGATGTATACACCAGCACATCAACCACTGAAAGTATATACATATATATGTATATATGTAACCCATCTGATAGAACCAAGTCAACGCTGAAGCTGGCATGGTGGATGGCCTTAGCCAGTAAAATCAACTGTGGGATGGTGGATGGTCTAATGCAAAACTACCCTCCAACCCCTCTCAATAGCTGCAACAGACATCCTGTAAATGTTCATAAAGCTGACACCAGAATAGAATATTATACATTTAAGAAAAGGATACTATATAAAGGGAGAGGGGCTTGGTGGACTCTTGGACTCCTTCGGCCATTTTACCAATTGTACCCCTTTAACAAACATTATATTTTACCTCTTGGTCTAAATAACCTACATGTAATTAACATACCCGTCTCGTTCATAAACAAAAAAAAAAAAAAAAAAAAAAAAAAAACACAACTGAAATACCCACTCCAGTCAGATGTCTCACTTTCATGGTCCTAATAGGAACACGATTATAAATGATACTGGAAAGCCACTCCAGTCAGATGTCTCACTTTCAGGGTCCTAATCAAGTCATACAATTTGACATGTGAAGTTTTGTTTATTCATTAAGAGTATCTAATTGTTCATTTCATATTATAGGGGTAAGAATATAAAATCATGCAACGGTGTTCTCGATATTGCTAGATCAATCTAAGTAAGAAAATGTACAAAAGGGTGCCGGTTATTATACCTTCAAATTGAAGTCCTTGTGTTGATATTAGTTATGCAATATCATGTGTTGTATAGAGAAAAGATAGGAGAAAAGCTGAGCATCATATAATGAAGGGTTCAATTGTCCAATAAAATGGACTAAGAAACATTTCTTTGAGACCTCAACGCGTGAAAATATTTATGGTTCATTTCAGAAGTCAAATTTTGCTTTCGAAGCATAGGGGTTAAATGGGATTTTTAACATTGCGGTAACTCATATCTATAACAAATTTCAGGGAAGTTGTACCTATTGAAAAAGTTCAACAAGGGCTACTGTCGAGCGCGTAACTACAAGACGACTCGTGCTTTATCCATCAAAACGCTATCCAGCTCGATTGACCTCACAATCAGGCCGAGTTCCACGGCATCATAGCTCGTTAGCCATGTCGAGTCAGGTTGAATATTTAAGCAATTAAAACGGGTAACTCGCTGTCGAGCCCAAATGTAAGTTGTCTTCAACTCATTGGACTGGCCGTAGGCACTGATAAAGACTTAAGCTTGTGAGAACCTCTTGTATTCTAGCTTTTTGCCCTAGCGTCGACAGACTCATGCTATTCCCTCGACATTCTCCAACCCCCGCCGCTCGTCAAGCGAAGTTGTTGCTCCTCTAATGTTCTATGTTCATCTTAGTTCTAGCGAACGCTGGGAGTCCATAAGAAAAGGTAGTTGATTTTCTGCCTTGCTGTACAACATTCTTGGAAGAAATAGAGGTAGATAAAAACGTATATACTTACTTGAACAACACTCCTATCAAAAAAAACTTACTTGAACAATACAAGGCTTAGGGTTATTACTTGTCACAGTGGGCTAAATGTAATGTATCACAATTAGGTTCCAGCTACTATAGGCCCGTCAGGATCTTATTAAATAATCCTTAGTCCGAACCCGAGCTGTTCGAGAAACTCATACAATTAGAGTGGGACCAAATTCGCAAGCCCATCTGGAGATCAACTCGACCCCCAAATTACTCGACGTAAAAATTCTGACAGCAAACCGACTCAAGTTCGGAGTTGCTGACCCAGATTTGGTCCTTTACAGCTCTAGTTTTACTAAACGCCATTTTTCCGATATTCAGGAAGTCACAAAACACACATGCTTCAGCCACTGCTGGCATACAGACATTCCCCAGAAACAAACCTTGTAGAAAAATGATGGTAGATGACAAAGTAGACTGCTGGAGAGTGTTCGAAGAGCACTTTTGCAGGCTCTACCCCCACAAGAGTGTTATTGAGTAAAGACTAATCAGCAAATTACCCTCGGACGATACTTTATTTTAAATCTAGTGCATTTCACTGCCTACGTCGGTGACGTTTATCCCTCATCTGGAGCGCGCCCTTGTTCATTTACTATCATTAAATCTCGACATTTTATTTATTTATTTATTTGATAAAAAAAGTTTTATTAGGAGGAAAAATTACAAAGAAAGAAACAACCACCCATCTCCGTTTCTGTCTCCAGTCGGTTAGCCCTCTCTTGATCTCCATATCTCACTCCCTCCATCCTCTCTCTCTCTCTCTCTCTCTCTCTCTCACACACACACACACACACGTTGACCGTCTGTCTCCCTTGCCATCTAAACTCTTTCCGCCTCAATTTGATGCTTCCATGGCGCCCGAAATAGTCATCAATGTTTCCATAACATGGACAGGGGATTCCTTTCACGACGAGCCAAATAAATAGATAGTGAGCAGCAATTTCAGAAATATTAGTAGTCTGGGTTTGGGTTTTTGGTTGAAATTGGGTTTTGGTTTTTCTAATTTGTTGACGGTGGTGTGTGACAGCGTGAATGCACATTAGGTGTTTGAGAAATTGTCAAGCTCAAATTGTTAAGCTATGTTGAGCATTTGGTATGAGCTTTTATAATTTTGTACCAAAAAAAAAAAATAAAAAAAATAAACTTTTATAATTCTATTCTTGTTTATTGATTTTTCATTGTTAAATTATTAATATCTTCTGGCCCAAAATAATTGTTCATTTTTTTAACAAAAATTAATCGATCAAGAGTAAATCATGAAAAAATAAACATTCATTTTGGATGGATGAAGTAATATATAATTATTTTTTGAATTAGTTATTTGAGAATATAATAATTTAATGTTAAGATGTTAATTATTTGATTTATGATTATTAACAAATAGTTAATTAAACACTTTATTCAAAAGATTAAAATGGTGATCTAACACATTTCAGAAAATGAATCCAGATGAAAAATCAAACAACTTGAATAGTTCAGTAATCAGTCTTCAGATGCTGCCTGCCTGCCTCTTATTAATTCAGCCAAATTCAGACTTGAAATCAGATTTCAGAACTTAACACTTAAAAAAGACAAACGCCCACCAAAAACTAATGTAAATCATCTCTCCAATCTCTACACAAGTTGGACATAGATAACCCTCAAAAAAAGCTCCTAAAGCCGAAGCCTACATGGAACTATGGAAGCAAGGAACACAATCTTCTCCTTAAAATGAAGAGAGCGCACATCTTTTCTTTTTCTTTTGATAGACTTAGAATGTATGTATTCAGTAGTAAAAATTCTGAACAAGACATTCACCTATTTTTCCTATTGTTTTCATATGATACTCTTCTTTCCATCTTCACTTTCTCGCTTCCTGTCCCTTTAACCTTTCTAGAATCTAAGAGAGCCTAAAAAAATCTTTGCGGGGTCGTGGCTCCATCCTCAGGCTTGTTCCTATAGTTGTAAAAGTATGGTGCATACCATAACTCAAGTCAACTCAACCATACTCTGAAATTGCTCGGGGACGGCTATATTAAGCCTGTCGCGCCGTTCAGTTTTGTCCAAAAAAAAAAAAAAAGTCATCAAGCCACACTTGTTCATATGAAATTCCCTCAAAAGGAAGGCTTACATAGAAATTTCATCAAAAAGCTTACGATCATCACTCAAATAGAGTTGATCACCCAAAAGCCCAGGACACGGAGATTATCATCATCAAACAACTAGCAATACAAGAAAAATGAATCTCTCCATGAAAATCTTAAATGAGTGCGAACTAGAGATATAAAAAGTTCATACACCAACTGTGAAATAGGTGATAAAGCAACAGATTACTATGGCCTGAAAACATCTGATCATCAAACAAAACCAAGAAAAAACGCCCAAAGAATATAAATTGTTAAACTGTCAACGATCAATTAGCAGTGGCGCAAAGTCAGATGAGGTATCAAAATTAAAATGAAGTAGTTGAGAAATTGAGAAAGTAGAGTAAGAATTAAGTGAGAAAATGAAATGAAAACTTACGATTATCAGTGTACCAAGAACCAGCATGAGATGCTTTCCTGATCATTTCCGGAAATTAGAAACCCTAGTAGTGTTCTTGAGTTGGATTGAAAATCGGAGAGAAAGGGGCTGATAAAAAAAAACAAAATGCTGGACAAAAAATAAAAGAAAAAGCGGAAGTGAAGTGATAAAAAGGTTCCAACACGTCACTCCCTCCTACTTTGAATTGAACCCCTTTTCCCTCGGGGGATTGTTATGTGAGAAGAGCTAATACTCCATCGGGTTTCACGTACTCCTTCCGTCCCATTTCAAGTTTCACCTTTTTAAAAGGTGATGCACGCAAATTAAGAAAAGCTATTTTTATAAAAAAAAGTTGTGAGAAGGAAGAAGTTAGTGGGTATGACAAGTGGGGCCTACAATTTAAATGTGACATGAAACGGAAGGAGTACTTGAGATTTTATTTTATTTTATTTTATTTTGGGGAAATGGCCACGTGAAAATATGCTAACAACGTGTTTTAGGCTAGCTTCGCGTAAAACGTCTTTTTAAAAATGTCGCGGTGGTATTTTTGTAATAAACGGGAAGTTGTTCGGCGCTGCTCGTAACTGCCCGTGTTAGTGTGTTAAGAAGTGACAGACATGTTACACTGGCACTTATTAACACTACCACTGACACTTTTGATAAGTGTCAGTGTCAATGTTTACAAGTGTCAGTGTAATGGCTGACACTTTTAAACACTAACACTGACACTTTTGAAAGATGTCAACGACAATGTTTTTAAACGTCAGTCCAAATGACTGGCACTTTTAGAATATTCACACTGGCATTTATGATGCTTGCCAGTATTTACAAAAATGTCACCGCTTGTTTTTAAAAACAAGCACCAGCGTGCTTGGAAAAACATCCTTAAGGAAAAACACGTTTTTCATAAGACCAACTCAATGGCCACAACTTCCTCTCTAGATTTCTAGATAAAATATTTTTCCTCAAATTTCCTATTAAATTTAAATGTTCCATATATTTTTGTACAGTAGTATATTATACTGCATTCAATATGCAGTAATCAAAAGTTATGATACAATATTAATACTACTGCCACCGCCGCCGCCCTGTTGTTGCCTCTATGCAGTATTATACTCAGTTGTGCAGTGTTATGTGATGTAGTACAGTGCTGATTGTTGAATAATACACATATTGTGAGGAACTTCTCAAACATTATGAAACTTTTTCAGAACTTCCATGGCATTGCCTCTATTTCTTGACTTCTTTCCCTTTTGGGACGTCCCACTAAAAGTGTGACTGCTCAAAATGGAAATGTTTCAACCTCATGCATTCTCTTTCTTCATTTTCCACCACTCAATTTATTCAACCAACACTATTTATCCCACTCATTCTGTCTTTCATTTTCTACCACTCAATTTATCCAACCAACTCAACTATTTACTCCACTCATTCTCTCTCTTCATTTTCTACCACACATTTACTAGTTTTTCTTAATTAGTGTGCAAACTCCTCAAGTCCAACTTGTGCTGTGACGGAAGGAGTATATAATAAGTACTCAAATTTGTTTTTGATCGAAAATAAATTTGAAAACTTTAGAGCATGTGGCTTGTAGGGGCATGTAAATGAAATAAATTCTCATGAAATTAGGCGAGTAGTAGTTTTGAGATAGCTTGTTTTCAGATTTTAAGGACTTGATGCCAAATCAGCATAACTCATGGATAGAAGAAAAACTCTAGACAACTAAAATTATGGACCAAAAGCTGAGAAAACAATGGACGTCCCTTTGTGTGTTACCTCTCCTCCGTTCTCCTTGACACAAACATAGGGGATGAGAGAGAAACAAAGATAGAGAGGGAGGGAGAGAGAGAGAGAGATTGTCCTTTTGGAAGGAAAAAAAAGAAAACAATAGTAAAATGATGTTCTTATGACACATTTCCATCTTCTTCTATATTGATGATTTGAACAGAAGTATGTTTTTGATGATTTGATTAGAGAAATGTCTATAGTGGGAAGAATGAAGATGATTTCAAGATGGAGATTTGATGTTTAAATATCGAATAGACCTGAAAAAGAGGGAGAAGATCGAGTTATCATCATCATCATGAAGGCGTGGGAGGCGACAGTGAGGAAGACACAAGCGGTGGCAAAGAAGCGAGCCAACACCATTTTCGGTTCAAACTACTCTCCACACATAGAAGACGAGGACGAAGAACAAGAACAAGATCAGGCAGAAACTCATGCGGCGGGAGAGATTTACCATGCAGAGAGATTTCTCTCCAATGGAGATTACTACACTGGCCATTGGTCTGACAATTTCCCACACGGGTTTGGGAAATATTGGTGGACAGACGGGTGTATGTACGTGGGAGATTGGTTTAGAGGCAAAACAATGGGGAAAGGCACGTTTAGTTGGCCTTCGGGTGCTGTTTATGATGGGGAATTCAAGAGCGGATATATGGATGGAGAAGGCACGTATACGGGCCCCAGTGGGGATACGTATAAAGGGTCTTGGGTTATGAATTTGAAACACGGGTACGGAGTTAAGGAGTATACGAATGGAGATAGTTATGATGGGGAATGGTGTCGAGGGTTGCAAGAAGGGAGTGGTAAGTATCGGTGGGCGGATGGGAATACGTATGTAGGGGAATGGAGGAACGGGATGATTTGTGGGAAGGGCACGTTTGTTTGGACGAATGGGAATTCTTATGAGGGGGAATGGGAAGACGGATTGCCTAAAGGGCACGGGACTTTTAGGTGGACCGATGGGAGTTTTTATGTGGGGAATTGGAGTAAAGATCCTAAAGAGCAAAACGGGACGTATTATCCGGCCGGTTCGGATGGGAATCTTGAGTGGGACCCACAAGAAGTTTTCGAGGTTGATTTGAAGGATTTACGGATTTGCCCTCCTGAGAAGGTGCCTATATTGCCGTCTCAAAAGAAGCTTGCGGTTTGGAGATCTACTAAAGGCACGGATCCCAATGTGAGGCCGAGGAGGATGTCGGTGGACGGCCGGATTGATGCTCCCGCGGATAACGAGCTTAGTAGGATGAGAATGTTGGATGATAGTATGGATAGGAATGGTTTGAGGTCTAGAGATGATGGTGCCTTGATGGGAATGCAAATAGAAGGGAGTCCTATAAGGATACCTAAAGTTGTCAAGAGACAAGGAGAAACAATTTGTAAAGGTCATAAGAATTATGATCTTATGCTCAATCTGCAGCTGGGAATCAGGTGAGAAAATTTTCTCATTTCTCATTTCTCATTTCTCAGTTCTCAATTCGGCGTCAGAACTAGAGACTATTCTGACAATGCAAAATCCAAACATGGCCTTGACTAAGAATATGATTATTTTTCATTACGTTTCCATCTCTTTTACTAATAATGTGGAGCGATTTTGCACAGGCATTCTGTAGGTAGACCAGGTCCGGCCCCATCTCTCGATTTGAAAGCTTCAGCATTTGACCCAAAGGAGAAAGTATGGACAAGATTTCCTCCAGAGGGATCTAAACACACCCCTCCACACCAGTCTTGTGAGTTCAGATGGAAGGATTACTGCCCATTAGTCTTCAGGTCAGACTGACTCTCTTTGAATGTTCATCTCTGATTTTAGGTCTGGGCAGGGACGGATCTACCTTTGTCATATCGGGTATACGTGCACCCAATAATTTCCACATTTAAAAGATTTTTTTTTAAAAAAATATGTGCAGTCATGTAGTCTATCTAGCTCGTTGGGTAGGGTGCATGGGTTCGAGTCTCACATTGGGCATTAAATTTTGGGTTAATGACAATTTAGACCCTAAAGTGATATACCACCCTTTCAAGCAGGGACCCCACAAATTTCCAGAACTTATATTCTTGGAATTATGCAGATCTTGATTAAAGATCATGTATGTTTTTTCAGGACTTTAAGGAAATTGTTCAAGGTAGATGCAGCTGATTACATGTTATCTATATGTGGAAACGACGCCCTTCGTGAACTGTCTTCTCCCGGGAAGAGTGGAAGCTTCTTCTATTTAACTAACGATGATCGTTACATGATCAAAACAATGAAGAAAGCCGAAGTTAAAGTGAGATTATCTCTAATTTTTCCTTCCTACATTTTAACTTTTTTCTTTTCGAAAGTTATCAGTATGTCTGAAAATAAGTGTTTTCAGGTTTTACTGAGAATGCTCTCTGCTTATTACAATCACTTTCGCGCCTTTGAGAACACCTTACTCACCAAATTTTACGGTCTGCATTGCGTGAAGTTGAATGGCCCTGCGCAAAAGAAGGTACGTATCACTTCAAAATGCTATCTTCTTTTTTTTTTTTTTACAATTTTTTTTTTTGTGTGTGTCAATAATTTAGTATAATTTGATGGAATTTCTATGTATATAGGTGAGGTTCATCATTATGGGAAATCTTTTCTGCACGGAGTATACTATTCACAGACGATTCGACTTGAAGGGATCTTCGCTTGGTCGCATTACAGATAAACCAGAGTCAGAGATCGATACAACCACAATCCTTAAGGACCTTGATCTTAACTTCCTTTTTCGGCTGCAGAAAACTTGGTTTCAAGAATTCAGAAGGTGACAATTTTTAACATTTTCAGGCTCTTTTAATTACCATTTTGTCGCCTTTTTTTTCAGATACCCATTTCTTCTTTCTTTTTTCTTATTCAACATTGAAAAAAAAAGTTTAATTTTTTTGCAGGCAAGTAGATAGAGATTGTGATTTTCTTGAACAGGAGAGAATAATGGATTACAGTCTTTTGGTGGGAATTCACTTTAGAGAACCAACAACTGCTGGTGAATTCATTCCTTCTGGCTCTAGAACACCAACTGGTTAGTTATCCTCTTATCCCATCTTTTTTCCAGCTCTCAAAAACTACGTTATTATGGTACAAGCAATGTATAAGCTAGTAGAGCACATTCATTAACAACGTTTGACAAGTCAAATGCAACATTTTTATGGGACGGAGGGAGTCTTAAGTTATACTTTTGCTTGAACTACTTGATGTTTTTTTTTTTCTTCATATAAACAGCGCAGCGACTAAACTTGATATGTGAGCTTCATTCTTGCAGATAATGGTGCCTCGGATGGTGATTCAGTTCCTCGACTTTCGAGAGCAGACATGGACCAACTTCTTCTAGACCCCGCTGGGTAAGAAAATACACTAGTCTTTTTGTTAATATTCACATGCATCACCCTACTGTCAAATTATACAATAAGGCCAATGGACTCATTATTGTCATCAAATTGTCCTATTTTTTAACTTCCGTTAGATTTTTCCACGAACTAGGTAAGAAATGTCTGTTTTACCCCTCACTCTTAGCCATGTGCCACACATGTAATAACTTCAATTTTTTCAGAATATACTTTTACATTGGTAATCTTTCACAATCTATTGATGAAATACAGAATGAATTATAAACATGTGAGAGGCACATGACAAAGAGTAGGGGTAAATCAGACATTTCTCATAATTAACGGAAAAATCAAACAGATATTCAAAACTGGCCAACTCAATGATGGATAAGATTGGCCCAAATGACCCTTCTGCCCTCGTCATAAAAATACATCTAATTCCCGGTTATCTTCTGAGAAATCGTGCAGGTGGGCGAGTATAAGATTGGGAATAAACATGCCAGCAAGGGTAGAAAGGACAGAGAGAAAGAACGACTGCGAGTTTCAACTCGTAGGGGAACCAACCGGGGAGTACTATGATGTCGTGATGTTTTTTGGAATTATTGACATTCTTCAAGATTACGACATTACCAAGAAACTCGAGCATGCATATAAGTCGATCCAATATGATCCTACCTCTATATCGGCTGTGGATCCTAGACAGTATGCAAAGCGTTTTCGCGACTTTATACTCAAGGTTTTTGCTGAAGATGCTTGAAGAAAGATTGAGCCTCAAAGAATTGGTATTTTTGTTCAGTATTTTCTTTTAATTCTTTTATAATAGATACATTGATGTAGGTGTATATGAATGTGGGTGGTTAAAGTAGGCTAAGGTGTATCAGGACCAGCACATACTGAAGAGTGAGTTTGTTGTAACATACAATTGTTCTCCATTCAGTTCAGTTTTTTTTATTTTTCTTTTTCTATAAAGGTATTTGGAAACATTTTGTGGTAGGAGGGAGTGAAATTGTAATGAAAGAGTAGGTTGATTTTAATAACTACAAGCTGTAATGTAGGAAACACTTGAACTTCATGATGATTCAGTACTTTGCTACTCCAACACATCCGTCCCGAAAAGTTAGTCCCACTATTATAGTTGTTGAGTGTTAACTTGAATCAACTTTTGAGCAATAATATAGGTCAGTTTTAACTATTTTAATGAAAATCTAAATCCTGTTATAGATAGTATTTACAACGTTGTATCAATAATAGAGTTTCAGATCATCAGGATAGTTAAAACTAACATAAATTATTACTCAAAGTTGATTCAAGTTAACAACCAACTGAGGGAGTGTACCTAATCAAAATATAAATGAGTGAATGGTTGTACAGTGGAACGTAATTTCTCAGTTATCGTTACAAATAATGCAATGTACTCGTTAGTGACACATAACCCATCAAATTTCTAGACGAATAATGCAAATGACCATAAGAGTGTAAATAAATCTAACAGAAATGTCTATAGATGTGTAACAGGTGTTAGTCTATTTAACAAGCTTGAGTGCCGCGCGCTTCATTAATAGCGGTTATAGACTAACTAGAGCAACGAGAAGCTACAAGACAAGCCTGACGGGGCGATGCCGCGTGGAGGCAGAAGGCCCATGGTCGTAAACTTCTTATCCCGGAGACCTTTCAGAAGTGGAGATAGAATCAAGAACGAGCAATCGAAAAGATTCTGGAGCATCTTCAAGTGTTAGTCATCTTCTTGCTTTTTAGTCACAACTTGATACATTGACCCCCACTAGAACTTATAATAGTTACTTAGCTAATAGTCGGAGTCTAACCTTGCTTCCAATTAAAAAATGAGCGTGCCGGAATTAATGTTATTCACTATATTAGCCACGTAAACGTGGCGTGTACAAGCTGCATTTGCATTTGTACCGCATACGAGGCGATATGCAAGTATGAGATATGAAAAGTGTACTTTATTAAAGGCGGAAAAAGGGGGGGGGGGGTCGGAAGAGGTATACTCCCTCCGTCACATAAAAAACTGTTATTTCACTTCTAATCCGTCCCAAAATGAGTTTCACACTTCAAACCAAAACTAGTGCAATGTTCCAAGCAATGTACAAACAAACTAAGTACATTCCTTATATAAGTCAACTACGAGACTTAATCTGGGACGGGATGAAGTAAACCAGAAGCTAATAAACCTAACATCATATTATAAATCAAGAAAACAAGGTAAAAGCAAAAAAATTACCACATAACAAAATCAAGCTTCACATTATAAATACATAGAGGTTTAACACCCCAGTTCAACAAGGATCACATTGTAGATTAAAACCACAACCATAAAACTTGAATCCTCGTAAGCGTCTATAGTCGGATCGCATACATTTATTTGCCATCAAACATCCACATTACTACACCCCCATTGTATGAAACAAAATATTTGCCCAACACTTTCAACTCACAAGGCAGATCATATAGAACTGCTAAGATATCTACGATAAACCACATTTGACAATCGAAAACCGCTCCCCTGGCAACTTGGAGTAACGATTACAATCCAAAAGATACATTTACCACTGATTCAAGTAGGATTAGCTAAATACGTCCCTTGATTCCATCCACCTTGAGATATTACCTCAATAAACTTTCAAGTTCCAACACATCCAACCCATACGTTATCTCGAAAATTCCCACTTCCTGCATTTACCTTCATTCTGGAAAACTAAGCACAAGCTGCATATAGATGACAAGAAAACCGCTTGTTAGCTGGAGATTTCATGACCACCAAGCTCCATGTTAGAAACAAATTAATCACTCTGTTGCTAATAAGAAAATTAAGTTAACATTTAAGCACTTTTACTGGTAAAATGTACATAAATACCCTTTTGACTCGACACCTTCTAGTTACAAGTGCGAATTATCATGATAGTTGACAAATGTGGACTAGTGATACTTCACTAAATGGATAGTCATGTGGGCGCAAAATTATAATCGAAAATGGACGTTCATTGCATCTGAAATTAAAGCTATAGCTTCGAACAATCTGGAATTCCTGAACAAAGGCATTCGTTTTGATTTTTCTTTCAAATTCAAAGATATAATACTACAATTTGTGGATTTATTAAACAGGTATGAGGAATATGCACATAAGTGATATAGACATTTCACTCGGCCAAAGCTCAAATATTATAGCACTATCCTTAAATCTTACCGAAAATAATAAAATAAAATTTACTTAGAAGCTTCTATAATTAATGGGATACATGTTCCTGACCCCATGAATTAAGTGCAGCACAATAAACGCTCATAGTTCCACGCACATTCCCTTGTCCAGGTATTCCATAGAAAAAGGAAAATTCATCAAGGCATAAGATACACTAATCTACATTAACCTTGTTCTCTATATTATCCCAGTGCACTTTGTTCTGTTCCCGTATTACCAGAGAATCTTGTTTGTGATGGGGAACAGGGACACAATTACCGACACAACTGAAGTTACTTGGAAGAGAAAATTTTACATAGACAGTTAGCAGATAAAGTATCAAACAGAACAAAAATCAATTATGAAACGTATGATAGAAACTAGTGACTGTAAGCCTTTTGCCCCACCCCACTCAGGGCTGGTTTCTCAAACCAACAAATTCCGATAGATAGATTGATACATACCATCCAATAATGCATTTTAGAAGTTGAAATATCCCAAAGAGAATAACCCTTTTATTAAAAGCACGAATAATACTTATGAATCATGGATATATTAACAGAAAATCGGCCTTTTGCCCCTTAGATTCATTCAGTCGCTGAACATTTCACCCTGTATAGAGGGTCAGCGGCATCATCTTCAAGATAGTAAATTAGAACATGTCTTATCATACCTGCAAGAACCTTGCGTGAAATGCATTTTAATGAGCTCTGTTTTAACAGACTACCTCAACTCCAATCTAAGCAGACTCACAACAACTAATACCCAAGGCAAATCCCATGGCCAAAACCACAACATTTCAAAAACATAACTCCACGAGATAAAAAATCAGTTCTACGATTCCAAGAATTATCGTATAGTACATTGCAACAGTAAACGAGAGAGAGAGAGAGAGGACCTCTTTAACAGCTAGTGCCCGCAAGACTCCAAGATCATCCATGCTCAAATAAAAACATGTAACGTTGACCACATGGCATATGGCTGAATTGTAGTACCAGACGGAGGATATCCGTCATAGTAGATTGTCCAAAACCTAGATAAAAATTAACACCAAGACATTATAGGACAGAAATCATGTGGGATCCATCCACAGGGTTCAGGATAGCATGATTGACAAGCATAAAAATATATAGGAGGAACTTTTATGTTCACATAAAAAAGGTGACATCTTACCATCTATGCTCCATTAATCATCTCACACAAAGAAACGACCTTCCCATAGAGACTGTCCTTGATACTGCTGAGGCAGCACCCCAGACTGCTCATTTCCGTCTTTAAGCTGTTGCTGCTGCTGCTGCTGCTGGTGGTATAGTTTCAAATGTTCAGGGAACTGATAGTCATGCCAGCCATTTAAGTTTTCAGTTTGGAGTTGCACTGCTGAGACTTGTTTCCCAGGGAACGGAAAGCTTACCATGTCCGCTGAGGTACTGCTCTTGTTAAGAGAGTTATATGGCTGCACCAGCTGATCAATGGGAATGTTAAATCCGTTGCCGTATGTGGATGATGGAAATTGGTATCCATTAAGCCAGCTGTAATCATCCAATCTTTGGTTACCGTTATTGATCGAGTTTACACTAGATGGCGGCTTATCAACAAGTTTTGGAAGACTGGAACTAAACCCAGGTGGGGGACCAACATGCCTAGTAGGTCGGCTCACTGGACTACGTTTCAAACCTATGGACTTGACGGATGTTGGCTTCAAAGACAGGCTATCAATACCAGAACCTACAGACATGATTGAATCAAATTTGGATGGAACTGAAGTTTCGGGAAGCTGAGAAGAATATCCATTGAAAACACCAAGATGGGGAGACTGAGGGGTTGGAACCGAAAAAGCAGCAGGCTGCATAACTCCCATAAAAGAAGGTTTTGAAGGAGAATCTTTTCCCCACAAGTTCAAATCAGCCAATCCATTAACTCTAACATCTTGATCTTCTACTGACCATTTCACAGTATTTGGCAGGACGGGTTGCAGATGATGTGAAGTCATGTTTGCAAAAGATGTTGTTGGCCCTAAAACAAAACCATCATTTGTCATAGAAACAGAGCTTACATTGCTTCTCACGGTTACGGAGTTAGCATCATGCCCAATAACTTCAGAGGAACTCAGACCTAGAGCAATCCCATCAGTATGCTTCTCAGTTACAGAGGGCTTGAAGAGAATAACCTCATCTTCATCTTCCCCTTCAACATATGATTGTTCTTGCAGCTGTAAGACTCCAACAGGAAGAGTTTCAGACTCTTGGTGATTCTCTAGTTCCATAGTACAATTTGCGGGTAATTTTACGGAATCTAATGGTGAATAATCATCAGAAACTTGAGGCTCCATGCCAAAGACAAATTCATTCGATCTTTTATCAAAATAGATTCCTTGTTGCCCATCCGGAACTGCATTTGCAAGGGCCTTTCCAGCTGCTATAATCCGCTCAATCCGTGCTTTCTTTTCCTTCTTTCCACCATCGCCTCCATGATAATGCTTCCTTGAAAAATCAAGGATAAGATGTGCAGGGTGAAGAGGAACAAATCCTCTTAATTCCATGTCCTCTGGCAAGGCAAGTCGGTTGGCAGTTTCACTTTCATCATACCTGCTCATATTGAAAAAACAAGTTTCATCTTTATCCTCATTAACCGTCTCAGGTCTACTCAACAATAGCTTGTTCAAAAAGCAAACACAATGCTTCCAAAATAAGGATCTAGCTGACAAGGGTTTCTCCTCCAGTTCTCTACTGAATGCAATATCCTGACGGCAGGCTAACCACTCCACAAATACCATGATGCCAGGCAGTAAAAAGCTTGTTGACGGATTATTCAACTGGAAGCATCTATCAAGGATGTGCGCCATAAACTCAAAAATAGCAGTATATGCATTCTGGAGGACAACTGAACGTTGCAAAATCTCAGCATATGACTGGTTTCCAGTTTCCTTCTTCACATTGTGAACCGTGAATATGAGAATTGCTATCATCCTAATAATGACAATCCCACACTCAGCAGAATCTGAGCCAAAAGCGAACACCTCATTTGTTCCAGAAGATAGAAGCCGCAGCAAATCATTTCTGGCAGTAGAGTAAACCTCTCCAAAAGTCTCCAGGCTGCAAATGATGGTGACATTTGAGTTCATTAATATAGCTGCAATATAACATGTAAAGTCAGTAATGAAGATATGTACCTGGTGCGAGTGAAAAGAATGCCATTCAACCGAACAAATTGGGTGCAGAAGCCTTTAAAGGTTTCAGTTACACTGGATGTTCTTTCCTCAGTAAGACCTGATTCCACTTTCTTATCTTTGAGTGGAGGTCTAGGTTCACCCTTGCCTCTTCCTTTACCAGTCATCCGCGCAGGTGCCTTCTTTGTGGCGGCCGCCTTGGAATCCCCAAGCAGTTGAGCGTAACTCTGACGATTCTGCCAAAGTATGTCAAAATAAACCTATCATTCACAAACAATATCATGCAAAATAGTCCACTTTCAACAGGATGTGCATCATCCAAAATGCTTGTAAAACGCTAACTTCTCTTGAACAAAACAGCAAGCAACTAATCTGATTCTACATTTCTCCAGGATATGAATCAACAGATATATAGCTTTTGTATACATCTTATCAATTCTAAGATCATTTAAATAAACTTACCTGTGTAAAAGAAGAAAAATGCCAACAACAAATCAAGAGTAAACTTGAGAACTTTTGGACATTCATTTTGGGACGGAGGGAGTAGTATATATGAGTAAAGGTTAAAGTGGTAAAGATGTAGATAATGATGGGGCTTACAAAATTACTCATCCCAAGATCCCAGATGGCACATACTGGAAAGAGACTTCTTTTTTTAAAAGTAAGAATAGATTGCTATCTTGGATGAACAAATAATGCACAGATGGAAAAAAATAGTTGCATCCCCACCAAGAGTAGAATCATAACTGACAAACATCAAGCTCCAAAAACTATTTGGTTAATCCAAAAATCAGCATCAATATTTCCTTTTTGACAAGTCCTACTAAACCATCCTGCATAGTTAATAATTTTCTGACGCATATACGTGTGCACTTCTGTTTAAATATTTTGTATAAAATATAGTGGCTCTCATTATGCTGCCTTCTGCACTGCAGGTAGCTTTAGATAGGAGGAAAATTTCCAATGTCTATGCTAGATCTGAAGAGTCTCAATCACGTATGCAAACATGAATACCTGTTGGAATGACTTCTCATCACAAATGACATCACATATGCTGTATCCTTTGCGGCAAGGACTTTTTACCAAAATACCCATGTCCACACCACAAATAATGGTGTAGTGTGGGTGTGGGTGTGGGTGTTTTATACCACATTTGGTGTAACAACAACAACACCGAAGCCTTAGTCCCAAAATGATTTGGGGTCAGCTAACATGGATCATCATATGTAATCGTCAATGAAAAGATGTGGGCTGGGGGGAAGTAACATAACATAAGAAAAAGGTGGGGATAAAATTTAGAAAAGGAAAAGAAAAAATAGTAACATCTGCACACACACGCACTGCAATTGGAGTAAAATCTCAAATTTTTGGAGGATCCGTACTCGTATTAGAAATAACCACACCACACCCATGTCCCCTTAAATTATAATATTACTCTCCGACCAAAATAATTATCCATTATTCAAAAAATCCCAAAATGGCACGTCTATATTTTAAGAAAGGAAAATGTAACAGTAACTTCCTGAGGGACCAAACAGAAAGCAAAAATGGAGATGAGGAACCAAGTAAATAGATTTATGGATGTAGGACCAAACTTAAAAAAATTATGAAGACGAGGGACCAAATATATACTTAAGTATATATAGAAATGCATCACATGGATGCAATTTACAAAAAAGAATAAAAATGAAGGTACAATTGAGAGCTAACCTTCTCGAAGGCAATGATCAGATTATCCCTTGCAGTTGTAAAAGGATTTCCAACAGCTAGACTTCGGAAATATCGGTAAACAGATAGCAGCTCATCACCCATGTAGGAAGCAAGAATCGCAAGCTGAGAAATAGAGTCTATAAGAGCCAAGAGATGATGCTAAAATAAACTATAGATGATAATTAAGGGAAGAAATTTTACCTGATGATGAGGGTTGCCACTTGAAGGCCAAAGAGCAGAAGCTTGTATATAGTAACTTGATGCTGCTGCAAAATCTCGAGCTTTTGAATCACCCTCTCCATATAAGCCTTTGTAACGAGCAAGATCTCCAAGATAAATAAAACAACGGTGGCAGGATATCAAGCCCTTTTTGACATCATGTTTGCTTCCATCTTTAGACAAACCAATCTCATTTTCTGTATCATCTGAGAGATAGCCCATAGGTAGACCATATTTGGCTCTAATTTTCACCATTAAGTCGTGATAAAATCCAGTAGCTTCTGAAAGGAAGGTCTTAAACTGGGATCGGATTTTGGTGATCCGATCAGGTCCTGGCCGAGCAGAACCTTTACCATTTTGAGCAGCAGAGGTTACAGCAGCATTATAATGTGCACGTAACTCTTCAATACGTCTATAATGCAACTGCCACAAAGCATACTCGATATCATGCTGTTCAGAGAAATCGTGATCTTCTAAGAGAATAGATTCATAATTCTCTCTTATCTGCTGCCATGCATTTGGATCTGATGGAATTCTTGCTTGCGCTGCCTTTCGCCGTTTATTTTCCAGCTCAACATTCTGAAAGAAAAAACATTAAATAAAACATTAGAAAGTGAAAAAGAACACTTCAAGCACTACTCACTCACCACTGCAAACAGAAATCGCTTTAGATACCATTGTATGATTAAAATTACTTAACTTACAACACTGCTTTCACCGCAATGTCTGTACTAGATTGCTGACTTTCCTCAGCTTGGAAGCAAGCAAAAGGCGATTGAAATACACTATCCTTACTTATCAAAGGTTAAGTAGCTTATTAAAAAAAAATCGTTGATAGTTGTAATTCACTCAGTCTCTTGTATTCTCTTTCTTTAGATTGCTTTTTAGTAAAAAATATGCAGCGCATTGTGAATAGGAGGAACTTTTAAATGTAACATATCTAGAGAAGGGGATTAGTCGATTACACAAAAGTTTTCGCCGATAGTCTAATTCAGTCTGCCTCTTGTATTCTTTCTTTAGATCGTTTCACTAAAATAGACACCGACGCGATGAACAAAAAGATCTTTTAAATGTTACATATCTAGACCGTGAAACCAGTAAAAGGTTTCCTTCTGTTGGCGACAACAAAGATAACCGATCTCATCTCAAATTTAAGCCTATCAACATTGTATCATTTCTTAGCTATTGAGTAAAGATGAATGAATCCAATCCAAGATGCATGTTCAAGACTTGCAATATGTAATGGACAGAACTGTAAAACCAGGGTTGCACGATTCGTAGTTCGTCTGATTCGAATTCGCAATACGAATTCGCAATTCGCTCAACCCATGGAATCCGATACGTAGAGTATTACAATTATTGCGATTCGCGAATTCGCAATATTAGTACGTTTGATTTAAATAAATATTAAAAAAATATATATAATGAAAAATATATAATAATAAAATTACTTTCATAGAAAATCAACATTTGGTTGTATTATTTGATTTTTGGAAAGGATTGGTTTGTGAGAATAGTCTTTGGCAACATGTATTTGTAGTGAGGATCACTGAGGGTAAGCTTCTCCTTGATATGAATGTTGTGGCTTTTCATTTTTCGAGAGCTGTGAAGTTATCCTTGGAAACCTATCACTACTAAATGTACAATATGTATTTATTGCAACAATGGCTTTTCAATTTTATAGGACATTAATTGCGAATTCAAAGAGATTTTTCAAGGTATCAGAACAGGAATCGAAGATCACGATTCGCGAATTCCATCGTATCGATTCGGTATCGAATCGCGAATCGATACCTGCGAATCGATACGCGATTCGAGACCATGGGGAGAGTATCCTGCAACCCTGTGTAAAACATTGACTTGACAGCCCGTAAATCTCATGAATAAGTTAAATGAATAATTGAAGGTATACCTTGTTGTAAAGAAGTTGAGCTCGGTCCCTCGACAAACTACCAAAAGTATTATCCATCGGAACAGTCATTGTCCATCAAACAAGTGTGACACAACTTCGCTTCAAATAGTTCTACTTCGGCAGCAGCATAAAACATTTATTCAGTGAGCAAACTGCAAAGCATAAAGATCTATGAGACATAAAACAGCTATCTATATACAGCAGGCGTTTCATACATGTGCACAGATCACAATGGAGGGTCAAGAAAAACTAATAATGCTTAAGAATTGAAAAGAAATCTACTGCTGGGTTTCAGTTTTCATCCTGCAAGCAACTACAAAGCATATAAAAAAGGCCAAAATACATTTACCCCCCCAAAGTATCTACCGAATCCCACTTTGCCCCCCAGCGCCAAATTTGTCCCACTTTGCCCCCCAAAGCTTCAATTTGTCCCACTTTCCCCCCCAGCTCCAGACTTTGCACCCCAGCACTAACGAATGTTAGAAAATTTAACAGAATAGGTAACGATTGGACTATTTTGTAATGCTTATTAGTTTTTAAGGGTCAAAATGCAAAGTTTCAAATATTAAGTACTAAAAATTTATTTATTTTTCCAAATATTTAACATTATCTTAAATCTTAAATAATTAATAAGTCTTGAAACTAATACTAATTTTATGCTAATTTTTTTTTTAAAAAAAATATGAAATTATTTTTTTAATAAAACTAAAAATTAAGTATGTTTTTTTTATTTTTTAAATAAAAATATTTAAAAGAATATTGTACTTTTTTCAACAAACAAAAAAATACAATATTTTTCTAAAATAAAAAAAAAGGCTATAATGTTTTAATTTATTTTAAATAAAATTCTTACAAAAATTACAATTTAAAATTTTTATTTTATATTTTTTAAAAATATAAATAAAACTTTACAATGTTTTTTTAGAAAAAAAAATCTTTATTTTTTTAAATAATATTTATTTAAAAAATAAAAAAAACATACTTAATTTTTAGTTTTATTAAAAAAATAAATTTCATTTATTTAGAAAAAATAATTTCATATTTTTAAAAAAAAAAAAATTAGCATAAAATTAGTATTAGTTTCAAGACTTATTAATTATTTATGATTTAAGATAATGTTAAATATTTGGAAAAATAAATAAATTTTTAGTACTTAATATTTGAAACTTTGCATTTTGACCCTTAAAAACTAATAAGCATTACAAAATAGTCCAATCGTTACCTATTCTGTTAAATTTTCTAACATTCGTTAGTGCTGGGGTGCAAAGTCTGGAGCTGGGGGGGAAAGTGGGACAAATTGAAGCTTTGGGGGGCAAAGTGGGACAAATTTGGCGCTGGGGGGCAAAGTGGGATTCGGTGGATACTTTGGGGGGGTAAATGTATTTTGGCCTATAAAAAATCCCCCAAATCCACTAGTCATTTATTGTCATCATTAAACACTGAGCACAAATAAATAGAGTAGCAAAGAAATGCATATTGCCCCTCAAACAATAATTTTAAAACAGGTGGACCATACATTGCTAGGAGTAAGGACTAACAAAACATATTCTCATAGAATATCTAAACTCGACTTGATGGGAGTAAACAGCATAAAGTATACTTGGCCGAGCTTCGAGAAAGAAAAAAAAAAACAAGAGCCTGTGTTAGCTTAAGAAATCAAGGTCAAGATATTGGGGTAAACTTAGGGCACTGATAACATCTCCACATTAAACTCGAGAAAGACTTCCTGAATTTAGGCTGGGGTTAGGCAAAGGTAGAGAATAACTGTGACATTTTTCAATTTAATATATCAATTATATGGCACAATTAAGACTCATGCAACAACACTTCATCACGTTATATCAACTGAACAATGTAAAGATCCTGGTTGGTGTGCATTTGTAATGAAAGATTAATAATCAGTGGTAGCGTCATAAGTATCATGGTGGACCTGGATTGTATATGCTTGGAAGCAACTGGTTCCTACACCAAAGCATTCTCTATGTTTGCAAATAGTTGAAGCATATGCTGATTCATTGGGCCTGGATTGTGTTTAATTTAAGTTCCGTACCTCCAGGATGTCTACTACCTAATGGAAACATGTCCATACCCTTGCAAAAAATCAGTAAAACGCTCAGGCTAGACATGGAGGGAAAAGGCCAAAATCATTCAATGATAAAAGAGTGTGGCAACATGTCAAGTGTTAAGCAGGCATATAAAAAATATATGCCCATAAAACAAGAATCTCCATCTAATACATGAAAAAATTGTATAAGTAACTTGAGGGGACACACTCAAAAGTGCATTTCTTCCCAAGGAATAATTAAAAAAAAAAAAAAAAAAAAAAAAAAACTTTACAAACTGCGCAGAGTTCATCAAGGCATTCAAAATAATCACTCAAACATAAATTTATTTTATTTTTAAATAGTAGAATTTGATTTGATTTGATTCAAACATAGATTTACTTTGTTTTTAGATAGTAGGTTTTAAGTTTTTTAGAACATTAAATTTACCAACAACGACAACAAACCCATGGTCCCAAAATAATTTGGGATCGGCTAACATGAATCCTCATATATCACCGTGAAAGAAAAAAATAGGTTAAAAGAATAATAGGTGGGAAATTAGAACATTCAATTTACCACTCCATCAAAATGAATTGTGATGGAAGATAAACATATTTTTCTCATATTTAATTGCAAAAAAGGAAAAAAAAACTTACATCGGATATCATGGTATTCATCATATCCCTAGAATATTCTGTATCCCAAGCTCCATTAAAAGCATAGAAAAGGAGAGATACAAACGTAGTAACACAATCATAATCCAATATTACCGTCAGAATAAACAAAGAGGGTTAATCATTATCAGCGTCAAACTAAACCTCTTCCATAGTTTTTTTTATATAGAAACAAAAATCAACAAGACAAATTGACAAAAAAAAAAAAAAAAACTCTTAAGAACAGAAATTGAGAAACGAAAAGGTGGATTTCAACTGATAAAAAAATAATCGGAAAGAAAACACGTAGAGAAGTTACCTTGACTGATCAGATCTGGAAGGATCTCGTCGCCGAAGAAGAAGAAGAACCGACTCTCGTTCGTCAATATGGATGGTGAAGAGAGAGAGAGAGAGAGAGAGGGGTAGGGTTTGTAAATTTAGGAAATTTGTTGTGGGAGGAAGAAAGAAGAAGGAGAAGAGGACATGAATACCATTGCAGACTTTTTCTTTTTCTTTTCGGGTCTAATTTCTTGGGGTCGGTCCTAGTCGGCTATGAATACGTCTTCCCATCATCATGTCTTATCTTGGCTTTTTATGGGCCGGTATCATGCGAGACCGCTCACAGCCAAGCCGAGTCGCCAAAGGCAAACCATTTTTATTTTTATTTTTTTCCTCCAACTTGTTTTTTCCACGCCATTTTTTGCTCGCCAGTAAAAGTAACACTTTTTATAAAGAAATAAAACATTTTTTTTCTCATACGTAACACTTTTTTTCTTTCAAAAATGTCCAACAGTTTTGCTGAAACAGATTAAAGATAACATAAGATTGACAACTAAACTAATGTTACATTTTATAATAAATTGATGTAACCTTTTTTTTTTCTCTATTGTAACACTTTTCTAGGGTTTTACTTTCAATTGAAATGCAAAAACCGATTATATACATGATTTTTTACTATTTTTTAAAGAAAAAATGTAACATATACTCTATAAAACTGTTACATTCATCTATATAGCAAATTACAATCATATATCCATTGTGTTACACTTCAATTATTACTTTTTCTAACTACAAAAATTATTTGCTTTATTTTACAAAACTGTTGTTACATCTTACAATAAAGTGTTACTTTTTTAAGACTAAACTGTTACTTTCTTTATAAAAACATGTTACATTTTTAACGATGACCAGCTAACTTTTTTTTGTGTTTTAAAAAGTACTCCCTCCGCCCCAGCACAAGTAGGACTTCTTTCCCTTTTAGGCCGTCCCAGAACAATCAATTGAGACTACCCAAAATGGAAATGTTATAATATATTTATATTCAACCAACTCCACTATTTATCCTCACCCATTCTATCTCTTCATTTTCCACCACTTATTTTATTCAACCAACACTACTATTTACCATACTCATTATCTCTCTTTATTTTCTACTACACATTCACTATTTTCTCTTAATTATTGTACTCACTCCTCTAGTCCTACTTGTGCTGAAACGGAGGGAGTATGTTTTTTTTTAAAAAAAATTATATCATGACTTATCTAGTTTATTCGTCTCGTCGAGACAAACACAACGGTATTTTTAGATTTTTTTTCGACTTCAAAATCTTGAGATATAGCATTTTAAAGTTATTGGAGTTTTTTTTTTAGGAACGCCAGGTGTCGCGATTTGAGAAGACAAGGGCTGTGGCTGGGCGGGTACAGCTGGGCGGGCGGGCCGGATAACCCATGGGCGGTCCGTCTCACGTTATGAGACGGCCGCATATAAGTTTTTGCCCTAGTTTTATTCGTCTCGTTGAGACGAACACAACGGTATTTTTTTAATTTTTTTTTTACTTCAAAATCTCAAGTTACATTTTAAAGTTGTTGGGAGTTTTTTTTACGGGGACATGTGTCGCGCGCTGGGAGGGCAAGAAGGACAGCTGGGCGGGTCGCTGGGCATGATCCATGGGTGGATCCGTCTCACAAGATGAGACGGTCTCACCCAAGTTTTTGCCTTTTATATTTGTAGAATTTGAGCTTTCTAATTTTTCTTTTTCTTGTTTTTATTTGAGCTCGAGCTCAATTAATTTTAAGAGTAATTTTAATTGAGTCGGGCGGTTATTGAGGCTTTTATTTAGTTTGGGTTGAACACATTTAGATGATTTGAACACAATTCGAATAATGAAATGAGATGATATTTATCTCATCTTGTTGTTGATTGCGTGAAAATAATGATGAGCGTATTGTTGAATTTAAATATATATTGTTAGAAATATTACACCAAATATTAAACAGAAACAGAAATTATAAAGATTACAAAACAGAAACTGAAAAGAATTGTTGTTAGGTTTGTCCGAGTCGTGTAAACCAACACTGTCCTTAAGACAAATTCGCCCCCTCACCGGTCTTGTGCTTGAGGATACGTTGGACGCCTGTCTCTCAGGATACAACGGACGGACCGGACAACGACTGCACAATAGTGTCTTCGGCGAACTTCGATGTGCCTGGAAAGAGTCACCATGAAAGAGCAGGAGGGCCAAGGAAAACGCTAAAGCAAAGTATGAAAGACTGTTGAAAATTCGTGTGTCTGAAATGGTTGTCAAAAAACACCATTTTAAACTGCTCAAAAGTTCCCATTAATTACACAATTAAAACTGGAATCAATAAAATAAATTTGTCACCACGACAAATTTCAACTAAATTTGCACCCCCTGCGCACCCGGGTGCGAGAGAGAGCCTCTAGTCTACACAATCTTAACCCATACAAATGGTCAATTGTATTTAAACTAGCTCACATTTTTATTCTAAACCAATGTGGGACAAGTTTACTTGACTTTACCCACAAATAGTCTTAGAACATTATTTCCCTCATTATCCCATTTGGGATACCCTTTTACAAGGAATGAGCCTAGGGAATTTTCCCTTCCCTTTCCATGTGGGATACTAACCCACTTCTCTACTTACCCATTCATTTTTTAGCATTCCAACTCCTACCTTCCACTACATAAATTGGACACACTAATTTATTACTAACATGTAGGAGTCATTAATTAATCAACAAATGATTTTTTTTCTTCAGGAAACGCGCGCAATTTCCTAAATTTCCTTCACACATTTACACATTTTCCAACATATATATAGTGTATCATTTTTTAAAGGAACTCGGTCAAGTTTTAGAATCTTAATTTGAGTTCAAAATCATACAAATCTATTGAGCTCTAGAGTGAGCTTAATTCAAGACGAACATGAGCTCCTGATAACAATTTTATAATATGATGATATATTTATGTTGGAATAGAGGACCAACCGGGAACTAGCGATCGGAGCAAGGAAGAAATGCACGTTGGCGGACTGATGGACCGGGCGCTCGCCCGGGGTCAAGGCGGGCGCTCGCCCGGTAAGGCAGCAAGATTTGTTTTCTGGGACTGATGAAGTGTGCGGTCGCCCGGGTTCAAGGCGGGCGGTCGCCCGTATGTCGGGACAGATCTGGGTCAGGCCGAATTTTAGAGCAGATTTAGGATTTCTTTGTCCGTCTAGGGTTAGGTTTTATTCTAGGATGCATATATAAGCAATGTTCCGCCCCCATACTCATCGTAACTCCATATTTACATATTATAGTGCAAGATCCTGGCTTGGTAGTGCCCCCAGACGTAGTCAAACATATTGACGAACTAGGTAAACAATTTCTTGTGTTCGTTTTGTCTTTTGCTTTGGGTTTCTTATTTCTTGTGCTTGTTTGTGGTGCTGATTTTTCTTGCGATTTTCTTGGGTGTTGGGTTGGGAAGGGTCAATTCCACAACAACTGGTATCAAGAGCTTTGGTTGGACGATCAAAGGGGTTTATCAAGCAATCATGAATGGGCAAGGATAAACAAGCGGTGGAGAAATTCGATGGGTCTGACTATGGGTTTTGGAGGATGCAAATAGATGATCTATTGTACAACAAAGATCTCTATAAGCCTCTAAAAGGAGTCAAGCCGGAAAGTGAAAAACATGAAGACTGGGATCTTATGGATCGGAAAGCCCTAGGGGTAGTTCGATCTACTTTGTCAAAGTGGATCGCGAAGGCTACCAAGAAGGCGAAAACCACCAAGGAGCTATTGGATTATCTTACTAAGAGGTTTGAAACTCCATCTGCTGCAAATAAGGTTGATTGATACGCAAGATGGGTAATCTCAAGATGCAAGAGGGAGGATCCATAGCAAAACACATCGATAAGTTTATCGATGTTATAGACTCATTGGCTGTGTTGGAGATTACTTTCGGTGATGAGGTTCATGCGTGTTTATTGCTAGCGTCTTTACCAGGAAGTTGGAGCGGAACGGTGACAGCGTTAAATGCTTCAGCGGGTAAGAACAAATTGAAGTATGATGATGTTAAAGACTTTCTCTTGGGCGAGGAAAACTGCATAAAGAAGTTGGGGACACCGTCTACTTCGGAATCGGTCTTGGCTACAACTAGTAGGGGAAGGCTGGGTTCTAGAAATAAAGGGAGAACATGGTCAAGGGAAAGCGTAATCGGTGGGTGGGAGTCAGTCTGTGGAGAACAAAGAAAGACCAAGGGTTGCCAAGGGATCGGTAGAGTGCTATCATTGTAAGGAGTTAGGACACTACAAGAGAGATTGTCCCAGGCGAGGGGATAAATCGGCGAATGTGATAATCGAAGGTCACGATGTACTGATTCTGAGCGTTAGTAGTGCGCTAGAATCATGGGTGCTGGATTCGGGAGCATCATTCCACTCGTACGGGCATGCAGGAGCGATGGAAAATTACACTTTCTGGTGATTTCGGAAAGGTCTATCTGGCGGATGGCGAGCCTTTGGAAATAAAGGGGAAGGGGGATGTCAGAATAGGAGCATCGGACGGGAAGTTTTTACATCTACACGGGGTCAGACACATTCCGGGTTTGAAAAAGAACCTGATATCAGTTGGGCAGCTGGGTAAAGAAGGTTACACGGTAACTTTTAGCTGCAGGAACTGAGTTATTACCAAGGAGGATTGTGAGATCGCTCGGGGTAATATGGAAGGAAGATTGTATTTGGCAAACACCAAGGATAGTATCGCGGTGGCGTCAGCCAGGGTGATACGGATTTGTGGCACTGTCGATTGGGTCACATGGGTGAGAAGGGGGTATCCCCGGTAACTTCTCTGGGTGGTGTGTCATATTACATGACCTTCATTGATAATTCGACAAGGAAGGTCCGGGATTACTTCTTAAATGGCAAAGATGAAGCTTTCAGGATACTTAAGAAGTGGAAGGCCTTGGTGGAGAATCGGATTGGACTCAAGGATAAATGCTTGAGGTCTGTTTATGGTGGGGAGTATGAGCTCTGGGAGTTTGAAGAATGTTGTAATGCGAATGAAATTTTCATGGATATTCTAAACTCGGGTGGGAGCGGCACGGTTCATGATGACCAAGGTAAAGGGGTCACTGAAGATGAACCGAATACTCCAGGATCGGATATTCCGCTGCGTAGATCTATCAGAGAGTGTAGATCGGATGGCAAGGCTCCAGGTTTCTCAAGCAAGGATAAGTTGAAGCTGGGTATAGCTTCAACGGGGCTTGGAGAATAGGGGAGGAGGACGACACTACCATGATCGAGGTGAGCACTATGGCACTAAGGATGAGTTGAAGAATGGATACGGGGCTTATATGCGGTTGATCTCTAGGTGGGAAATTGTTGGAAAAGAGGACCAACCGGGAACTAGCGATCGGAGCAAGGAAGAAATGCACGTCGGCAGACTGATGGACCGGGCGCTCGCTCGCCCGGTGAGGCAGCAAGATTTGTTTTCTGGGACTGATGAAGTGGGCGGTCGCAAGGGTTCAAGGCGGGCGGTAGCCCGTGTGTGGGGACAGATCTGGGTCAGGCCAAATTTTAGAGCAGATTTCGGGTTTCTTTGTCCGTCTAGGGTTAGGTTTTATTCTAGGATGCATATATAAGCAATGTTCCGCCCCCATACTCATCATAACTCCATATTTACATATTATAGTGCAAGATCCTAGCTTGGTAGTGCCCCCAGACGTAGTCAAACATATTGACGAACTGGGTAAACAATCTCTTGTGTTCGTTTTGTCTTTTGCTTTGGGTTTCTTATTTCTTGTGCTTGTTTGTGGTGCTGAGTTTTCTTGCGATTTGCTTGTGTGTTGGGTTGGGAAGGGTCAATTCCACAACAATTTATTTACGACCAAGGAAAAAAGCGCAAGATATATCAAAACATTATCCCATCATATTTTTGTTCATGATCAAACTAAGGCTAGACTCGAATGAGCATGTTCATGAATTTACAACCAAGAAAAAAGGGCAAGATATATCAAAGCACTAGCCCATCATATTTATGTTCATGATCAAACCAAGGCTCAAATCGAATGAGCATGTTCATGAATGAGCTCATCGAACACATGAGTTGCATGACCTTTTAACGAATGTTTGTTTAATAGTTGAGCTCAACTTGAACAATGTCTTCAGATCGGATTGTCATATATCCCGATTGGATAGAGACTATTTCTCCTCTTTCTATATCTATTATTTTCTCATTTAGAATTTTATCTTTTTTGTTGAACACATATCTAGTTTATGTGTCTTTTGTTAAAATAACTAAAAAAAAACAGTTTTGCATATTTTTGCCTTGTTTGGAGAGAGCACCCAAAACAAATTAACTTGTTTGATACTAAAGCACTTATAACATTTAAACACAAACCCTAATACTAAATTTGTCGATCACACTATCAATAAAATGAATTGTGTGACAGTCTCGCTTGATAAACTTTCTCAATTGAGTTTGTACATGTATTACTAGCATGCATCAAAAGTTATATGGACGTAACGTTGTACAATCAAAAACCTTACTCGATTATTTAGACTTTTGATGGTTAAGCAAATTTATATACTCACATGATATATTTTCCACATTTTGAGGTTGGATTAGAATATGCAAGTAAAGTTATGAATTTTAAAGTAGAGAAGTAATATCTAAAATCATATTAAATTGTGGTGCAAATGGTCCAATTTATTTCGATGTAATGTACCTCTAATCAATAATCTAGAAAAGATCGAAAAGGTGTTAATTCGTCCATGCTTTAACTTTCAACACAATAGAGTATGAATGTTGAAATCATATGGAATTATTACTGTACATGGTGAAAAAACATTGATAAGTAAATGTGGAGGGGGGATTGAAAGGTTGAGTTTAATGGTCGGGAGAGCTAAATGATCGGTTTGGTAAATAATTTAATGTTCAGGGAATTTCGGGGGAAACTAGTTCTTCTTCCATAAGTTATAAAAGTCTTGTTCTTAAATATGCGCACCAAGTGTTTTAAAGCCTAAACTCACTATTTTAAAGTCTAAACTCGCTACTTTAAGGCGCTTAAACTCGCTATTTTATTTATGTGTTTTAAGACCTAAATTCACTGTTTTAAGGCCTAAACTCGCTATTTTAAGGGTAAAACTAATATTAAAAAGTGAACTTTTTATAACTTATGGAGAAACTAGTTTCCTCCAAAACCTTTTCTTTAATGTTACATGTGTATTTAGTAGCAAAGATGTTGATGCCAAGTAAAACAATCGAGTTTGTGTAAATATATAAATGCTCATTTTGCACAAGATATTAGTACAAGATTTTATTTTATTTTTTTTGGGAAAACACCTAAAATAGCAAACTTGACAATTCAAAATCTCGGATATGCAACTGCTCTCGCAAAGCTTAGCTCCAGCGCTGCAACAAGTCAAAATTTACTTCTAAATGTAAAACTTTTATCACAAAATGAAACATTTCTACTGTACAAAATGTAAACCATTTCTGTATGTCCGCAAAAGTTTTACATACTACAAAATTTTCACACTCAATATTTCTTGACCAATGATACATCTTCATACATATATATGTATATATAGTTGTACGTACATACACATATATGTATGTATGTATGTGTGTGTGTGTGTATTGGTGTAGCCAATTTGTATTGTATGAGATCCATAAATAGTCAAGTATGAAACTAAGAACAATGTCAAATGGATTTCGTGATCATCTCCAATACTACTGGAGGCTTTAGTATATTCTTACACCAGGTAGAGATTATTACAAATGCAAACTTACAGCAATCTGGATAGTGGAATTGAACCGATCCAGAAATATTTAATGGACGAACGAACGTTTTCAACTTTGAGTACGTGTGCAAATAACCAGCCACTAACAAGCCATCACAACTCTGTAAGGCTTCAACAAATTCTAGTTTTTCCTGCGATTTACACTTTCTGTGTAGAATATCTATACATTTGACGACATGGCACTGAACGTCTCTTCCAAGAACTACGCGATTTGTCTTTTTCTGACAACTGACAATCTCCAAGTGAATGAAGTTCTGGGTGTCAGTCAATGGACATTCAACTTACCCGAAGATCTGATTCCCATAACGAGCGTCATCCATTTTTGGCAAACTTTTTGTATAAGAAGAAAGGGGTTTGAGGGTGGGTGTAGGTTAGCTGCAGAGGGTGTTGTATGCTATCTTAAGCAGACTGAAGGGTGACCTGGTCTGCAGTTGTTGGCTCGTACTCAGCACAAGCTTCTGGGGTGTCTTCTTCACTAGGTGGAACCAGCTGCCAAAACAATGGTAGATATTTGTCCCATTCCTTCAATATTGCCGAGCCTTTGGCGCTTCCAGTTTTTTCCTGTTTTCAGAAGATAGATTACCACTTAGTATGTACTAGAGAAAATGTATAATCCCTCCGTCCCATAACAATGTGCACACTTTTAGATGTGTACGGAAATTAAGGAGGGGACATATATATCTTAAAATTTTGGTAGTAGAGTATGTGTTGTATGGAAAGTGAGCTATGAGAGAGAAAGTTGTGTAAGAAATAGTAGTGGATCGTTGTTGCAAGTATAACAAGTGGGTCTCTTTCAATAAAGAAGTATTATAAAAAATTCTATTTTAAAAGTGTGACTTATGAATGAGACATCCAAAAGGGAAGTTTGTGCACATTGTTATCGGACGGAGGGAGTAGCTTATAAACCAAAGGACGGTGGCCCCCACATTTTTTGATGTGTCAAAGAAGTCTTCAAAGAGTGGGGGGACCCACATAGACACCGATGGGTGCCGTGGCACCCACAGGATTTTTAAAATGCTTAAAAAAAAACGTGTTTGAATTTAGTACACATAACTCGTTGTGAAACAATTATACTTGAACATTGTTGGGGTGGGTGGTAGCCATGGGTTCAAACCTCATGCACAACTTTATTTCCTACTCCGTGTACTTTCTCATTAACTCTTATCTTTTCTTACTATTTGTCCATTAACTTAAATCACTATTAACTCTACTTTTTTCTTCTATATATTTGTCCATTCAACCTTTCCGTAATACGAACTATTTAGCCACCAACTTAAAAAATTCTTCTTACTGTTTGTCCATAACTCAAATCTTTCTGTTTACTCTTATTTTTTTTTTTTTTTTTTTTATTTCTTTTGTTGTCCATCAAAATGACAGTTTTTTTATACTAACTATTTATCCATTAACTATTAATCACCAAAACTGATAGCACGAATTATCAAAGCACAAATGCACCAACTCTCATTGCATTAATGGAAAGGCAGAAGTAATTTGTATATAAATCATCGTACTTGAGAAAATAGTTTATAGGAGTAGAAAGGTGCATGAATATATGTACTATACTTACCACGTGGGCTTCAATAAGGCTCTTCAGCTGCATCTGCCCGACCGGTGCAACCACTCTCTGGATCTTCACAATCTCCTTGTTTACCTGTGGTATTTTGAGCAGTGACGTCATTTTGATACACACACACACACACACACATTGTTCAACCAAAGGGGACTTTTATTTATCTCTGGTCAAAGTTTAATCAAGTTGACCAAATATATTTCAAAGTTTTTGCATGGAAGAGAGGGATCTCCTCTTAAAGAAAATACTTCATTCGCACAAACCTTGGGAACAAAAGTATCATCTTCATCAAGAATATATGCCAAGCCTCCAGTCATACCAGCTGCTACATTTCGACCAACTCTGACAAAATAATACAAGGCAAGTTGAGATTCTAGTCCATATATATATTCCTTCCGTCCCATAATAATAGTCCCATTTGACTTTTCAAATAGTTTAACAACATATTTTCGTTTTCAGTACTACCCTTAGTTAGACGTGTCCAAAATCTAACCGGAACCGGCTAACCGGAGGTTTTTTAACCGGTCAAAACCGGTCAAACCCGGCTAACCGGTTAACCGTGAACCGTCTCAACCGTCAACCGTATTTTCAAGGTTCGGTTAAGGTTCGTCCATTTTGATAACCGTCAACCGGCGGTTATAACCGGGAAGCTAACCGCCGGTTCAACCGTCTATACTAACCGTCAGTTTCTTACCATTTTCGAGTTAGTTTTAAGAATTACAGTCAGTTTTTTTTTAACAATTTCAGTCAATTTTTTAACAATTTCAGTTAGTTTTCTAACAAAATTGGTGTTTTTATTTCATTTTTAGTTAGTTTCTTAATGATTTTTAGTCAGTTTTCTAACAAAATCCTAAAAAACTGTTTCTTTTTAAAATAAAAAAAATAAATAATTGAAAAAGTCTCATAACCGGGTTAACCGGCAAAACCGGGTTAACCGGTTTAACCGTTAACCGGATAACCGTCACCGGATGTGGCGGTTAGAAGGTTACTCCACGGTTAGGGATTACCGGTAAAATTAACCGGCGGTTATAACCGGCTAACCGGCGGTTAACCAGCATGGACACGTCTACCCTTAGTGTGGTCCAAATATTACTCCAATAAACTCTCTCTTGCAACAACCATTACTTCCCAAATAGTTTCATCACAAGGTTAAGTTTGGAAATTCATTAACTTTAACACGCCAATTATAGTAGGACTATCTTTTTAAACATAACTGGAAAGTGGGACTATCATTTCGGTACGGAGGGAGTATTTAAATAAAAAATAGGAAGAGATGAAAAAAAAATAGATGCTTACTTTCCAAGCACGATAACACAACCCCCAGTCATGTACTCACAACAATGATCTCCAGTGCCTTCTACTACGGCCTGAGCAAGCGAATTTCTAACAGCAAAACGCTCCCCAGCTTTGCCTCTAACAAATAGTTGGCCTCCTGTTGCTCCATACAAGCAGGTGTTACCTATTATGGCAGCCTCCTCGGGGACAAATCCAATCTTGTCAACAGGAGTGACCACTACTTCACCTCCAGCCATACCCTGGCAAGTAATCAACAATGTCAGAAACCAAATAAAAGACCCCTCCGTCCCCAAATGAAAGTCCGTTCTTCATTTACGTGACATTCAGAAAAAAGTCGATTTTTTTGTAAATTTTATAACAAAGGTGTATGAAATGCCTTGCTATCCACTTTCTAAACTTTTAATTTCACAAGCATATAATGAATAGTGAAAAACAAATGGTAAAACATCATTTGAGGACAAAGTGTTTATGAAAAAGGTCATTCATTTTAGGACAAGATTTTCTGTAAAATGGACATTCATTTTGGGACGAGGTAGTAGAACATGATGACACAAATATGGCATCCCAATTCTTCATGAAAACATTGCCAAATCATGAGACAGTTTAAACAGTTGAAAAGCGCAGTATAATTTCTGTCATGATAACAAGTTCCCTGAAAAGCGCAGGATTTGGCAATAGAATATATTTAAACAGTTGAAGTTGTTGAACTAAAGCATAAAGCTTCATAGAGAGTAGATGGACTAACAAACCTTCCCCACGTAGTCGTTAGCTTCTCCAACTAGTCGAATGTTCATTCCGGGAGTCAGAAAACAAGCAAATGATTGCCCGGCACTCCCTGTAAATCTATATACACAACAAAGTCAAGTTATAGATTATATTAGACCAGTTGCATTTCCGTATATGGTAATTCTTGTATAATAGGTATCCACAGTAAAACTCAATTTATTATAAATATCAGCTTACGTTATATTCAACTGCCCAGCAAAACCAGTGTCTCCGTACTTCTTTGCAACTACACCTGCTAGGCGTCCACAAGCAGCACGGTCCACATTGTATATCGGCACGGTTTTATTCACCACTTTTTCATTCTCAATTGCGTCTGATATCTGTAAATATAAGAACGTCTTATAAAAAGTGCCAACATGATCAAAATAAACTATATCTATATGGATGAAGAACTTAAAAAATGATTGTATCAAAACATAAGATTCTAAGAAGTTGAGTAATTAAGATAAACGAGGATTATATCAAATCATAACTGCTGATAATATCAAATAAGCTACATCTATATAAAGCTTAATAATATCATACTTTTACAGGCAGTATATGAGTAACCGTAGATTTTACCTCAGGATCTGAAATTAAAGCATCATCCAGGACGGGACCATTACTATGAGGATCCTGTTTCCTGATGGTAGTGCTGCTCCACTTTGGTAACCCCACATTCTGGAAGGAGAGTGACTTTAGTTTACAGACACCAACTATACAGTTCGAGATGATCAATAATCCATATGAACGAACAGATATTACTAACACTTACAGAGAGAATATAACTGAGGTCAAGATGCTGGGTTTTCACCAATGAAATATCTCGAGGTTTTAATAATTCTGTATGTCCAATAATGTCATCCAACTTTTCATACCCAAGCTGGGCCAAGGTGCTCCTTACCTGTCAAAAACATTATTAGAGAATGCAATGATAGATACTCCCTCCCTCCCATAATGATTGTCCAAATACATTTCAAAATTGTTCTTGATCAAGAGTAAATTTGAGAAGCGTTTGGAGATTCATTTTGGGACGGAGGTAGTACAAAATAGCAGGAACTTCAAACTGTCAGACAAAAAGATAAGATGGCCTAGAGAAAACCCAAAACAGGATTAGTGCTTATCGTGAGAAACATAACTTTATTATCGGTAAGGTCAATGTTAACAACCCTTAATGTCACGCGGGACAATCCCCAATGTAATGATAGTCATTCCAATACAAATATTTCCAGAGCTGTATTATCAACGAGTGTACTTACAGCACTTATTGACTGACATGCTTTAGATATCTTGACATCATTTTCCGCCCATTTCATATCCAATTCTTATTAGATTCATTCTAGATCACTTGCGGAATGCAGTTTTAAAAAACTTTTCTTTTATCTAATGAACTAAATCTCGAGAATAATGACTCCCCGTCACATTAGAAATATTGCTCATGATATAATCATTTCAACACAGAAATAAAGATTTATTACCTCCTCAGCTACATATAGAAAGTAGTTGACTAGGTCACCAGGCACACCGGGAAAACGAGCTCGTAATTCTTCTCTCTGAGGAGGATCAGAATTAAAAGAAATAAAAAAAATAAAATAAAAAATGTAGAAGACATGGGAATGCATAAAACCCATAACCATAAATGGAAACTATAGAAAAACAAAACATTATAGTTGTTACCTGACTGGCAACTCCAACTGGACAGTTGTTTGTGTGGCAGATGCGGGCCATGACACATCCAGTAGCAATCATCGCCACTGACCCAAATCCATATTCATCAGCCCCCATCGCTGCAGCCATTAGGACATCGACTCCACTTTTGAAGCCACCATCAACTCTGAGAATGACCCTTTCTCTCAGCCCATTTTGGATGAGTGTCTGCACAAGAATTTTTTAAAAATGAAGTATAGTGGGTAATTTATTTTTAATTTTTGGTAATGGAAACGATTCATTGGACAAACCTGGTTTGTTTCTGTGAGTCCAAGTTCCCAAGGACCACCAGCATGTTTTATAGAGCTTATCGGACTAGCTCCAGTTCCTCCATCATGCCCCGATATCTGCATGCCAGGGTAACGTTATCAGTTACTGTTGATCATATTCTTATGTTAGATTTCAATGGCGATGGAGATTCTTAAAGGTTTCTACATTTGCTTTCTTACGCGATGGGAAATTGATTATGCTAATATTCTACCAGGCTAGTGAAGCTACATTTCCAATCTTGGCGTATAACCAAGTCACTGTCAAGTTATACCCTTAATCTTTATGGGATGCAAGAGATAATCCACATTCTAGTTAGTAGCACTGCTTCATAACGAACAAGTATTTAACTGCAGCAAAAGAGAGTTTCTGGAAAGCTGTAACTAGTAAGGCTCGGACTTTACTGCACTGAGATACCAAAACTGAAGTCGGTCCAGTTTTTAAATTCCAACTTAAGATGAATCAGTATGGAAGAAGATGCAAGAATAACGGTAAGTATATTAAAGAAGAACGAAGGAGACAAAAAATATTATTTAAGTATAGTACTATCCAAAATCTTTTGTTTTCACCTGTCTTTGTTTATTAGAAATGTCGGTGTGGTGACCATTTCAAAATTAGAGCCTTTGGTGTATGGTTTCAATACTATTAAACAAAGATGACAAATTAGCAGGGTACCTGTATAACATCAGCATTAGCCTTTGCTACTCCAGAAGCCACAGTGCCGATTCCAGCTTCTGCCACGAGCTTTACAGACACCTTAGCCTTGGGGTTGATCTGTTCATCACATGCATTGTCAAAATATAATACCCGTTTTCTATGTTGATAAAAAAATATAATAAGATTAATATAAATCCAGAATGTTGCAAATATTCACCTGATGAAGATCAAAGATCAATTGAGCAAGATCCTCGATGGAGTAGATGTCATGGTGCGGAGGTGGAGAAATAAGAGGAACTCCAGGTTTAGAGTTTCTTAACCTTGCAATATATGCGCTAACTTTTTTTCCAGGCAATTGGCCACCTTCACCTGGTTTTGCACCTTGAGCAATTTTGATCTCTATCTGATCAGCATTCACCAAGAATGTTGGAGTGACACCAAAACGTCCTGAAGCTACCTGAAAATTATACAAAATTCCCAGTTGAGTATTTGGTCTTTCCTCATTGATCATGGATGAGAGGCTACAATCCAACGGACTTTTTAGTATAAACATTGGGTACCAAAGACGTATACTACCAATGCAAGTGTCATCTATATGAATATATCCCGGCATCTACATTTGGCAATAAGATAGTACTGGTGCTTCTTTATCAAGCATAAAAAATAATACTTTGGACTAAAAAGTGGAATGAATTCATTGGAAGAAAAGAAATACAGCTCTTACCTGCTTGATAGCACTTGTAGCAATATCCCCATTTTGAAGACCTTTAAGATGAGGCAATGTGGGAGAATACCCATCAACAACGTCAGTCAGTGGACTCCAGCGAATTGGATCCTGGATGGAAATAACAATATATAAATATCATAACTTCCCAAAACGAAACATTGTTGATCAATAAAACTATGAAGATCTCACGTTTGTGTACATAACTGAAAAAAAGAGCGCTTTACATAAGTACTGAGAAGATTACCTCACCACCTTCTCCAGAGTTGGATTTGCCACCTATTCTATTCATTGCAATGGCAATTGCTTCATGGGTTTCCCTAGAAATAGCCCCAAGAGACATTCCACCTGTGCAGAAACGTTGAACAATTGACAGAGCAGATTCAACCTTTCCGACAGGAATTGGAGAACGGTCACTCTTGAATTCAAGAAGATCACGAAGAACCTGAGGTCCAGAAAATAAAATAATTGCTGAGATGAGGGTCTTCATTCAGTATCAAGCTTATTAGATTGGTACACTGCTACATTATAACCTCTTGTGTGATTGTAGCTTTAGTCAACCTCTTCCAAGTGTTTGACATTGTTATTAGTAGAATTTAGAAAGTTTGTGCCAGATTTCTACTCGGTATTTGTTTAATAGGCATTTCAAAAACTTGTTTGATTCACTAGTTTTTTCTGCAGAAGTGAAAACTTAAGAGTTTGATTCATTTTACCTTACATGTCAATGCTTTGGCAGTGTGAATGCTTAAATTAGTTTCCATGACAATTGACTTTCCCAAGACCCGCTAATTTCCTCTAACCGTATTCATTTTATAGTTGTCGCATACCTTTCACTGCTAGTTTCCTTTCGAAAATTATGTTTACATTTTTGAAGCTTTAATATCTTATAAAGGGTTAACTAAACAAGAGTAATAACGGATCTAAATATACAAGAGGAACTTCAACTCACATTCACAGGCCGGTTCGCCAAATGTTGCTGGTAAACTGAATAAGCACTTTCACGTTTTTCACGAACAGCTTTGTGGAGCAACTTTGACATCTCTGGGTTGTTTCCATGATATTCCCCTGCCAATTGGAAAAGGAACACAGCAAAAAAAAAAATAAAACCCTAATCAGTAGAGAAGTTCACTAAAAATATTGACAGTTCAATAAATCCAGCACTAATCAGAGAGAACAATGCGTGCACGCATGAGTTTTTGTGTGTCCATATGATGAATGTACAGGTCTGTGTGTCTGCGAGAGAGGGGGGGGGATATAGGAGCAAGAAATCCTAATAGGCAGCTAATCTACACCCGTCCTATAACACTTCGGGCACAATACCAGGTTTGAACCCCATAGAATACTTGTCCTCCAGCATTTTTCTTTGTTCCTATCTAATAAGTTATTTTTATCTAAACTAAAGAAATACGAGTAATATAAATAACATCTGGTAAACAATATAACGTTTAAACTCAGCGTTCTTTAAAAAGAATATATATATATATATATATATATATATATATATATATATTTGTCCCCCTGAAAAGAAGAGCTCCGTATTTAAGATAGAAGATCACAGAATAAAGAAGTAAATAATATCCTTAGTTTTGTCTGCAATTTAAACTGTAATCCAAAAGACTAGGAGTAAGATAGCATCTCAGTTACAAGTTAATACGATTGTTACAGCAGATTACGACAAATCTAAAATTTCTCTAATTCATTTATCCTACTCTAAAAGCAGAATTGAACGACCAGAAGGTAAAATTGATGAAAATACTTGAACTGTCACAAACTTGAATAATTACAAGCATAATCATAACATTAGGCTACAACGCATATAACAGACTAACATGTAATCTAAAACATGTCTGAACAAAAGATACCTCCAGGTCTCAATTGTATAAAGCCAAAATTTTCGAGTCGTTTCGTAGTATCCTCAGAGAAAGCCTTTACCCAAAATGACAAACTTTCCCGTGCCAACTGCAAGAAGTGAACAACGAAATTTCAGTGCAGCGAACTAAGATAAGAAACAGTTGAGACAATTCCCAAACACGAGGGCCAGTTAAGATACATTTTCGGAATTCTTCACATATAAACAGTTCATCTTTGAAGTACGTTCACTCCCCTTAATGTATACTCCCTCCGTCCCACTCAAAACTACACAAACTTCCTCTTTAAGTGTCCCATTTGAAATTACACATCCTATAAATGGTAAGTTTAAGTACTTCTTTATTCAATCACCCTTCCAAGTTAATTCCAGGTGGGAAAAACAAGGCACTAGATATGGATTAAAAAATTCAAGTAATATAAAATGCACGGCAGCTTTTCCTACTGTCCAGAAACATGTTTCAATGCAGTTTTTAAAACAATTAAGGCAAAGCTCTAGATGCTTTTTATGCAAAGTAGAATGGTAGAGAAACAAACAGTACAGGTCACCCAAGTCCCTTGTTACTATCATATATGTCTATTTTTCAAGCTTCAGTCAGCAACAATAATATGCATCTTTATAACAAAAGGAGCCAACGGAATTAAGAAAGAACTCGAAGCAAGGGCTTAGTTTGATTCTTATCTTACCTCATCAAGAGTTAATCCACCAACAGTTGACACACTCCCACAAAATGCAACATCTACCACCTCTTTCCCCAATCCATATATCTCAAATATCTGTGCACCACAATAACTAAACCAAAGAGCTTATGAGATTTCACAAAATATAGAAGCAAAAGAGTATATATGATAAGCATATCTACAAAAGTTTTTTTTTCAAAAAAAAAAATAAAAGAGAAAAAGAAAAAAATGTTTTGGAAAGGAGCATACCTCGAAAGCAACGAGATTCCCATTTTGGATAAAATTTTCAGAAGACCAGATTTAACTGCCTGGAAAAACATGAAACAATAATTATCAATTAAAGGAGAGCATTGAAAGCAAATAACCATAATAAGCATCAAAATAGAGCCCATCGTAATCAGACCAGTTTTTACAACGATATTAACATCTTACAAGTTGAAAACTACAAATTTTATGATGTTTGAGATATCATTGTGGATTCAGGTCTAGTTAGTTTTTTTCTCAGCCACTAAACTACCAACAGAAAACATAATCCGTGGAAGAAAAAAAAAAGAACTATCACACGAGAAAAAATTCAACTGAACATCGTTTCAGAAATAGAATCGGAACCTTGGAGAAATTCTTTTGAGCCTGTTCTATAGTGACGGTTGGTATCTTTCCATTACGCATGAGGTTTACAGTTTTCTTGCTCAAACGCCATTGTCGACATGTCTCCAATGCCAGGTAAGGACAAATAGCACTGCAAAATGAAACATCACAGACTATCAACATGCACAACACTAAAGGAGCAGAGTACAGCTATAAACTGAAAATCAGAAGTTGAAAATTTCAAAATTATTTGAAACTCGATCTTACGCCTTATGTAAGTGAATAAGCGCCATATACAAACCCTTCTATTTCCCTCTAAATCTTTACATCAATCTTACCAGCAAAATCCTCTTAAAAAAAAGGTAAATTACCTTGCACCATATCCAATTAAACAAGCAAAATGATGAGTACTGAAACATTGAGCAGTGTCGGCAACAATGGAAGCCGACATTCTCAGGCCATTCTGAATAAGGTGCTGGTGAACGGCACCTACGGCAAGAAGTATAGGAATAGCAGGCCGGGTGGGTTCCTGACAAAGAACAAACTAATATCAGACTTTGAAAGTTAAAAAAGATAATAGTATAACACTAAAATTAATTGGCACCCAGAACTGATGAGAATTGGACAACCCAAATATGTTGACATATAGAACGGCTTAGGCAACTGGGTGAACATTCACCAGAAGAAATAATATACACTCTAATGATGAGAAAAAGAGTGTTGAATGGTTGTGTTGCGGGGTTGTATTAGGGTTTTAGGATGTGTATGAGAGATTTCTAGGTAGGGAGGCGTTACACGAACCACCAAAGATTAATTGAAAAGAGGAGTGAAAGCAATGAACTAGTTAAGCTAGGAGAGGGCAAGTATTAGGGATGAACTAGAGGGGGAATTCTCTTGTTGTTGTGTCAAATGGGCTAGGCCATCTATTTATATTATTCCCTTTACTAAGTTCACCCACAATCACTCCTTTAAAGCTTAACTAGGCCACGTGTCGCAGCTGGTCCACGTGGCAATTCCATTACCCAATCCTCCAATCCACTAGTCTACTCCTAGTGATTCCCGGTTGATTTGAGGTTATCCCACGGAACTTGTCCAATCGCGTGGGAAAGCGGTTTAGGTACACGTGTAAGGCACGTGCACTATATACATGGAATATAGGTATCCTACAAAGAGTAAGAAGAGTAAGAAGTGTTCATGGAGAGATCGAGCATGCTATACCAAAGGTCACACATAGAGAGCTCTCGAGATTGTGTGTGTGTGTGAGAGAGAGAGAGAGAGACCTAAAGAGACAATGGATTACAATAAAAACCAAAAATATGCTCACCAGTTCATCGGTCCTATCAGAGAGCACAAGCAATTGACAACCATTTCTAACGGCTTCATCAGCGGCTTCACAGAGGTTATACAGTGTCTTTTCCAAGGAACCATCTAATCCCTTCCTTATATCGAAAAATGTTGGTAAAACTTGTGCTTTCAAGTATGGATCTTTGAATAGTGATTCAAGCTCCTTTTCATTAAGTACGGGGCTGGATAACGTCACCTGGTCCGAAATAAATACCAGTAAACAACAAAAACAACAACTACTAATAATAATGATTATACGACAATCATTAATAAACTATGTAACAATACTAATAATATGAATTGGTAGAATAAGTGAAGGAATCAAGGCGCATTGAAAAAAAAAAACACCCTTAAAGTGTATAGAACATAAGGTAAGACCCTTATGTGCTTAACATAATCGTGCCATTTAGTCTAGTAAGTGGAGTGAATGAACTTAACCAAGAAAAATAAAAGTGTTCAAGGCATCTTCTCTAATCATCATGTTTGTTATCCTCCTATTGTCTCTGCAATGTTGCTGCAGTTCTCCTCATAAGGGGGTTGCTCCCCATATTATATTACATGCGCAACTTATAATATACTCCTTCCGGCCTAGAGTAAGGTTCCTACTGTTCTTTTTGGTACGTCCCAGAGTAAGGTTCCTACTTTGTTTTATTCTCAAAATGGCAAAAGATGAATAATGTCATGGACATACTTGACCATATAATGGTTGTATAATTACCAAAAATAAATAAAAAATTGCAGCTCTTGGTTGGCTTAAGAGATCAACAGTTTCAATTCTGAAATTGGATTATATTAGTGTGATTCTTTCTCCATACTTGCTTTATATTTTGTGGTGTATTTAGGCTAAATACTACTGTGATTGATGTAACTGATATTCTAATTGGTTGATTGAAGTATATTTTAAAGAGAGCTGGCTGGTGTAGACGTCATTACTACATGAACTTATGCCCGTGTTTAGTTATTGAACATTTGTTTACTTTTTTGTCTTCTTGCTTAGCTGTAAATATGTCACTCTCAGATGCTAATTTTTCAATTGCAAAGAATGCAGTCCAAAGCGATACCAATCACTGGCGATTACACTTTTCGACCACTGGTATCAATAATACTCGACAGAGTTCCATAGTGGCTGCAAAATGCTAAAACCATATACTTCCTCTTGTCATTCTTACTTAAGACTAACTCAAGTATTAGTGATCTTTGCTTAATATTCATCACTGAAGAGCATTTTTGCCACTCATTAGTTATGTTACATATCTGAGAAATAGTAAAAAGTCAGCTCGTACAATTGCAACAGTTTATGGCTGTTTTAACAACAAACATTTCAAGCTTAAGAGAGAACTTTACACACTCATAACTTAATACATGGTAACCCTATTTCACTGTTTGACACAGAAACTTGTGTGAGACGGTCTCACGTATGAGACGGGTTTCGTTGAGAGAGAGTAAATGGTTTGCCCCCTATTGGCAGGGCGGGGCAAGTCAATTTCCTCTCTCATCGAGACCCGTCTAATACATGAGACGGTCTCACAAGAGACTTCCTCTTGACAATTATATGGTTCAATAAAAAATATCTCTAATGCAGTTATTTACTGATAAATAGTTTCATTATCCTGAACATGAAAGTTAATCCATGAGGGCAGACATACTTTCTACTAGTAATAATAGAAGCAAGTAACTAACAGAATGAAAAATAATACAATCTATATAATATATAATAAGAGAGTCTTATTCTCAATTCTCCTTAAGCCATGTGGATTTATGACGTGGAAAGCCACATGTCAGTTTTCCATTGGCTTTATGAAGTAAGTGTATTTAAAGAAAGATTTGAATATTAATTGTTATCTTAATTTATTCACAAATTTAAAATTATTTGAAGATTGCAATTCCATCTCATTCGTGTTGGAATTGATAGATTATTACTATCACATTTCAAATTCAAACTTACCTAAATTTCGTTCATATCTAACTCTTTAGTGTCATTTATTTAATTTTATTTTTAATTTCAATGTTCAACCAGTTTTGATTCAAGGCTAACTTTTTATCTACTTAATTTTGAGATCAGCCAATAGTGAAATATGGTCACTTCCTTTTTATTTGTAAGCCATATTTTCCTCTCTAAATTCCTATGTTAAACCTGCAGCTTCCTTCATCTATCAATATAATGTAACTTGATTTCCATTTGAATTTTTGTATTTTGAAGCATTTTACTTTAATTGTATATTTTAGTGTGTCTTCTTATATACTCCCTCCGTCCCACCTCACTTGAGACTTATTTCCATTTTGGGCCATCCCACTTCACTTGAGACTCCCCAAAATGGTCATCCTTTTATAATTTTATATTTAATCTACCCCACCCACTCATTCTCTCTCTTCATTTTCCACCACACAATTTATTCAACCAACCTACTTTTAACCCCACTCATTCTCTCTCCTCATTTTCTACCACACATTGTCCTTTGTTTATTCTTTTTCCTTAGTTATCGTGCTCACCTCTTAGGTCTCAAGTGAGGTGGGACGGAGGGAGTATATATTTATAAATATATTTATTAATTTGAAAATCCTAGGATTGATTTATATGAAACATCTTGAATCATAAGAATAAAATGTCACTTTCATAACTTTCATAAATTGATACTCTCTCCGTCTCAGAAGAATAAGAGTCCTACATTAATTTTCACGCTTATTAAAAATATTATAAACAATAAGTAAATATTGCAAGTGGGTACAATGGGTAAGTATTGCAAATGGGTTGTGTAAATAATTATCCACAAAATTATGGGTAAAAAGTAATGTCAAAAGTATTTGTTTTTTTAATTACACAAGCACTGTAAGGATAAAATTGTTTTAAGCACTATTTATTATTTGCCATTTTCGAAATGAGACTTTTATTCTGAACATATCAAAAAAAAAAAAAAAAAAAGTAGGACTTCTACTCTGAGACGGGGAAATTGATAAAGTAACAAAAACTAAAGTCACTTTATTCTTAAAAGATAATCTAGATTTAACTTTAGTGATCAACTCAATTAATCTATAATCAAAATTATATGAAAAATGGATTATCTTCACGAGACTTTAAAATTTGCTAATGATAGTATTTTTGTGATCTATCAATAATATTTATTTCAGAGTTTAATGATGATAATAAATTTCTATTAAATATTGGCCAAAATTTAATTGAGTAGATTACCTTGGACTATTGTTTACTAGGATTAGAAAAGAGAGAGTCATTTTTTTTCGGTCCTCACTTGGGCTATGTAATTAGTTTTGATATATTATTAAATTAATAATATTGAAAAATCCCTTTTTAAAATTAGATTGAGAAAATTTACATAATACCAAATACCAAATACCAAATATATATGATCTACCAAGTTTGTTAAACTTCAAAAGTATTGCAAACATGTAAATGTATGAATACTTGATCTCTTTTTTACTCTCCAACTAACAAACCTACGTTAAATGAAATGTGAATTTGAATAAGTACAATTAGATTAAGAGGGTCATCGCATAAGGTGTCACTACCTAAAGAAGTGTGTGTATCATTCCTTACTCCACTCCCCCACAATACACACCAATATTGTATGATTATGTGTATCACACATTTCAATCAACTTTACATCGCCAACTACTTCGATAAACGTTTTGTACAAGATACACCATCAAATAAGATGAAAAATGATGTTGCACATATATTAGGAGAGAGAAACTAGGGAGACATAGGTAATATTGTTGGCATGGGAGACATAGGTGGAGTCAGAACCGTATTGAAAGGGGGAACATTTATTTTTACAAAGTGAATTAACTAAAAGACAAAAATAAAATTAATGAAATAACTCTTACGTAGTCTAAACATAGTTGAAGACAAAGTCAAATAGATTCTTTGCGAGTTTTTTTTTTTTCGATTTAACAATAGAATGACAATATTTAGTTTTTCAAGTTATAAAATAACACATATGTATCGTGTTAAGATCGTGACAATTATATAGGTTCGTTGAAGAAAGATTTGAGCAAACTTAGTGGTAGGGATCCAAATTTATCCGAACTAAATCCTAATTAATGAGTTTTACTATGCCCGTCGAGTATCGACGGGTTACAAACTAGTACTATATAAAGAATGCAGATCGAAATACAAAAAGAAATAGATGAGATAGAAATAATAATATTGAGCAAAGTCTTGAAATAGCTGACGTACCTGAGAGGCATTCTCAGGTCCAATCTCTAATATGTTTCCACGCTTCCCAATATTGACCTCCAGCGACATTACCAACCCTTCTCGAAGAGGATCAATAGCAGGATTTGTAACCTGCGGTTGCATTAGAGTTTCGAAGTCAGGATAAAGTTATAAAAGATGAATCCATAAAGAAAACAAATAAAATGGTTGAAATACGGGGACTGCGCTTGTGAATCATATATAGATTACATATCCTAGAACCAAATAATATATTTTTCTTTAGAGATAAGGAACTGATGAATATTAAGTGAGGCCAGCACATGTAGAACATAAACTACTGTAGTATAGTGGAGCTAGTTTTCAAAATAAACATCTTCTTACTATAGCGACTTATCATAGTAAAACAATACAGAGAGAATTGATTGTGGTCATTCAATATGATAGCAAACTAACGATATCATGCCACGAAACAATCAAAATCACTAGATTAAAACGAAATGAAAAGAGAACAGACTATGGAAAAAAACTGAAAATTAACTTTAGACCTGAGCAAACCGCTGCTTGAAATAATCATAGAGCATGTGCGACTTTTGAGACAATATGGCCAATGGAATATCGTCTCCCATGCAGAAGGTAGGTTCTTTCCCTTGTGAAGCCATAGATTCAATAACCATCTGGACATCCTCACTGGAGTAACCATACGCCCTATTGATATCAAGAATGAGATACATAAGCATATAAATCATATAATCCAAATTATGCTCATGTCTAAAAGTTGCAGCAATTTCCCGTACTATCCATGCATTTAGGATGGTCATGAGTCAGGCATACTAGGACATGGGTATTAATGTCCACGTTTTGAAAGTGGTGAGAATCCACAAAAGTAGACAATCGTATGAAATAATTAGACCAATATCATCAAGCCCACTGTGCAACTTACTCCCTCCGTCCCAAAATGAATGATCAAAAAATTTCAAAATTGCTCTTGATAATTAGACCAATATCATCAAGACCACTGTGCAACTTACTCCCTCCGTCCCAAAATGAATGACCAAAAAAATTTCAAATATGCTCTTGGTCATTTATTTTGGGTCATGTGATTTCCATTGGGTCAACCCAGGTGATGAGCAAAGAAGAAAATTTGTCATGAATTGCACATTAACTCAGCATAGTAGTGCAACATCGGGATCAGAGTTTGTAAAGGATGAACATATTTAAGGGAAGTGCATTACTGTTGGCTGCGAAGTATTGCTTCGTTCTCCATAGTTGTGGTGGAGAGGAAATTTACGGGTTCCAATGATCGCATGTTTTCAGCCAGCCATTTACCGAAAGGGTTTGATAAGGCAACTTTATTCTTAACCTCCGTATTCTCAAAAACCTGTGTTGAATCAGCAAGTAATAAGTTAAGCGTACTTAAAAGTTATCTATGGCTTTTGAAATATTAAAGTAAAACAAAACATGGTGCTTATAAGCATGAATTAGAAAGTTGAATAAAGAATGAGCTTTCAAGATACTAAACACCAGGATATATGAATATAAACAAGTTAGCAATCACGTAAAGGTTGGGCATGGAATGTTACAGCAATGTACCATATATCTTTATTGCGTAAAAGAGGATAAAATACAAATCTTTTCCCCCTAATTTCCAGATGAAACTATGAACTAAAGTTGTGAAAAGATGGCAAAGTATGGAAAACTTCTTGGTTATCTTATCATTCACATTGAAGGTCCTAAGAACGTTATGTGTCTCTATAACACAAGTAATAACTGCCTTTACCAGAGAGATGTGCAACTGCATAAGCTATTAGTACAATGCTTCACTAATCTACTAACCTTGAAAAAAAAAAAAAAACCAATATGGCAGAACACAAACTAAGTACTATTAGATTAAAACAGATGAGTGAAGTTTCTTTGTGATGATTCAGTAGTAAAAAATGAAAAGAGACAAGGTAATCGAAATATATAAGCAGAACTTAGGTTTATCAGGATTCACCATTTACTACACAACCAAATGTAAAACTCGCTCTCCATACAAACCTGACCGCTGGTTAAATCCACAGCTATCATCATTCCTGGACCTAGACGGCCTTTCATTATAACTTTTGATTCGTCCATTGGTAGAACACCAACCTATAAAAAGGTAATATAATCAAGAGTCAGTGTTTTAGTTAATAGTAACAGTAAATCATAGATCAATAATTACAAGGGCCAAACACTTGATCAATGAACGAGAAAGGATAAAAATAAGAATACTAGTAAAGCTTACAGATCGACTATGGCCTACCCATACATATCTCAATGCATAAGTCTTTACTAAGAAAGGAAATCACTTACTGCTGCTAAAATATGGTGTAATCGGTTCGGTCCAGACCGCTGTTCGGGACCGAATTGTTCCATTTCACCAGTTTTGGCGCCTCACAAGCAGTCTTCCACTAAATATTTAAATATAATTTCAAATTGATAAATTTGATGCACACACCTCTGATGCAACATAGACAACATTGTCTACCGTCCGCCAGTATCTAGCAGGGCGAAGTCCATTTCGATCAAGACATGCTCCAACAGTCTTTCCATCACTGTTACACAATGCAAACAGCACAATGAGACACATTAGCTACAATGAGTGAACTAATTTTGGACAACAGAAGTCCATTTGTGAGTGACTTGCTAAAAAAGGAACAGATTCCTGATAATTACTAACAAGGAATGGGAAAAAACTGAAGCATGATGGGGACAGATAAATAGCGAGATCAACATATATATAAAGTGACAACCAAGTGAAAGATATGTGCACGTTATGATTGATATAACTTCAAATACATGTTATTGATATTCAAGGATCCATCAAAGGTGGCTTTATTTTTTTTAAAATATTTTAATTTTGTATGTGAATCGCAGTTCAACACGTTATAGTAGCTATTTGGAAGCTTTACCTGAATAAAAGTAAGGCGGGTCCATCCCAAGCCTCCATTTGACCCTTGTAGTAGTTGTAGAAATCAACAACCTGAGCAGAAAATATAGTGTCATCGCGGAAGAAAATTAATGGAAGGAATCTCTAAACAAAAGTTGAGATGCAAAAATGCAATGGCGTACATACTAATTATCGCAGTGAGAAAGAAATCCATAATTAACATATAGAAACATTTGTAAAAGCATGTTATAGTAACTGCTCGAAGCAAAACATGAAGTGCCAATATCAAGTACCTCAGGATATTTAACCATCAAGGTTGGATGATTCCTGTAAGCCTCAGGGACTAGAATCATTAGAGCTTCCTCAGGAGTGCGGCCACTTCTAATTAGTAACTGTAGACAATGAATAGAAGAATTTATTAGTCAAAGAAAAGCACAATAACATAGTATTATTGAAACAGATACGTACAGAAACAGGTTTCTGTACATAGATTGTATTTGCAAAGAAAGATTGATCTATAGTATGTTGCATGGAGAAAATGGGTGACCCATACAGCTGATAAGTCAGAAAAAGGATGGTCTTAAAATCCATAATGAGCAGAATAGCAATAGTTTAAAGGCGAAAGGTCTCGAAGCAACTCCACCAAATGAATCTCCCATAAACTGCAACCAACTACATTGTCCTCATTTTGTTTTATCATTTGTTTTTTTTTTTTTTTACCCAAAAGCATGTGAAATACAACCTAAGTGATCATAAGATTTACTTAGACGGATTCATTTTGTCACTGCTGTATGTGTGCACCGTCTACATGTAACATATCTAACCATCACACTAGTTCATTGACCAATCTATGTAAATTTTGCATAATTGAGGTAAAAATGGTTAATCAAGATATTCTTTGATCATAAAGTCCAAGCCTCTTCCTCTGTGCATGTTGGAGGTTAGACAATTTTAGACAATCAAGAATTAGACTCGTGTTAGAAGTTTTACGTGCGGCTCTGATATTACTCGAGGAATCACTTGTAAGTGATGCATGTTGTTGTATTATGTAAGGCTCTGATATTACTTTCTTGGCTTTCAAGAAGACCTTCACGATATGTGACTTTTACCCACTTATAACGACTACTAATTTGAGTTTAGGAATTATTCATACAGATGAACTTGAAAAGAATATTATCTCACGTCAAAATCATATATGTGGGTTAAAAATCACATTCCATTAAAAATTCTTGATGGGGCTAGACGTTCCACATGGATAGCTATGTCATCAGTTTCGTTAACTTAATGAAATGGAGATAACAGATGGGTGTAGAATGAACCCATTGTTTGTGGTCAATGTATTTTATAGAGGAAAAAAGTACAATGGTAAAAGTGAAACACGCCTAAATGTATAGTGGACTAAAACTGAGTTGGGCTGTATACCCTAAGTTTTCCTCTTATTTTATCAGTAGAATTGTAAACATAAACCATTCCATCCCTCAACATTTTCCATTTACTTTTACATTAAGAGGAACAAAATATTGCAGTGTAGTTTGCTGCTCGTCAATATTATGTTGGGTTCAACTCGTAGTTCCCAAAAACCAGAGAGAGCTGCAGGGCACTCTTATATGGATAACTAAACTAAATTAGATCATAATGCTACCTACCCTCAGACGTTATAAGCATGCAGATCTGTCAGACAAGTCAAATCAGTGCTAGTATTAAGAAATAAAGGATATAAGCAGTAGATCATTAAATTATTCAATTTTTCATAAAAATGTTCAGTAAACAATGAAAGACTTGCCCCAGAGGGCCAGAACTCGATACAACGGCAAATGATAGGGTAAGTAATTATAGAGAAGGAAAGGCAATACTATTTCCCTCTGTATGCGTAATTATCTTCCAAATGCAAATCCGTCTCATGTTTTGTTTTTTACTTCTCATTAGGCCTAAAAAAGCATCAGTGAGAAATAAGACTGAAGAAATGAAAATACACGAGAAGTAATTATAAAATCGTACTTCTGCTGCACTGTCGAGATTAGCGGAGTCAGATGCTTTTGGATTTCCAAAAGGACGAATTTCATTTTCACGGTCATTCCAAACAGGTGATTTCAATGAGGTCTCCCGAGATTGCATCCAGTTTAAGTTTCCCTGCGCATAAATTCAAATAAGAAACAGTGTACTCAATACAAAACGTCAAATATGGCAAAAGATTTTATAACCTGTATGGTATTGATCTCGCCATTATGACCAAGCAGCCTCATTGGTTGAGCAAGTGGCCACCTAGGACTGGTATTCGTACTGAATCGTCGATGGTAAATAGCAAAAGGGGATTTATAAACCTCACTTTGGAGATCATAATAAAAGTTTCCAAGAACCTCTGAACGAAGCATTCCCTTATAAACTATGGTCTGGTTCGATAATGAGCAAAAATAAAGCTCATTTCCCCAAGTCTTTGAACTCGCTGCTCTTTCAATTAATTTGCGACATATATACAGTTCTCTTTCAATGTCGTCAACGGCTTCTTCCTTCACAACTTTAACAAAAACCTGCTCTATGTTGGGCATGGTTTCTTTTGCGTAGAAACCAACTATGGAAGCATCTACAGGAACTGACCTCCATCCAAGAACCTCAAGGCCCTCTTGTTTGAATATATCAACAATAACTACACAAGTAAACAAACATTCATAGAATGACGCATGTAAAACATATCACATGAATTATCAAATATAGATGCATACTCCCTCTGTTACATGTTACTCGTCCTAGTTTGACTTTCTGGTCAGCCTGACTGAACTTAATTCTAAATATTGTGATTGATGCATCATTAATAATACAATAACTATTTTTAGATTTTCACGAGAATAATTAACATTTCATTGTTTATTTTTTGTTTGTCAAAGTTCAATCAAGCTGACCAAAAAGTCAATCTACGACCACTAATGTGGAACAGAGGGAATATTAGGCAAGATATCAAGGAATCAATACATGCATTGCAAATGCACCAAAACTTCCCACATCTATAGGTATACATATATCAAAAGGGACCTATTTGTACACAGAACCAGACACAGAGATTCTAAGGTTAATTTGGTTCTTCCATTGAGGTTTGACGAAATAGCTGCTCGTTGGCCACCCTCAGGGAGAGCACCAAAATTTAGCCAGTTATCACATACAACCGACTAAATAGCTCCGATGCTTCTATGGTCTAATGAACATCAAGGATGAATACTAGAAAAAACAAGATTGATTTAAAAAAAAAACACATAATATAACAATACATGCGATGCAGGGTGTGCTGTCACATCTCTATTATTAGCTTAGAACCTTCCACCATCCGGAACACTGTAGACTCCAGAAATTTTGTCACATTAAATCATGTCTATAGAGACAAACTAACGTTTTTGTTTTGGTAAATAGCAATGACAAACTATAAATGATTTACAGCTCAATGTTTGTGAATATTAGCAGCATCTGATGCTTAATTCGATAATATATTTCACAAAAAAAAAAGGCATACTGCAAGTCTGCAAGTGGCCTTCTAAGAGGATTTTCTGAGATTGCATGACGTATTAGAGAATCGCACAATTACTTGTTTCTTCAGTGTGGAGAACTCAGTTTTTATGGCCTACGCTTTTTAAAGTGGCTGAGTTATGGTTTAATCCTGCTCTATTTCTTCATTTCTGCAGATGTACCATGTATTCAGAGGTCTGGAGGGAGATGTCAATGCTGTTATTTATGCAAGTTTGAATATCTGCTGAGTCTTCCCTCTTTGGGCAACCACACGTCTACGAACTGAAATTATATTCACTCGCGTGGTGTGATTGGTATGCTCCCGCAGATATGCTCAAGACAAGAGGGGCAGGAACTTGACACCTACCCCCTCTCTCGTGTGGAAGAGAAAAGAACTGCTCCAACCATCCCAAAATGAATGTCTACTTTTGAGTTTTCTGGAAATTTAAGGAAGTTGACATTTAGGCATTTTTTTAGCATATACTCCCTCCGTCCCATCACAAGTAGGACTAGAGGGGTTTGCACACTAATTAAGACAAACTAGTTAATGTGTGGTAGAAAATGAAGAGAGAGAATGAGTGGAGTAAATAGTAGTGTTAATTGGATAAATTGAGTGGTGGAAAATGAAGAGAGAGAATGAGTGGGATAAATAGTAGTATTGGTTGAATAAATTGAGTGGTGGAAAATGAAGAGATATAATGAGTGGGGTTGAAACATTTCCATTTTGGACAGTCTCACTTTTAGTGGGACGGCCTAAAAGGGAAATAAGTCTCATTTGTGGTGGGACGGAGGGAGTATACCCTTAATGGTCTCACTATATAACGTTATTAGTACAAGAGTAAAACTAAAACATCATGATCACCAAGGAGCTTTATGTAACTTCACCAAAAAAAGGTCTTCCATTTTGGGACAAAGGGATTAGTATTTAATTATTTATGCTGAGTGAACAAACGAGAAAATACAATTGTTAGTCAAAACCAATACACTATGAAGAAAGATGTTCCTATTTTGTAAAACCTAACTTGGATTTTAACTTAAGCTCCTTCTCTACACCTAATGAAATACTGTCACATAAAAGAGCTACTTCATCTCCAAAGGAACAACTACTACTCAGCTCAGCTCCAGCGCTGATCTATTCATTTGTCCCTTCCTCTTTAATCTCTTTTTTCCTCCTTCCTCACCTTCAAAACTCCTGGTATTTTTATCATCATCACTCTTTATAGACATCAAAGCTTCAAATAATCAGTCATCCGCAAACATGCCAAAATAGCAGCACTGTTTAATCTCTAATCTTGAGAAAGGGATAACTTAAAAGCCTGTTTCTTTGTGTTTAATGTGTATTGTAATGATTTAAATAAGGTAGCAAACTCTTTTGGTAAAATGTAGGACTTTTCACTATGACGCCAGCACTAGCCACTCGCAGAAGGTGAACTATTCTATACCATGAGGATGCTATCAGTACAGACTTTCAAGAAACGAACCCAAGATTATTATTTTTGAAATACATGCCTGATACTTTGTTTTGTACGAAAAGTTTGACCCCTTTCTGTTGTACCTACAGATTTTTCTGGCTATTAGAAGTCCTTTTTTCTTGTTTACTTTTTTGTCACTGATATCTTAAACCTGATTGAATTTTTATTTTTCGATACAGAAAACTTGCTCGAAAATTATTCATGTGCAAATACAAATACAAATACCTATAGATTTTTCTTTTTTCGTATTCCTTTCTGTTGTACCTATAGTTTGACCACTTTCTTTTGTCCCAATAGATTGTTATGTACGAAAAACTTGCTATTCACATACAATGTTAGGTGGAAGCATCTTTTTTTGTTTAAGAAAAAAGTAGTCTCAAGGATTTTATGTATTATCAGATGTACAAATACTAATATATAAAATATCAAAATAATATCATGAGGACAGATCGAGGACCTGTAGCAATTTTTCTAGTTCTGTGTTAATGTTTTCTGATGAGTGACAACTAACCTGTTTTTGCTTCTTTCATAAGTCCATCGTCCTTGGGAAGGAAAACCATTCCAACACCAGTATGCAACTTATCAAGGGAAGAAATCCCTTGTTTATCAGCCCAATCATTAAAAAGATCCCATGGAATTGAAGTCATTACTCCTGAACCATCACCAGAGTCATTATCTGCGCCGCATCCTCCGCGATGTTCCATGCAGCCAAGTGCAATAAGAGCATCCTTAACTATCTGATGTGATGCTTTATTGTCCAAATTGGCCACAAATCCAACTCCACAAGCTCCTCTTTCAGATAGTATGTCTTTCAAGTTTGCAACCTGAAAAGCATAAAATCACATGTCATATTGGCAGCTGAAATCCATTTGGAGGAAAGCTGATCTCTTAAAAATTCGTTTTCTACTTGTTTGCATCATTGAATTATATACTAATAAGTGGTTGAAGAAATATAAGATACTCCCTCCGTCCTATAATGATGTGCACAAACTTCCCTTTTGGGTGTCCCATTGACAAGTCACACTTCCCCAAAATGGAAATTTTACGTACTTCTTTAATCAATGGGACCCACTTGTCATACTCACAACAACTATCCACAACTATTTCCTACCCCACTTTCTTTCTCCTAAGTCCTACCTCACTTTTCATACTTGCAACAACTATCCACTACTATTCCCACCTTAATTCCCTTACACAACTGCACACCCAAAAGTGTGCACAGTGTTATGGGACGGAGGGAGTATATGCTATGCTTTTGTTAAGTGTGGTGTTGATGGACTCTGAAGCCCAGTGATTGGCATTTCTTATGAGAATGTGAGTGGGTTACAGTATTTATGCTATCTTTATGGTGAAGATGCCATCACCTAATTGTGGTTTTAGTAAAAATGATTTAAATAATTTCAAGATGTTTTAAAGTAGAAACATGTTAAAACCATAGAATCACGTGGGGCCCAACCGAGATTAATCCTAGCAGCAACCGACACCAAACGCATGGGAAACCACTACAGGGGTTCCTATTCCAGAGTTGACACTAGGAACTACTTCTCAGCACTGTTACCTTCTCTCTAATAATGTATTATGGTTCACGTTTGAGTCAGTTGCTGGATTTTCTATATTGCTAGAGAAAAGGGCAAGAGAAGGAGATGGATTCTAATAGGTGGTTATGGCCCTAAGGATCCAGCGCAGTGGAAATAATTTTAAAATAATAATAATAATAATAACAATAAAAGAGCATAGTGATCCGTTTTGTGAGAATGTTGATCATTCTTAAACATAATAAATCTGGAGGCTTGTTATTCAAGCTCACCACTTAAGACCTAAAAACATCTTATATGAAACATGGCGTCTAAGTCTCTAAGATACTTCACGTAAACACAAATGCTTCAAAACATACATTTAGAATCATAAGCCTTTGACTCAACTTGGATGCATTTACGAGGATTTACAAATAATAACATTTCGGATATAGGTCTTTGGGAGCATTTCATCTTATAAGGGATTGGGGGAGTGGTTCGCGATTAATTAAGATTTTGGTGTTAGTCTTTGCTCCTTTCCGGGCTTATGTGAAATATTGTGCTCAGTGCTCACGTTTAGATACAACATATACGACACACTGATCACAAACTAAAAAATGCAGATGGTAAAGTACTAACTTTATGTACATTCACAATATCAAGCCAAGAGGAGCATATAACCTACAACAGATGCATATGTAAATAAACTTTGAAGTGTTCGTATTGAGTCCAAGAAATTTTCACAATAATGAACCCAATAGTCGTTGACAACCAATCTGAGTTAGGCATAATGTCTGACATAGCTCAACATAGGAAAACAATAGTCTTCAAACATAGAGTTGCAGAAAGAGAGGAGTATCTTATATAACAATCAAGTGGATGATACTTGACCTTCTGTCTTAAAATATTAATGATAACCCAACATGAAATATGCCCATAATTGTTTAGGAGGCTAAGACATCTTCTTTGCATGTTACATGTATCCAACCAAAACTGAACAATTTGGATAAAAGTTCCAGCGAATGAACCAATTACCTAGGAGGCTAAGAGCCTAAGACCTTAACCAGCTCAACATATTTCCAGATTTAAGTCTGTGTACAGTTTACTACCACAGGAAACTCCAGTCATCCTTTATTCCAATTACTTGAAATGAATAGCATTAATTGAATGAATTTTAAACGAAATCTTTCATCGTTTCTCGTTTTCCTTTATCGTCATTCCTATGGGTTCCGATGCAAGATTACTTATTGTCCTTACAAACAAGCAACCTAAGGCACTCTCATATCCCTAAAAATAGTCCCATGTCTCTTGGACCATTTATGAAGATTGATATGGATTGACTTATGACTTCGACATCAGTTTCCTAAAGGAAGATCGATACAGATTAAGTAATCACTAACACTTTCATTTTCCATTCATAGTAGAAAGTAGAAACATTTAAAAAAAAAAAATCAATAAAACTAACTACTCCGTAGTACATACAGCCAGAAGCAAAAACAGTTATTCATATTGAAATATCATTTGAAATATGTCAAATTGACTTTAGTAATCATGTGAGTTGACCTGACAACTATATTAACAAAATGGTAACTTAAGTGATTATACTAAATCAAATTGGTAAAGTTCATCAAGAAGGGTATAATCAAATCGGCAAAGTTCATCGAAATTCCAGGATTAAAAAAAAAATAGAAAAACGGCAATATTATACAAAAAAAAAAAAAAAAAAAAAAAAACGAAAATAAATTTTTTGAGACCTGGGTTTTGGGTATGGAGTCATTATTAACCCGTTCAAAATCAAGAACAGCTTTAATCGATGAAGAAGACCATTTACTGTTAGACAAACTCCGAACACTTCTACTACTACTACTAGTAGTAGCAATCCCTCTTCGATTAAGACTTCTCTTTGATTTACAGCAGAGCCCAACAAAATCCACAAACAGAAACTCCCTCTGACTGCTAAATACGGAAGTGGGTTTCGAAGATAACCGAGGAATGTGATGATTTATCGACTGTACAGACATGGCGACTGAACGACGGACGGACGGCCGGCGCCAGACCCAGTTACAAATTCAACTGAATAATCAAACCCTTTTGATTATACAATCATATATGGAGGTTTTTTTTTTTGGAGGAGTGAGAGAGAGAGAGAGAGAAATTTGTGTGTGAGAAAGAGAGAAGACGATCGTGTGGAGAAGGGAGGGATTTGAAATGGATGTGGAGATAAAGGGAAGGGAATTTGGGAGCCACAATTCTTCTCCTCTCCTCTTCGTTCGACTATGTAGTTTAGAGTGAGGTGCATCTTATATGTCATTTTCATTGCCTACACCATTCACTGAGCTTTTGTGAACATTTTTTAATTTTTAAACCTTCCGTCCTAAAATGATCTTTTCTTTTGATTATTTAAATTTTTGAAAGATGCAAACGCTTGATTTACTAGTCATGTTTTGTTTATACATTTTTAAACCTAAATTATAGAAATCCAAAAAAACTTTTTGAAATAATGAAAATAACAAATGAAAAAACCATTTTGGATTGGGACGGAAAGAGTATTTAATTTGACTTTTTATAATGACCAAAGGCCAACTGTCCATGATACTTTAGGGGTACTTAAAATAACTTTTTTACACTTGTTTTGGCTTACTTGTCTTTGTCTAGGTGTGTGATTTTTATTTATTTTAGTCATTTGGTATTTGGTAGGAGATGTATGATATTTTTTGGACAATTTTACCCATGGTCCATGTAATAATTAAGATTTTCTCACTAGTCCCTATATTTTGCTTTGTAAGTCAATGTTCAACATACACCTTTTTCCCACATTGTTGGATCTTAAACATCGTTATAACGGAGTCCTTAAATTATGAGAACTTGACAAATGATGATTCGGCGTGGGGATTTAACGAATGTTAGATTTGACAGAGTTTTGGTTTTAAAAAAAGAACTCATAGCACAACCCCCACCTCCTTCTTCATCTAATCCCCACCCAGGCCCACCTCAACGCCTAAAGAATATAATGACTGTTTGTAAGTAATGTGGTTGGAAACATTGGTAAAATTTGTTGAATGTCATTGAATTCAAAGGTGGATCCAAGGATCCCATCCTTAACAATGATGATGGCGAGGATTTTGTGGGTGGTGGAAAATTAGGTGACATGTAACAAGTGAACGGACGGAGGCAACATAAAAAGGACGAGGAGATGTGATGTAGGTTGAGTTTTTCAAATTAACAACAGAGTAATGATATTGTTATGGTTGCGGAGGAACTGTGTGAATTAGTCACTCGTGAGCAAAGTTAAACTATGGGATTAGTGATGGAGTTCTCAAAAGTACATGGACTGCTAGTGATATTGTCCCTTTTTTATAGGACTTGTTTGGGGTATTAAATAAAATATTGTATTAGTCACTTGTCAGCAATGTCAAACCATAGGGACTGATGATGGAATCTTAATAAAATATATGGACCAGTAGTGAAATTATCCCCCCTTTTTTATACGACTTGTTTGGGTGCTGAGCTAAGATTTTGTTGCATTTTATATCAACAAATTGACGATTTTTGCAATAAGTGGAAATTCTTCTTTTAAGCGTGCAGAGAAATTTTATTAAATAAATAGAATCTATAAAAAAGGACCGGTGACAGTTTTATAAATAACTAGAACTTATTAACTCATATGAACATTGATATGAACATTGATTGATATCGACACCGACACTCAAAAAACATTGATATTGACACCGACACTAAAAAGCACTATAACTGGTACTCAAAAACGATGCGCTCAACATACACCCTCACTGAGACTCAAAATTTAATTTGTCTTTCGGTCTGTTCTTGTGATGGCATTTCAAATTAATGATAATACAACGATGACAATAGAAAGAAATTGAGTGACATAGTAAACTCATCATAAATCGAGAAAGATATCTGGGAAAGATAGACCATTAAGTTGGAGACGGAAAGAAAACATCAAATGTTAAAACATATTCCTAGTATGTCACAAAAAAATATATAAAAATCTGAAAACATAAATTCAAGATAAAATCAGGGCCCCACTTAAAAAATCTAAGTCGCCGGGCTCTTCTCCTCTGCAGCAGCTTCAAAGGTTTCGCCTTCCACAAGTTCTGGGACTTCATCATCATCATCATCCTCTTTTTGTGCCTCTGTTGTGGCGGTTCCACCACCCAGTGCTTGCTTCTGCAACTGCTCTGCCATTTTCTTTAATAAGTCCAAGTTATCCGTCCCTGAATAAAGGAAGTCCGAACCAGTATTAGATAAACTACTAGTGCCAGTCATTGACATAATAAAACAGGATTTTAAACAAAGGGCGTATAAGAGATTTATAATATACCCAATTGGTTCATTATTCCGGGAAGAATATCCTGCAATTCTGCAAATGACAAAAATGGAGTAATCAGTAGAGTTCATCTAGTGTCTACCAAAACTAGTCGAGTCACCGAGAAACAACTACAATAACAAAGGCTTAATCCCAAATGATTTGGGGTCGGCTAACATGAATCATCAGAAAGAAAGCAAAAAAGTAGGGGGGAAAAAAAGAATGACCAAAAAAAAAAAAAGGAAGTAAAAGTCAAAATTAAACCCCATTTTTCCCACCACTCTGTTCTCTCTAGCGCCATATTTTCTTTAATCCCAAGTAAACCCATATCGCCCTCAATCACCATTATCCATGTTTTCTTAGGCCTTCCCCTACCCCTACCCCTACCCCTCTCACCATCTTATCACTTCTCCACTCTTTAAGCCTCATAACCAAAAAAATAAAATAAATATCAATCCATATATTCATAAGTTGCACTTCAGAATTTGTGCTATTACTGAAATGCATATTGAAGAAGGGGATCCTTGGCGCAACAGTTGGAGTCCCCTTCTTCAATATGCATTTCAGTAATAGCACAAATTCTGAACATTAAGCCCATGTGGTTCCGGCCCTTTCTTGAACCCACCCATAGTGGAAGCTCATGTAGCACCAAGTTCCCCCTCCCACCCCACTTTTTTTTTAAAAAAACTAAAATGCATATTGAAAACAAGAAAAGGGTGCTATTAAGTGAATTCAGTCAGGATTCAATTGATACTGACATGCGTTGAAGCCCTAATCCCAGTGAATGGTGTAGTCCATGGGCATAATGCAGATAATAACTACGCAATAATAAACTCATTAACAAGTTCAGAGAACGGAGGATTGCACGTACTTTTTGTCTGAGGAGCACCACTAACAACCCAGGTATTGGCAGTAGGAGCGGCTTGAACTGGACAAATGAAACCACAATGACGTTTAGCAAAATTTAAGGACTAAAAACATCCAGACAAAGTACAGAATTGTGTGTGACAGTTTGTACCTTTGGGGTTTGTGAACTGGATGACAACATCATCTTTGAAAATATTAACTTCTTCAATTCCAGGTATAGGACTCACTCCTACTTTTCTCAGTGTGCTCTGAAGCTTTTTGTCATCTGTGGTGGTCGTCTTGTGGACAGCCTTCTTCTTTCTGAAATTTGACAAATAGATGTTAAAATCAAATGGCAAAGCAGTAAAGAAATCTCAAATATACAAAGAGCAGACAGAGTGAGGCACATCTAATAGTAACTTTGCCCCAACTCCACAACAACCAACATTTGTTCAGGCCTAATCATGATGTTGGTGAGACTTTAAACCCACTCAAGAACAACAATATACATCCTACATCCCCAAAATAATAGGCACACTTTCCTATTTCAATTGTCCCAAAATAGTAGTCTCATTTCTAAAAATGACAATAATATTAGATAATTTTACCAATGTACATGCAAGTGAAACACCATTCTTGAAATTAATGCAATGTACAATGAGACTTTTTTTTTTTTTTTGTGTGTGTGTGTGTGGTGGGGGGGGGGGGAGAGTGAGTATAAAAGATGATTGGTTCACATGGCACAATCAGCGTGACTATCATGTGCCACTTTGGCCCACATCTGAAGATTACAAACTTCAGCACAAGACACAAGTCATACTCCCTCCATCCCGGGAAGCCAGTCTCACTTTTATAATTGTTGTTAAATTTAACCTCGAGCAATGATTTCGATTACTTTTAATTATCCTTATGAAAATATAAAAATTGTTATTATTAATAGCATTTACAATGATGTGCCAATAACAAGTTCGAATTTTTTATTAGGATAATTAAAAGTAACTTAAATAATTACTCAAAGTTCATTCAAACTAACTACAAAAAAAGTGAGACTAACTTTCCAAGACGAAGGGAGTATTTACAAAGAGAAAGAAGCAGCAATCTCTTCCATTACATCTCTTATTAATACATGTTCCACAATGAAAACCGTATTTATCTTCATTAGCTCAACTACAACCCAACTCAGAAGTGCAACAAAGCAGTATCAAAATCCACTAAAAGACAAGCTACTTTAATAGCAGTTCCCCATATGTCAAGACTGCCTTCAGAAACCTCCTATTTACAAATAGCTTTCTTTACGTGCTACGAGCCTACAGCTAAATAGTCTATTGGTAATCAAATACATCTAAATATAAAGTTGCATAAAGACAAACCTTCTAACGCTACCCTTTCCACCAGTGCGAACAGCACTAGCCATCTTCTTCAGCCTATCCACATCCATCTGGCACAGATATTTATACGACTTAGTGAAGAACCACAATTTACCATATTAACGCGGCCAAAAAGTAAATCATACAGCATAATATCAGCCAGAAAGATAGAGCTACTAAATCAACAAAGGATGGATCTTGCATTTCTTAATCCGCGTAGGTTTGTAGCTAGAACAAGACTCTTTGTATTCATAAATGTTCTATTGTTTTTTAATTCAACAAGATATTATTTGCAATCAATGGGTACGGCACACTAGCATGAATAACAAAAGCTCTCTCCTTTAGTCCCTTGATCTTAGTTATCCCAACTATCACATAGGGCACGTACATAATATTTGAATTCCATAAGAATATTGCTTCTCAACTATCTCATATAAGACTTACACTAAAATGCCTATATCTACTGATAATAATAGACTGAAGAAGATTTTATCACGCGCAAAACACTCGATATTGTGCAAAATTACCAGAGTAGATAGTAAAGTAGGTAAAGAAAGAAAAACTACAATCCCTCAGATTGCTGGTCTCTTCCCTGTTTTGATAGAGGGAAATGTCCTCATGGTTTGGTGCTGTCTTGCTGACTTACTTTAGTACCAAGTTGGGGCATCTTTAACACTTCAGGATGATAGTGGGATTCTACAAAAGGCCACAGCTTTATGAATTTTGAAAATTTGGGAAGATGACGCATGTAAAGTACTAGACCATGGCCTGGTGAAGTTCAGCGCTGATGGATCTTCCCAGGTCGGATGGATATTTAAGAACGTCCAGTTAATACGTCTAAAATGGCACAAATATTCACCAAAATACCTGGAAATCACATACACTCCCCTTGTCCCAAAAAGATTGTCTCATCTGACAAGTCATAATCATAGTTACCAGGAACGTGGGACGTTTCGGGACGCGGGACGGGAACGGGGACGGAGAACGTGACTTTTAAATTTTTGGGTACGTAGGGGGTAGGATTAATTGGTACGCCCGTTAGGAACGCGGTACGCTTTTATTGGGAACGCAATACGCTATTATTGGGAACGCCACCATATATTTATATATATATATATATATATATTTATATATATATATATAAATAACAAAAATAATAACTAATTAACCTTTTAAATTTTGAATAATAATATCTTGGTTAACAGAGGAATGTAAACTAGTTTTTGAAAAGGAATAGGAAACGGGAAGAAAAGGGGAATACGTATATCACACACAAAAATAAAAGATACAGTATTTTTTAAGATTTTTGTTATTTACACTCATATAGCCTTTAAACACAGCCACTTTCTGCTGTAAATGTGTTGTACCATTAATATAAACATGTTGTACAAATTAATGGGTGTATTTAAAATTTAAATAACTTAAGTGAAAATATTCAATCTAATCTGTTGATATAGTCAAACGCACAGTCACACAAAATCGACAAAATTGACTTTCATATCGGCGGCTCAATCCCACAAAAGCGACTTTCATATTGGCTTTCGATCTCCTTTATTCGATCGAATCCTGAATCCTTCTTCCTCCATGAGTCCAGATTCACCCCACTCCTCAAATCCTTATCAAATCTGGTTCTTCTCCAAGTTGATCTCTTCTCATCTAACACCGACTTCGATTCCTACGACATGGTTTTCAACGTCAAAGTGGACACAATCGACAACGACCGAAAGCCAAGAAAGGACCTAGACGCTAACCGATCAACCGACGGTGATGGAAAGGTCAGATTCTAACCTTTTTCTTTAAATTTCTGGAACGAAGTTTTGGGCGAACTGGGTCGCGTTCCGTGGCGAATTGGGACGTAAACGTACCGCGTTCCGGGACGTGCGACCCGGGACGTGGGACGAGGGGGGAAAGGGCGTTCCTGGTAACTATGGTCATAATCTTAGTTTATTTTCTCTTTCCTTTACTTTCCTTCTCTTTCTCTTTTTTCTTTTTCATTTTTTTTCATTTTTTTCCTTTCCCAAAATTTTTCGCACCTATTTCTTTTGATATTTTTTTTCCCTTTCCATCTTTCTCAATCGACGATTCCATATGACGATTCATGTTAGCCGACCCCAAATCTTTTTGGGACTAAGGTTTTGTTGTTATTGTTGATGTGCTACTTGCTTGTACCTTCTCGAAATAGGACTACAAATTATTTCCTTTTTTACGACAATCGTTTAGGACCAACCAAAAAGGAAAGTGGGTCAGTCAATTTTTTTGGCACAATAGAAGTATGTATTACTGAACAATTGAATTCTACTAAATTGGTCTATATTCGTGACCCCTTCTACAATCTAGGGAGTGCCAAGTCTTTTCCTTCTATTTCAAGTTGACAAGCTAACAATTAAGCCATTCTCATTTTTTGTATCAAAAAGCTCACAAATAAAATGCATCACTTGGTTGGTTAGTGTAAGATGTTGTCTTATTAATCTTTGGGGTGACAAAACTACACGAAAAATAATAATCAGGGCTTGGTTGGACAATGCATTATTGATCTTCAACTCGACAAAACGTGGTGTAAAGTTAGAATGAGGGCAAAGGGAGCTAACAAGTTACAAGTCATAGAAGCTCCGCTATTCAAGACATTGGAGTAGCATTTATTTTTTTGTAGCTGAAGCGAATGTTCAGCAATCAGTGAGGTGGTCCTTTCCGGTGGCGGAGCTAGGATTTTGTTAAAAAAAATAGGGGGGGGGGGGAGGAGGGGGGGGGGGTTACAAGGGTATTACATTACTAGGTGAAGTGTAAAATTGACAAAAATGGGGGGAAAACTATATGTACTGCAAAAAAAAAAATTAATAGTAGGGGGGCAAAATTAGTAACATCTATGATTTTAGTAGTAACATAATACATTTTCCAAGAGTATAGGGGATAAATTTGACATTTTCGAAAACTAGAATACTGAAGAAGCGAAGTAGGATAAGCAAAAGGGAGTCCTGTTCAGGGTATTTCCCACCAAACAGAATTATGCCTCAAATAATTTTACAATTCCGTCCACATCAACAATACAGTTCTCTAATTCATACAAACTAACTCTTCCCCGTTCATGCCATGTAGAATTCTGGGCAACAGTTGCCGATTGTCTATATATTGTCACTGGTATCCCTCACTATGCAATCCGTAGTTAACTACAATATCCTCCTAGAATACTTGAACATTAGAAACTAATGGCTAAAGAAATCTGGCTAAGTTCTTTGTCCTGTTCTTTTTAAAGCAAAAGAAACCCTTGTACGATTATAAGCCAAAGAAAAAATAAAATGAAACATCTCTAACTGGTACTAATAGATGTCACAAACCTACCTAATTTTTAATCATCTACATTCTATTCTTTATTTCTTTTTCCTTCCACCATCAACAACTTTCTAAGGTTACATTGATGTATTATTATTGTAAACTTTTTTTTTCAACAAGAACTATTTATACACATTATACTGAATAACTATTGAGTTCTTTTGGCAACCCCATGTTCCTCTGATTGACATCTGATTCACTATCATGACATAATTGGTATGCTCCTTTACATACGCTAAAAACAAGTAGGCTATTGATGCCCAACTCTCTCTTTGGATGTGGAAGGAGAAAGAACTAGTACTTAAGACCAAGTAAACAATTAAAAAATTCTCATTTTGCCAAAACTAATACACTATGAAGCATGATGCTTCCTATTTAAAAATAAAAACAACTTCTTGGAAATTTACCAAAAGTCCCCTCTCGCTACCTAATGCTAGAGTAACAATTGTGAAACAAAAAAAAAAAAAAAAAAAAACAAAGACAACGGAAACTTTTCCATTGTGGCTTAGAGTAGCGATTAATTATTAGTGCACTATAAAAATATACTACCTCCGTCCCAACTCAATGTGCACAGTTAAACTTTTCCATTGTGGCTTAGTGTAGCGATTAATTATTAGTGCACTATAAAAATATACTACCTCCGTCCCAACTCAATGTGCACAGTTACTGTTAGTTGGTCAACTCAATCAAACTTTGACCATAATTTTATGAAAATCTACATATTCACATGCAATTCAAAAAATTGTTGTTGTTTCACCGATAGGAATATTATCAATAACCTTTTTTAGAACTGCATAGAGATATCTAGATTTTCATAAAATTATGGTCAAAGTTCAATTGATTTGACCAATCAGTCAAACTGTACACATTGAGTTGGGACGTAGGTAGTATATTTTTCTATCCCCTGAACCACTAAAAACCAAACCAAGGTTAGAAAGTCCCAATTGCAGTAAATTTAATCAATTTGAAGTAAAATAAACTATTGCACCATCTCATCTATCGATTTCAAGTGGATTAAGAAACACACTTCAAAATCAACAAAACTCAATCGAATAAGAAGTGAACCAATTCTATTATTATTGCAGTAAAAAGCGTGTGTGATTAAGAAAACAATAATGATCAAAATAAAAAAATAAAAAAAAAAAATCAGCAAATAATATGAAATAGAATCAACGAAATCTGTAATCTACTACGATGCAAAACTTTCGAGACCTAATTCAAGTTTATTTTAGCAATACATAATTGAAAGCAAGATAAAAAAGAGAGGATAATTTACGAAAATTTTACCGTTCGATGATTGATACTGCAGATTTCCGAAGCACTTTACTTGGGAAGAAAGAAAACCCTAGATTGAGTGATTCGCCGAGATGGTTTTCAAGCACGGCTATCGGAAAGTATGAGACCAATATTTATAGGGAAAGGTACGGAGCTACCAAAACCCAAAAGGGGGGGTTTTATTCACCAGTTAGCCCTAAAGCGATAAGGCCGCCTAAAAGGTATTTTTATTTTTTACCCCCAAAGTATAAGCCCGTTATTATTTTGCACTACCGCGTGAATTTTGTCTCAAACTGGCACTTTATTAATCATAAATATCACTTTGACCCCTAGCATCAAATGTCGCTAGGAATTTAACTGAAAATGAACGTGTGCATGGCACATGAGGGATATTTAGGTCTTTTATTTGAAAACATAAGAGCGTGAATGTCAATTTGCTATTAAGGGTGACATTAATTAACCTAGGTGAAATTTGACTATTCTCTCTCCTCCCTGGCCATTACAATCAACAACCATGGTAGCTTTGTAGAACTCGCCATCATCAACAACCAGGGACGGACGCACGTATAGTGGGGGGGGGGGTTTAATTGACCCCCCTGACTTCTCCGTTTATACAATTTTTGCCTTCTAAATTATTTGAAATTATCACTTTAACCCCCCTCAAAAAAATCACTTGACCCCCCTCAAACCCCTACATATATAAACTTATTTTTTATACAATCTACCCACAGCTATTTCTTTAGTTCGCCGTTAGCGGGTTTATGAGTTGAGGAGCGACGCTGCGAAGAACGGAAGGCGAGATTGCGATTTGCGAAGGAGACGCCGCCGCGCCGGAGCCATATTTTCCGGTTCAGCAGTTGAGGTAATATTTCTTCCTCTTTCGCCGTCTAAAATCTCGATCCCTTAAAATCATCAAAAAAAAAAAGTTTCGAGCTTTTTTTTTCAATCGGAAACAAAACCCTTTCTTTCAATCGGAAACAAAACCCTTTCTTTCAATCGGCTTTTCTTTTTAAATCTCATTGATTTCCTATTGAAATATACAATATTAAATCTCAAATCAATGCCATTTTGATTCTATGCCTTATTTGTATTGCAACATTAAGAGTACAGGAATTTCAATTTGGGATTTATTTGTATACCGTATACGTGAATTACAGACTATTAATTATTATTTTTCTTTAAATTCATTTGGGATTTCAACTCGAACTTATTTTTTCTACAGAAAAAATGGGTCCTCCTCGAAGTTTGAAAAGATCATGTGGGTCGTCTACTTCTGACTCTAAATCAAATGAGGCTCCCCGTCCCAGAGGTTAGAAACTTAACTATAATCTTGTTATGTGTTTGTGTGTGGCCAGTGGCCTTTTAGTTGTTGCCTTGTTGGCGTGTTTATTGATGGGTTATGGCCGGTGTCCTTGCTCTTGTTGTTGTTTATGGCCAGTGGCCTTGTTGTGTGGTTGTTTATGGCCAGTGGCCTTGTTGTTGTGGGCCAGTGGCCTTGTTGTATGGTTGTTTATGGCCAGTGGACCTGTTGTTGTGGGTCAGTGGCCTTGTTGATTTGTTTGTTAAATTGTTTTGTACGCATTTTGAAACAGTGCTCGAAAACTATTTCAAGAAATTGAAACATTCACAAAGTAATGGAGAAGTTCAAGAGTCTAACGTCCTAGACCATACTACCCAAAATCCAAATTCTCAAGAGCCTCAAGCTCAAGAGCCTATCATCCCCGATGCTAGTGTCCCAAATCCAAATCCTGAAACGCCTAATACCCAAGAGCCTAATATTCCAACTTCTAATGTTGAGAGAGTATTTTCAGGGATGAAATTCATCAAGACGCCGTTACGCAATAAACTGGGAGATGCTTGGTTGAATGATTGTTTGGTAATTTACGTAGAGGGTGAGATTTTTAGAAAAATTAAAAATGAAGATATTATGGAGTACTTTAAAAAGATGAAGAATAGGAAACCACTTATGTAACACTTTTCTTATTATATCATCAAACTTTGAATTCATGCGTAAAAAAGGGCTTTATACGAGAGTTTTTTATCGTCATTTTTATAGTGTAATTTTTCTATCGTTTTTATATAATTTTTTGACCCCCCTCACTGTAAATCTTGGATACGCCACTGTCAACAACGATATCTTCTAAGCAATAAAAAGAAAGTTGTTTAATTAGATCTTTAGCAACCTCAAATTGCATCACACTTACCTCCTCTTAACACTAACCCCTAAATATAGAAGACAACCTACAATGTCTCAAAGATGTGCTCTTCACTTCCCTCCCTATTTTGTATTAGGAATATTATACTCCGTATATTACAAGAATATATTGTAAATATCAAATATTTATATACTCACCAATATTAAAGATTGTGTATATCAATTAGAAGATTCATATATTATAAATCAAGTTAGAGTATCACTCTAGAATATTCTTTGTAACCTTTTAAATATGTATCTCTAGTATCTACAATATTTGAGCCGTTGTGAATACGTGTGTTTAAAATGGGAGTCGCCATGCCGTTTTATTATAGTTAAAACATTGAAAAAACTAATTATGAGAATAATTGGGTTCGGGGGTCATATTACAATAAAAGAAGAATATTCAGGTGATCACTCCTATTGCCCGACAGATCCGTCTTTCTATCATGATTAGGGAGATTCAATGAAATGTGTTAGTGTGTGTTAGTGTTTTAGACCGGATCCGAGGATTGCATACGTTCCTCTTATGTGAGAATCTCAGGTCAGTGTAATTTGAGGATTTGTTAGAATAGGAGGAGGAGAAGCGGGATCATGCATATAGTAGAGGGAGGAGAAAGAAATAAGTTGATGATCACATCCTAGAATGATGATTACACCATCGATATGATCGATGTGTTATCATCATCATTCATCCTTAGAGAGTTGTTGATCATGAGAGTATTTAACTTTTTATCAGGTTTTAGAAGTAGTTCCTAGATCTAGTATGAGTTTGATGAAACCCTAGATCATCATAGGCTATACATGAGATAACATGAATATAAAAAGATCAAAACCCTAGATCTAGCATGATATGTAGAATAAACCCTAGATCTAGCATAATGATATGAAGGACATGAATATCATATGAATAAATATGAGTAACATGAAGATCGAAACCCTAGATCTAACAATTATGTAGAAAAATATGAAGATCTAGTCTAAGCAAATGAAGAACATGAAGAACACATGACGAATATATGCATAAACATCATATGAACATGAATAATTAAGATCTAACCTAAGAACATGAATAAAAAGGCTAAGAGACTTACCTTGATTGGAAAGAACTATGATTGAAGTTTCTTGAAGATTCGAATAGGCTTTGAGGGTGCCGAAAAGTCTTAAACTAAGAGTTTTCGCGTCAGTTTTGACTGCACAACTCGTAGAATGAATTGCTGATCGAAAGTGAGAGCTAGAGGCCCTATTTATATGATTTCGGGGATGGAAAGAGTGGCTGCACGGCCAGGGGAAGATATAACCCCGTTATCATTTTGCACTACCGCGTGAATTTTGTCTCAAACTGGCACTTTATTAATCATAAATATCACTTTGACCCCTAATATCAAATGTCGCTAGGAATTTAACTGAAAATGAACGTGTGCATGGCACATGTGGGATATTTAGGTCTTTTATTTGAAAACATAAGAGCGTGAATGTCAATTTGCTATTAAGGGTGACATTAATTAACCCAGGTGAAATTTGACTATTCTCTCTCCTCCCTGGCCATTGCAATCAACAACCATAGTAGCCTTGTAGAACTCGCCCTCATCAATAACGATATCTTCCAAGCAATAAAAAGAAAGTTGTTTAATTAGATCTTTAACAACCTCAAATTGCATCACACTTACCTCCTCTTAACACTAACCTATAAATATAGAAGACAACCTAGAATGTCTCAAAGATGTGCTCTTCACTTCCCTCCCTATTTTGTATTAGGAATATTATATATTACAAGAATATATTGTAAATATCAAATATTTATCCACTCACTAATATTAAAGATTGTGTATATCAATTAGAAGATTCATATATTGTAAATCAAGTTAGAGTATAACTCTAGAATATTCTTTATAACCTTTTAAATATGTATCTCTAGTATCTACAATATTTGAGCCGTTGTGAATGCGTGTGTTTAAAATGGGAGTCGCCATGCCGTTTTATTATAGTTAAAACATTGAAAAAACTAATTATGAGAATAATAATTGGGTTCGGGTGTCATATTACAATAAAAGAAGAATATTCTGGTGATTACTCATATTGCCCGACGGATCCGTCTTTCAATCATGATTAGGGAGAATCAAGGAAATGTGTTAGTGTGTGTTAGTGTTTTAGACCGGATCCGAGGATTGACTACGTTCCTCTCATGTGAGAAGCTCAGGTCAGCGTAATTTGAAGATTAGTTAGAATAGGAGGAGGAAAAGCGGGATCATGCATATAGTAGAGGGAGGAGAAAGAAATAAGTTGATGATCACATCCTAGAATGATGATTACACCATCGATATGATCGATGTGTTATTATCATCATTCATCCTTAGAGAGTTGTTGATCATGAGAGTGTTTACCTTTTTATCAGGGTTTAGAAGTAGTTCCTAGATTAGTATGAGTTTGATGAAACCCTAGATCATCATAGGTGACACGCCCCAAGTCCTGGGATCCCCTAATAGAACCTCGAACCTGGTGCGCGTACTAATAAGAAACAAGAAACTAACGGGAAACAGGAACAATACCTGTTAGAAACAAACTGACATGCTATATCTACTCAAGAATAAGGAGCTAAGATAGCTCACAACGAATTCTAGACCAAGAAAATTAAAACCAAACAAGGTTACATACAGCGGAAGACATGCCTAGCAAATAAGCTGGCATCAAGAACTGTCTAGGGACAACAAATACTACCCCAATACAAGCCCAGAGTTTATTAACTCATACAAGATCGTCCTTACCAAAATATAAAAGGACACTAACTTCGAACAAGAATATCCTGCTGAGTAAATTCCCAGCTAAGTCGAGCCTCACTGCGTACTATCCCCTGCTTTCCTGGGGGGGGGGGAAACAATTAAACAAATAAAGGGTGAGATAAATCTCAGTAAGCTATTAACATGCAACTATATGTCATGTTATCATGCAATACAAGTAGATACTCAAGTAATCATATATCAAGTATCATCAAGTAACAAGTATAGGAGAGGCTAAGCCAACTCAACAAGTAATCAAGCTCGAGAAATGATCAGGTAACAAGTAGTCAAGTAGTGTGAGAGGCTAGACCAGCTCACCAAGATGCACATAGGCCTATCACGCATTGTACCTGAATCCTTCCTCATTCCTCCCAAGAATACCATTTGTTGTCGATGATTTTCTAGCTGAGGACAACCAAGAACAGGAACAAGAGACTGCTGTGCAGTATATAAGAAGACCTGGTAACCAGTGTCATCCACAAGAACAAGATCCACGTGGTGAACAAGACAGGAGTTAGCATTCACTTAGGTCAGGCTTATTGCTCCAACCAAGGAAGCTATGCCCTTACTATGGCCGGTAGTAAGGGGTCAGGCGGAATACATAGGGACCCGATTGTCACTTAAACCCCAGCTCTCGCGACAAGCGTGAACCTATATATTTTCGAACAAGCAAGGAGAACCAGCTGGACTCACACAAGAATGCACAAGTAGATGTTTACTTGAACTACGAGAACAGAACTCAGTCCCTTATTAGTGGACTATTCTTTATGCACCATGTAATCATGTATCATGTGCTCACGAGAATATGCACCATGTAATTATGTATCATGTGCTCACGAGAATATGCACCATGTAATTATGTATCATGTGCTCACGAGAATTCAAGTACCCATACGCAATTATTGCGAATACAAACCAAGATAACACTGGCACATAAGGTGTCCATGTAACACGATCAATCCAAGTAAGAGTCCATTAATAACAGACTTCAGTCAAGTAGTAGGGTAGATCACTTTGTCACATGCCAAGTTTGCACGTACATATTCATATCACGTTTAACACATTAAAGTGTCTATCACGATACCCTTACTATCAAGTAGAGCCCAACACCTTAGACTCTAAACACGTAGTAGAATAGGTCACCTTGTACCTAGACACAGTCATACTTCACGTATATGTATCGTTAGTAATCGAATACATTTTCTAACACATATTGTGTTCTGTAATCATTCTTATTAATTTAAATCGTAGTATTCACGATTATATGAATTATCTTCCTATTACACTAGTCCCTATTTTCTTTAGGAACCATTTCAAGACAAGATATCTTCTTTATATTTTATATACTTCATTGAGTATATACTCGATTAAAAACTAAATCATTTACACTTTAGTGCTTATTTATAGCACTTCCAATATACACGTATCAAGTTCAAGTATGTAGTAGAGTTAATCATTCTCTATCTAGTTCCATAACCCAATTCTTTGGTTATTCATACCATGTACCAATCAATCAAGAAGCCACATTCTATCAAGTAAATATATGCAAGATTTGCATATACACATCAAGACTCTTTCAAGTTTATTACCATACACCTATATTGGTGTCAAGGCACGTACAAGATTTTATAATCTTATATTCAAGTCTTAATCCAATTATTTGGATGTTCAAGTCATGTACAAGATTTTATTGTCTTATACTTCAAGTTACTGTCTCATCTTAAGACATTCAAGACATTCAGGACATTCAAGACATTCAGGACATTCAAGACATTCACAAGATTTTATCATCTTATATCCAAGTTCTCAATCCATTTCTTTGGATGATTAAACATGTACAAGAGTTAATTATCTTATACTTCAAGTTCAAGCTAGGAAGATGAATTATACATCTTTCACGTATTAATTTCTAATCCTTTTTTTAGGACATTCAAGCTCCAGACATTAGTTGGTACCCCTAAGGTATACAAACATTAACTTCAAGACATATAAAAGAGTTACTACTCTTATACTCAAGTTATCATTTAATTATGATTCAAGTCCACATTTCATTTGTTCACAAAGGGACTATTTTTCAGTACTAGAGTGTTCTACAACACTCATCCATCTAGGGTAGTACCCTAAACCTAGACCAAGAATACTTCGAGTTCAAATTAAGTCAATGAGCTATACAACTCATACTTATAAGTTCATAATCCCCTACATAGGGTATTCAATCTCAAGTCATTGTTTTAATGCCCCTAAGGTGCACAAACCTTGATTTCAAGACACAATAAAGAATTCTTATTCTTATACTTAATCAATTCAATGTCTCAAAACACCTATCTAGGTGCCCTAGACAAACACCCAAAATCTCATTAGGTAATTAGAGTGTGTTTTGAATAGCTCTCCATGTCTATCTTATTCAGCTTCTTTCGGATCTTGATTTCGACTCTCCTATAGAAAGTTATGGAGGAAACAATTCAAGAAGGAAAATCAGAATTTCCACTTGGCACGACCGTGTGTGCAAAAGTGGCACGACCGTGCTATCAAGGTCGAGAGGTTTTCACACAAAACTCATTTTCGGCACGACCGTGCCCATAAAAGGCGCACGACCGTGCTAACACTGTCGAGGAAATTTGCCTAAAGGTGATATTTGGCACGACCGGGCCAAATAAAGGCGCACGACCGTGCGGTACAAATCTTGGCCCTTTTCCCCTGAATTCAAGTTTCATTAATTCTCTGTCCCACACGTAGGAGTAACATTTAACTAACACTCCTAACATTCTCAGGAGTATACTAACAAGTTTAGAACTCCTATTTCAAGCCCAATTCATTTCTTTTACCGTCCCATAAATAATAGGCCTTTTATTCCACTTAAATATTTCACCGTCCCAAAAGTATAAGTACAATTTTATTTTATACTAATATACCCATCTAGGGATACTTCCATTCATTTCCCCGTACCACAAATAATGGTACGATTTTTCTAATAATATTTAAATCAAGTTACTATTTTATCGTCTCACGAGTAGGAGTATCTTTTCTAATAATCTACTTAACAAACCTAGGAGGGTAATCAAGTTTTAAACACTATTTTCAAGTTTCTTCATACGCAGTGTATTTTATACTCCCTTCGTCCCAAAATTACAAGTATCACAAAAATTGCCCAAAACACAATTTTAACAAGGACAAGTAGCGGGAATAACATATATACATGTTATTACAAGTAAGGGGGAGTCAATAACTTACCTAGTCAAAAATCAAGTTGACCCAAATTAATTTCTGATCGGTCTGGAACGCTCTATTCAACGCCACGAATATTTATCCGGGACCAGAATCACGAACAGAGGAATAATTAATCGCGAGGAGTCGAGAATAGGGTAAAATTGAACTCCCTATTATGAAACAGAGAGAAAGAACGTACGAGAAAGTTTGAGAATGCTTTCTCTGAGGAGAAAGCAACTTGATATACTTGCAAGTTTCTAACAATGACACCTAGGCCCCTCAAGTTCTAACTTTGACAAAAAGGCCCCTAAACTTTCAACTTTGACATTTAACCACCTTAATTTTCTAAAGTAGTTAAATAATTAACTCAAATAAAATAGCATCTAAATATGCTAGCCAAGAACTTAACAAGCAAGTCAAGAATTTAACAAATAAGTCAAATATTTAACGAGATTAAGGATGGGCATTACAATAGGCTATGCATGAGATAACATGAATATAAGAAGATCAGAACCCTAGATCTAGCATGATATGTAGAATAAACCCTAGATCTAGCATAATGATATGAATGACATGAAGATCATATGAATAAATATGAGTAACATGAAGATCGAAATCCTAGATCTAACAATTATGTAGAAAAATATGAAGATCTAGTCTAAGCAAATGAAGAACATGGAGAACAAATGCGAATATATGCATAAACATCATATGAACATGAATAATTAAGATCTAACCTAAGGACATGGCAAGAACATTAATTAAAAAGGCTAAGAAACTTACCTTGATTGGAAAGAACTATGATTGAAGCTTCTCGAAGATTCGAAGAGGCTTCGAGGGTGCCGAAAAGTTTTAAACTAAGAGTTTTCGAGTCAGTTAACTCGTAGAATGAATTGATGATCGAAACTGAGAGCTGGAGGCCCTATTTATATGATATCGGGGATGGAAAGAGTGGCTGCACGGTCGGGGAAGATGTGGCCGCCCGACCACATCATCTACTTGGCGTGGTTATCAAGAATTCGATGAGATCTTATCACTTTGTGATGAGTGAGTTTTTACTCATTTAATTTAATACTTTTAATCTTAATTATTGTTTGGTTCTCAAGCTTTTGTTATTTGATTTGAGTATTTTTGTGTTTTTGTTGTCTAGGGTGATTATGTGCTCAATCTACAAGAAAGAGGGAGAAAAAGTGCTTAATTGAGTAATGATGCAAAGGCCAAGGACTTCTGTGCAAAATCTGCTGAAGTCCAAGGATTAAACTGCAATTTCTGAAACATAGGGACTGTTTTGGAATTTCTGAAATTTTGAGGACCAAATTGGAAATTTTCAAATTATGAGGGACCTTTAAGGAATTTTAGAATTCAGCCCAAAAATTACCCCAAGTTGGAGAAGGAATTTAGTTTCCTGATTCATTATGATATCTTTATTCTTTTTAGTTTAGAATTTCTTTTTAGTTTCTTTTTTCTTTTACAATTCTTTTTCTTTTTAGATTTAGGTTAGTTTTTCTCTTATAAATAGTATATTAGTTTTCTTGTATTTTTTATCAACAATGTAGCTCGTAAATATTTGTAAGGATTTACAAGGTTGGAGAGATTTGTTCTTTGTCTATGAAGAACAATTTCACCAACTACGATTTGGAGGTAACTTTTATCTTTTTATTTAATTGAGGTATTTTTCTTTTCAATCTTTTTATCTTTATTCATAATTTTACTTGTAATTATTTTAGATCCGTTCTAGGGTTTGTAGACTTGATCAATCTATTTATCTGTGTTATTGGATCTCTGCTAGAATTTTCTATTTACTGTGACAGTGTAGAAATTCATAAGTAGCATATTTACGATTTATGCATGTGTCATGGTAAATTGTGAAGTGGGTAAAATTAGACGATTATCCATATGAAATAATTGTAGAAAGCGTTCTTGATCTTAGTTTCTTTAAATCATTAAAGCAATTAATTCTTAGATCTAGACTGTGCCAGTTAGATTTGATTATTGATTAGGGTTTCTAGTGAGTGTGTCACTGCAATTAACTAATCTGAAAGAAGAAACATAGATTGAAATATATCTCGCGATCGAGTGAATAGGGTGAAAAGTGAAAAGATGTACCAATGATATTTGAATTAAAGACGGAGATATCTTTTAATTCTTCGATTCCTATCATTTATATGCTTGCTTAGGGATGGCAATTTGACCGAATCCGATCCGAAAAAATAGGGTTTGGTTTGCAATTTCTAAAACCCAAGCGGGTTCGGATCGGATTCGGATCATGCTGATGATCCGATCCGAACCCGACCCGAACCATGATGATCCGATCCGAACCCGATCCGATCCGACCCGAACCCTTAATAAAAGGTGAATTTTAAATATTTTTAATATTATCTTAAATTTTATTTTTTCTAATTTGTGTTTGTAAGTGAGATTTGGATGATTTTAGACTATTTTTCATACAACATTCAACATTGTGCTTAAAAATATATTTTAATTAATTAATTTTGAGCTAAAAAATAGACTTTTAATAAGATTCGGGTCGGATCGGGTCGGTCACGGTTTCTTGAATTTTCGGGTCGGGTCGGGTTCGGATCGGTGTATTTGAGATTCGGATCGAGTTCGGGTCGGCCATGATCCGATCCGAACCCGACCCGTTGCCATCCCTATGCTTGCTCATGTTGATCGCCTATCTTTTTATTTGTCATTAGTTATTTGTCATTATGTTTCTATAGTTAAATAACATTGAATTATTCCAAGTCCCTGTGGATCGACCCTTGTGTTTGCATATTTCTATGATGATAGCTCGTGCACTTGCGAGGTATTATAATTTCGTCAATCTAAGACTCTGGAGAACTGTTGGATAAGTCATTGTCAGGTTTTAATTGCCTAAAAGGTCCTTAGAGGTTCTGAAAGGCCTAAGAAGTCATTTCCTAAGTTATTTTTCAGGTCAGGTACTAACAGTCGTTCATATCAACTCTCTTTCTCCATGTATGAATTGACTCCGTCTATCATCCTTTATTCCAATATGGTATCAGAGCATCGATCCATAATGAGACTTCTCCATCAAAAACCGCCCCACCCTAACTTGCTTCCGCCTCTCCTACTACACCCAAAACCACCACGATAAAACTCTAACCCGCGATGGTCAACAACTCAATTCTCATTCTTTTTCTTATGCTTTCTTATTCCTTTTTTTTTAAAAAAAATTAAAAATAAATTCTAAGAGGCCTTGATTGATTCAGCCATTCCCCCTATTCTTATGAAAGTTTGTTTTCTTTCTTCTACAGTTTTTTCTTCTCTCCCTCAAGTCTCTGGCCCACTCTCTATGGCCCCAACTGTTCCCTTCCTCTCTCTTCTTTCTCTTCATTCGTTCTCTTCTTAATCTTTCTTAAAAAAAAAAATGTGTACAAACCCATGTTAGGATTGGAGTCCTAAACTATGAGGAAGAAAAGGAGTCTAAGTCGGGGGAGTTGGTGGAGATCAAGAAGGGTTCTAAGCGGAGGAGAATTCCTGGGCGGAGAGGCGAGCGGGCGCCTGGTCTTAATCAGACGGAGTGGTCCTGGCGAAGGAGGTAAGCGGGCGCTCGCATGGACCCACGCGGGCGCTCAGTCTGGCGGCTGGACTGATTTGTTTCCTGTTTTGACACGATCTCTTCCTAATTCGACCTAGGGCTTCCTTGTACTGCTATATAAGCATACATACGACCTAGAACACATTGTAGCAACATATTAGAAGGTGTCTAATAATATATTGAATTGGCAATTGCCCCAGGACGTAGTTCATGTGTTGAACGAACCGGGTAAACAATTCTTGTGTTCTTGTGTGTGTGATTCTCTCATATTGTGCTTGTGGGTTTTATTGTTCTTGATCTAGATTGCAACGGGGTACCACTAAATTCCCAAAAACCCACACCACCAATGGAGCGCACCCCTCTCCACAATCAAAACTTTTTATCGTTATTGAGACGTACAATTCAACCCAAAACCCCTACATCGTCATTGTAACGTAAAATAAGTATCATTGCAACGTAAAATCGTCATTGCGACGTGGTTTCGACTTAAAATAAATTTCTTCTTCTTCTTCTTCTTCTTTATAAAATCTTCATCTCAAATACTTCTCTCAATTCTTTTCCTCTCTAAATTGTTTCTCATCTTAATGTCACGTTGAGTATTCCTTCTCTTCATAAATTTTTCTCATTCAATTTTTTTTTTCCAATCTTGAAACTTTGTTTGGTCAAATTTATTCTCTCTCGTTTTTATTAAGTTTCCTTCATTAATTGTCTCTTCCCACATCCTTGCTAAATTCTTCTCATATTATTAAATTACATTCTTATATTCTTCCACTCAGTTATATGTTATACTTATTCCCCATTCTTCACAAATATATATCACATTTTTTTTTTACTTCTTCCACAATATAATATCTTTTTCTCCCACCTATATGATATCCATCCCATCAAATCTTCTTAAAAAAAACAAGCTCAACTCGATGATATCTACATCGCTACTTCACGAAGCTCACCTTCGTGAAATTATGTCCAAGACTGGACTCTCCTATCGGTCGTCCATCTTGCAGGGGCATATTAAGATTATTTTATATTACAAGAATATAATGTAAAATATCAAATATTGATCTACTCACAAATAGTACAGATTGTGTATATCAATTCAAGTTAGATTAGAACTCTAGAATACTCTTTGTAATCCTTTAAATACTAGTGAGTAACCCGTCGAAATTCGACGGGAGCATAGTAATGCTGAGAATATTTTTATTTAATATAATTGAAGTTATATAATTAAAAGATATAAGATTATGAATAAATTGTATTTTATTCTCACTATCATCACTATTAATAATTGTCCACTTAAAAAAAAGTGATACAACTAATTTTATTCGTCAAACATACAAAGAAAGAGAAAGAAAGGATGACACAAATAAATATAATTAGTCTCCTTTTACTACTACCTCTACAACATTTATTTTTTTTGATTTTTTTGATTGAATTAATTAAATTATCTTAATTTGTAATATAATAAATGAAAATATTTTAAAAATAAGAGAATAAGTGAAAATAATCTGAAAAATTACTACTTTCCACCATGCTATATCTTTTTTCCTCTCCTTTACTTTCCACCACCACTCTGCCACCTTCCTGAATCACTCCTTACACATACACCCTTCCCCTAATTCATCTTCCTCTTCCTCTCCTTTTTACACTATACAATATTATCATGAACTGATTCTCGACATGCAACATTTACTTCATATAAAACATATTTGAGGTTAATTTCTATTTTAGATTTTTTTTCATGCGGTTTTCTAATTTTTTTATATTAAAATTTAATTTAAAATAATCTGGTAAACAAAAAAATTGCCCAAAATATATAATGTTGTATATTCAAATATTAGCTTCAATTAAAAAAAGAATAATACCAATCAGATATGTGTACTCCAAAAACATCTTAAAACCTCCCTTAAAACGTCATGTGCTAGTCACATGACATAAAATCTGTTAAAAAACTAACATCCAGTTACTTTTGTAGTCAGATTGCAACAAAAAGATAAAGTGGATGTACCAATTGATGAAATTGAAATGACAGCATCAACATTGCGAATTTTGGGAAATGTCAGGTACCAAATTGCAATTACCCCTATATTTTTCTATGTTTGGCGCAAAATACAGCTGCAACAATTACTCTATTCTATGCGCTATTATGAAGCAAGCAGAAGTATGCGTCAAATTTGACACAGATTTGGCCCTGCGCCATTCCTTGCGCCATTCTCTTTTACCTTCTTTTAAAATATTCTTTTTACATTTAAAGTATAATATTTCCTTTGTTTCAAAATAAATTCTCAATTTCCTTTTTAATTATTTAATTCAAAAATAAATTTAAACAAAAATTTAGACATTCATTTTGAGACGGAAAATGTATAACTCAATTTTACTTATATTAACAATTTTAAGAAAATGTAAACATTAATTTTTATATATATATTAATTGCATTGTTTGGTAAGTTAATTATTTTAATATTTATTAGTATAATGTAATTTGAATCATAAAATATGAAAATACATAAAGTAGTGAGGAATATTCTGAGAGTATTCTTATTTGATGCAAGATTTGAATTAAACTGTTAGAGATGGTGGAATATATTTGGTGCTGAAATTGCACTATTTTAGAGTTTTGGTACAATTTCTGCACCAAACCATTGGAGATGCCCTAATAAATTCAATCTAAAAATGCTTGTCCATAATAAATGTCCAATTTAAATTTCAATTTTAATAGTTTATCTTCTAATTTATATTTGTAAAAGTAAAAGTTTATATGATGAATAGTAAATGATTTATTACTCCTAGTCTTAAAATAATACCGTATTTGATTTGTCAGCGCTTTTAAAGAATATGCTTTACCTGTTTGTATAGTGATTGTACTATGAAAAATAAATGCTCTAACACTGTTTATCTTTTTATATGAAAAGGCGACATTTAGTTTATGACAAACAAACAAGGAAAGCGCGACCTTTATTATGAGATGGAGGAGATATGTTTTATTTATAACAATATTTTCTCGAAATCAATCTTGGTAGTTTTTTTCCATAAACAAATGAATATATATTTATAATATAATTTACCTACTAAAAATTTGAAAAAAAAAAAAAACTCTCATTTATCCCGATTTATATTGGCAACAAATATTTTAAAGAACGCACTTGTCTTGTCTGTAGGTTACTTGCACCATGGTACATTGCACAAATAATTTATCTTATTTTAGAAATACATATTTCATTTTAAGACGACATGAAGTAAATCACTACTATATTTTAAGAGACAAAAAAGAGTATATATTTACGTAGAAACTTTGATAGTTATTATTACTTGAAATTTGGACTAAAAGAAAAAAGTAATATATGCCTCACTAAATTTTGTATGTCCATTATAGTATGACTTTATATTTTTAGGAATTTAACCCCATTCACAGTAAATTTTAGATTTGTCACTGCTTCAACCCACCTGCAAAGATTATGCATTTTCTATTGTTTTAAGTTTCTACACATATAAATTTTAATTTATGATAGTATATACTACATATATACATAAACATGTTAGATATTTCACCATTTAAGTAACCCTCTTATAATAAGTCAAGTCAATAATTCGCTAAAAATAATATTTTCATCTCTTGTCTAACCCTTTTTTTTTTGTAATTATTTCCAAATTTAGTTTACCCATTATATTTGGAAATCAGTTTAGATTTAGAATTTGTTATCTAGTTTGTAAAATGACTATTCCAATAATACCAAAATAAGTCAATTTAGAACCTAAGTACTCCCTTCATCCCACAGAAAAATAATCTTATTTTTGTGTGTCATCTTTGTTGAATTTTGATCAAATAATATAAATACAACTATACTAATGAATTTATTTATTTTTAGTGATAGTAGTAATTTTCATAGTATAAATGATAATTTTTAAAAAGTTGATAGGCTTAGGGACCCACCGATTAAGGGGCATGGGTCAATTGAGGCCTATATTTTTTTTCTTCTTAGGAATTGAGGCCTGTATTTTTAAGAAATGCTATTCTTACACCCCCACCCCTTTTTAATTTATACTTACATGCAAATTTGAACCCACCCCTACCCATAATAAAATGGGTAAAATTGAAAGGAAAAAAATTGAACTGCAAGTCAAATTTGTTGTACATGTCCATATGCTCAAAATCAAATGTCTGTAAATATGCTCACCACGAATGGAGGGGGCGGGGGAATAAATACTCTTTAAGTACAACTACATGGCTATTGTACACAAAAACTTGGGAGGAAACAACTCATCTTACTGCATGGCTCCTTCCTATAAAATTGAAAACAAATACTCCCTTCGTTCCATTTTATACTTCAAAAAGCATCATTTATAAAGAGCGGGACGGGGGAGTATTACTTGCAAAGAATAACCATCATTTCTCTTATTTCTGGGCAAATCCTAACTTCATTACAAATATTCATATAACCCTAATCTTATAGTATAGAACACAGAAACATGAACATAGCCTAAAGCCTAGAGATAGCACTATACTACTCAATGATATAAAGTACCGTGTTTATTATTATGACAAATATATAAGCAAATAATAGAATGTTAACTTAATAATTTTGACGGCCATGATACAACAATTCATTAATGGATGGTTCACACTCAATGATTTAAAAGTACCGTGTTTATTATTTTTTTCATTGGATTTTCACAATAAAATTTTACTCTAACCTACTTATCATAATAAAACTCTAAAGTTTATTACCTTTACAGGATGTAAGTATATATACTATATTTGAATTCAAAAATGAAGACAAAATATATCATTCTCATAAATTATGCACAAAATACTTACCTAGTAACTACCTCTGTCTCAAATGGATAATCTAACTTACTCTTGATTAAAGCAAATCCGATCATTCATTTTGAGACGAAAGGAGTATATAACTTAATTTACAAAGATAAAAACTAAAACTAAAACTAACTATAAACATTGCCTCTTGCTCGTGCGCATCATCATCATCATCAATAAAGTCATCCGCAAAATCACCACAAACTCTTTGATTCTGGCATGCTAATATCGTTTTGTTGGATGAACAATGCAAGGAAATTGTACAAATGTTCCTTTTGTAAAAACTGTTATTTGATGTGTACAATAAGCTAAATGAGGCTGAAATTAGGTGTTCTCATAAGTAGAAGCAGCTAAAATGCCAAGCAAAAATATCAATGCGCTATTCAATAATTGAATTTGTAAGGCATTTGTACTTGTAAAGTTTGTATTTCCAAAATTAGTGAAGTACAAAATGGGTAAAGACAATTGTAAAGATAACATACTTTTTTCCACTGAAAAGAAAAATTGCAACTCAGAAGAGCAAATGCGAAATTTAGCTTTTCCATTAAGAGTGACTTTGATGGTTGATTTTTTTCTCTTCACATAGTAAAAAGAAAGTGGCAACTTTGATGGTTGATTTTTTCATGAATTTTAAAAGGCATAACTGAAAGAGATTGTGAATCAAAAATTTAAAAATAAATACAATTACAACTTATCATAATTTTAAATATATATAAAATTTAAAATGTTTATAGATAAACTTGATATTTACTATATGAAATTTGAAAGGAATTGAGTTACTGTTATATTATTTTTTAATTTAGATGTAGTTCAGTCTTCAGTAGATATATTATGTTTAAATTTGAGTTTAAATTAAGATAATGATGATATTCATTTAACTTGTACTTTTCTATCTTGAATTGATCTATTAAAGTTTGTTATTAATCATCCAAAATAAGATACCGAAAATAGATCAATCTATATCAAAAAACTTAAAATTTCGTTTTTACTTCCTCCAATAGTTATTTATCATCCAAAGTAATTCAATTAAAAACTTTGAAAAAAAAACTTTGCGCTTAAAGTTAGGAAAAGTTTGGTTGAATTGTTTAATCTAAGAAAAGAAAAATACGAAATTTGAGTTTCTATGTTAACTAAATTAGGAAAGTAAATTGCTCAAAAAAAATAATTAGGAAAGTAAATAAAAATTTGCTTAATTTTAGGATGAGCTGAGCCAATAGGTAATATGAAAATTTTTTGAATTCAAAAACGTAATAGCATAACTCCTTTTGCAGTAATTAAGGATAAAATGTGAGACACGGCTGTATGTAATATTAGATTAATTTGATTTTTTTTAATATAAATTTGGAATTTTGAAATTTACATTGAACTCTTATCATTGTATAGGAAAATGAAAGGACGCTACGTTTGTGCAAATAGTTATGGGACGGAGAGAGAACTATTGAAGATTATTATGGGATAAGTAACCAAAAGATAAAAGGATGATAAATAAATAATAAGACTTCAATTATTTAGAAATGTAAATAACTTCTTTAAAAATAATGTATATAACAAATTTTATTAATAAATCACAAAATAATATGTATCGATGTATTCACCATTTAAGCACAATAGTGAAATAGCGTAATTAAGATTAAGAATATTGCTATAATCTCACAAAAAAAAAAAAAGAGGAAGAGAGATTACTTCTGCACATACAAAGCAATATTTATTATCGAATGTATCAAAACTAATATGAAACATGTAATATGAAGGGTAAAGAGAGTATGCATAATTGCCTAATCAAACAACTTCAAGCTCTTTCTCCAATTTCTCATTTCTCATCTGTCTTGATGTCTATACACTTTCCATGGCCATAGATGCGAAGTTGCACCATAAAACACTAAGAAATAAATAAGAACAATAAATGATTATAAAAAACATAAATACAAACAAAAATAATTTCATAAAGGAAAACACTAATATTTTCAAAAAAGAAAAGAGAAAAAAACCAACAATTATAATCAAAACTAAATAAATAAATTCAAACAAATCAAACTGGAAACTAATCAATATCAAAAGTAACTAATATATCTAACAAACTAAAAAAAATATGATTGATGTTATAAAATCTGGAAAAACAATAGTTCTGTAAGATTATATAAAAAGTAATCAAGAATCCAAAAAGTAATTTCTCATTTCAAGCTGTAAATTGGTCAAACAAACTGAAAACTTTACATCCAAGCATATGTAAAAAAATATGTAAACATTTAGATTTAAGATTATATAAAAAGTAAAAATACATTCAATTCGTAAAATTAAAAACAAATAGTGTTAGGAAAAACTGATTTTCTGTAAGACGTACTTAAGAATCACATAAACCAAAAGTATCTAATACTCCAATATCAAAATTACCTTTCTATGTCTATGGTGCACGTTCATTGCAAAGACTTGAGGATCTTTTCCCTTCTTTCTCTCCTAGGCCGTGGATCATATTCACACCTAAATGAACAATATAGTTACATGTGAGATTTAAGAATATAGGCTGGGTATTAGAATTTTTGATGGATGGTACCAATTTTTATGCGATTTTATTATGTGCAATATGTTTATCAACTAATCCAAATTCAAATTATAAATATGTTTTTCCATTAAGTCTCGTTATAATTTAAGCCATATTTATCTAAATTGTTGGGTTTTGATTTGATTTGATATATCTAATTGTTTCACTTTATTACTGAAATATGCAATTTAAATATGCTAGTATTTGAGAGGAAATTTGAAAATATTTAGATATTAATTTTGGGAAGAAGGTAGTAATTATTAGTGGAAATTATAAACATGGCAATTTGACTAACTTTTCGTGAATCAAGTTTTTTTTCTGTTATAATTCCGTGAATCAAGTTAATATTAAGGATTTTTTTTTTCGAGATCATCAAAAATGTGCTGACCAATCGAATGGCGCCACGTGGCTTTATGACGTGGCGCGCTATGAGGCCTGGAAATGTTCCTGCTTTTATATATTATATAGATTAGGAAAGTAAATTGCTCAAAAAAAATAATTAGGAAAGTAAATAAAAATTTGCTTAATTTTAGGATTTTTTCAAATGTAACACTTTTTTTTTTCCAGAATTAACATAGGATTGACAACTAAACTAATGTTACATTTTATAATATATGAATGTAACATTTTTTTTCTCAATTGTAACAGTTTATATTCTTAAATGTAACATTATATCTGAAATGTAACAATTTTTTATTGAGAAAGTAACAATTGAAATGCAAACCCAATTTTTTTTTTTTGTAAAATTGATGTTACATTTGACTGTAAAAAGTGTTACTTTTTGAATATGAAACTGTTACTTTTATTAGAATAGGGTGTTACATCTCAGCCGACAAGCAACTCAAATTTTTTGTTTGTAAAAAATGAGCTGAGCCAATAGGTAATATGAAAATTTTTTGAATTCAAAAACGTAATAGCATAACTCCTTTTGCAGTAATTAAGGATAAAATTTTGTGAGACACAGCTGTATGTAATATTAGATTAATTTGATTTTTTTTAATATAAATTTTGAATTTTGAAATTTACATTGAACTATTATCATTGTATAGGAAAATGAAATGACGCTACGTGCAAAACTATTGAACAAAACTCATTTTGTGCACATTGTTATGGGACGGAGAGAGAACTATTGAAGATTATTATGGGATAAGTAACCAAAAGATAAAAGGATGATAAATAAATAATAAGACTTCAATTATTTAGAAATGTAAATAACTTCTTTAAAAATAATGTAAATAACAAATTTTATTAATAAATCACAAAATAATATGTATCGATGTATTCACCATTTAAGCACAATAGTGAAATAGCGTAATTAAGATTAAGAATATTGCTATAATCTCAAAAAAAAAAAAAAAAAGAGGAAGAGAGATTACTTCAGCACATACAAAGCAATATTTATTATCAAATGTATCAAAACTAATATGAAACATGTAATATGAAGGGTAAAGAGAGTATGCATAATTGCCTAATCAAACAACTTCAAGCTCTTTCTCCAATTTCTTATTTCTCATCTGTCTTGATGTCTATACACTTTCCATGGCCATAGATGCGAAGTTGCACCATAAAACACTAAGAAATAAATAAGAACATTAAATGATTATAAAAAACATAAATACAAACAAAAATAATTTCATAAAGGAAAACACTAATATTTTCAAAAAAGAAAAGAGAAAAAAACCAACAATTATAATCAAAACTAAATAAATAAATTCAAACAAATCAATCTGGAAACTAATCAATATCAAAAGTAACTAATATATCTAACAAACTAAAAAAATATGATTGATGTTATAAAATCTGGAAAAAACAATAGTTCTGTAAGATTATATAAACAGTAATCAAGAATCCAAAAAGTAATTTCTCATTTCAAGCTGTAAATTGGTCAAACAAACTGAAAAATTTACATCCAAGCATATGTAAAAAAAATATGTAAACATTTAGATTTAAGATTATATAAAAAGTAAAAATACATTCAATTCGTAAAATTAAAAAACAAATAGTGTTAGGAAAAACTGATTTTCTGTAAGACGTACTTAAGAATCACATAAACCAAAAGTATCTAATACTCCAATATCAAAATTACCTTTCTATGTCTATGGTGCACGTTCATTGCAAAGACTTGAGGATCTTTTCCCTTCTTTCTCTCCTAGGCCGTGGATCATATTCACACCTAAATGAACAATATAGTTACATGTGAGATTTAAGAACATAGGCTGGGTATTAGAATTTTTGATGGATGGTACCAATTTTTATGCGATTTTATTATGTGCAATATGTTTATCAACTAATCCAAATTCAAATTATAAATATGTTTTTTCATTAAGGCTCGTTATAATTTAGGAAAAATTTCTCAAAAGTCCTTCAAACAAAACAAATTTTTCAAAAAGGACAGACAATTTTCTTTATTTCGTTTGGGTCCACTAGATGGAAAGCTTATTTCCATTAGGTCCTCTGTTTTTTTAATGACATAATTTAATCCCGAAATTACCCCTCCCCTCCTTAACTCATTCACACAGACACTCTCTCTCAACCCTCACACACACTCTCTCTCTCTCTCTCTCTCTCTCTCTCTCTCTCTCTTTCTCTCTCTCTAATACCTCCTTTCACGTCATCCATCTCACCCGTCGACGACCTCTCCGGCGACCTTTAGGACTTCGACCTCCCAAATCTAGCTCCTCCTTTGCTTCTTCGTTCAGATCCGGCGCCGATTCCCCCTCCTCCATCCCCTCTCTCCATTCTGGCCAAGACTTAGAGGGCGACGATGTCCGGCCAATCTCCTCAATCGCCGGTCAGATCTGCATATTCCGGCGAACATACCACGCCACCATCGTCAATCAGACCTGAAAACTTGGGGCCCTTTTCCCTCTTCCAAGTTAACTTCGTCTACTGTCTTTTGACACGGGAGGAGAAGCCGGAGATTTCAGATCGGCTATGGCTGCATAGATGGTGCAATAGCCAGCAGATCTTTGATGGTTGATAAGTATGGTTGTGGTGTTGTCTTGTTCCCAGTAATTGAGTTGGAATCCCCCGAGGCTGCAAACTGAATGACGATCTTTGCCGGAGAAGGGATAGCCGATTCGCTGCAAGTTTTGGCCGCAACTGTATGTATTGATGCAATTGAATTTTTGAGAATGAGAAATTGGGATACATAAGTAAATAAATATTGTGATGAAGGTGAGAGGGTTAAACATTGGATCTAGTAGCAGAGGGGTGGAAGGAAAGTGTGGAGGAATTCGGTAAAGGGGAGGAGGATATGTAAGTGGAAATATGATTAAATAAATTGAATAATTCAAAATGAAAGGAATAGTGATGGGTATTAATTTTAACAATTTATTAATGTTGAAATTTGGTGATCAATTGTTATTGTTTAGAAAATGGTTGGGAATTTTTGTGTAGGAGCCTTGAGGTGAAGTTTTGACTTGTTCAGCCATTTTAAAGTTAAGAAAGAAGAGACTTCCGACTCTCCAAAATGTCTCATTTCTCCTAAATATTTATGAGTTGGTGTTATAAAATAGCCAAATTTTCACAAAACGTGTTTTCAACATGCGAGTGTTAGTGTAAAAAAGTGTCATGAATATAAAGTGTCAGTGTAAAAAAATGTCAGTGTTAATTTTTTTTTTTTTAACACAACCACTGGCACTTTTGTAAAAAACGGAAAGTTGTTTTAAAACAAGCGGTGATATTTTTGTAAATAACTGACGCATGTCGTAAGTGCCGGTGATAGTGTTAAAAATTGTCAACCATGTACACTGACACTTATTAACCCAACCACTGGCATTTTTTATAAGTGCCTGTGGCAATGTTGATAAGTGTCAGTGTAATGAATGGTAATTTTTAACAATATCACTGACACTTATGAAAAGTGTCATCTTTAATGTTTATAAACGCCTGAAACTTTGTAATATTAACACTGTCCATTTACAATTCTTGCCAGTTATTTATAAAAATGTCATCGCATGTTTTAAAACTAACGCCCGCATGTTTTGTAAAAACAAGTTTTCCAATCACTAATGGTTTTTCATAAGATCTACTGCAAATAAAATAAGTGTTCTTACAAATTTTGGATATGAATTATTCTTTTAAGAGAAACTTACAGGTATTATCCCCAAATAAGTATACAACTCGAACGCTCATATGGTAATGTCTCCTTCATTAGTATATTGCAGTGGAGTAACGAAATGCTCCTTATAAAATATTTCCGGTCCCAATAGTGCTAATTGTATCATCTCCCACCTCCCACCTCCAACTATAGTACTAAGCTATTCAAAGCAAATCTTTCAACAAAGTCTTTAGTCCTATTTATACCATCATAATCATATTTACTCCTATATAGCTTATTAGCTTATGCTCCCTTCGTCTTATCATAAATGAGACCAACTCGTGGGGCACAATAATTAAGAAAAAGGTATGTGACTTGTCTCTCACTATTTTTATATGTCTGCAACATGTCCCTCAGTGTTTTTATAGGTATGTGACATGTCTCTCAGTATTGTTATAGGTCTGCGACACGTTTCTCAGTGTTTTTATAGGTTTACGACATAGTTCTAAGTGTTTTTATAGGTATGTGACATGTCTCTCAGTGTTTTCATAGGTCTGCGACACATCTCTCAGTGTTTCTATAGGTCTGAGATATGTCTCTCAGTGTTTCTATAGGTCTGAGATATGTCTCTCAGTGTTTTGATAGGTCTGAGATACGTCTCTCAGTGTTTTGATAGGTCTGAGACACGTCTCTCAATGTTTTTATAGGTTTGAGATATGTCTCTCAGTGTTTTTATAGGTCTGAGACACTTGTCTCAGCATTTTTATAGGTCTGTGACATTGCTCTCAATGTTTTTATATATATATATGTGACATGTATCTCAGTGTTTTTATAAGTCGGAGACATGACTCTCAATGTTTTTATAGGTTTGAGACATGGATATCAATGTTTTTATTGGTCTACGACATGGCTCTCAGTGTTTTAATAGGTTTAAGACATGGCTATAGGTCTGCGACATGTCTCTTAGTGTTTTTATAGATATGCGATGGCTATAGGTCTGCGATATGTCTCTTAGTGTTTTTATAGATATGCGACATAGCTCTCAGTGTTTTTATAGGTATGTGATTTGTCTCTTACTATTTTTATAGGTCTGCGGCATGTCTCTCAGTGTTTTTATAAGTATGTGACATGTATGTCAGTATTGTTATAGGTCGACGACACGTTTCTCAGTGTTTTAAAGGTTTGCGACATAGTTCTAAGTGTTTTTTTATACGTATGTGACATGTCTCTCAGTGTTTTTATAGGTCTGTGACACATCTATCAGTGTTTCTATAGGTCTGAGATATGTCTTTCAATGTTTTTATAGGTCTGAGATACGTCTCTCAGTTTTTTTATAGGTCTGAGACACGTCTCTCAATGTTTTTATAGTTTTGAGATATGTCTCTCAGTGTTTTTATAGATCTGAGACACTTGTCTCAGTATTTTTATAGGTTTGTGACATAGCTCTCAGTGTTTTTATATGTATGTGGCATGTATCTTAATGTTTTTACAAGTCGGAGACATGACTCTTAATGTTTTTATAGGTTTGTGACATGTATCTCAGAGTTTTTATAGGTCTGTGGCATGACTTTCAGTGTTTTTATAGGTATGTGATATGTTTCTAAGTGTTTTTATGTGTATGTGACATGTCTCTCAATGTTTTTATAGGTATGTGACGTGGTTCTAAGTATTTTAATTGGCATGTGACATGGTTCCAAGTGTTTTTATAGGTATGTGGTATGATTCTAAGTGTTTTTATTGGTGTGTGACATGGTTCTAAGTGTTTTTATAGGTATGTGATATGGTTCTAAGTGTTTTTATAGGTATGTGACATGACTTTCAATGTTTTATAGGCATGCGACATGTCTCTCAGTGTTTTTATACGTTTATGATATGATTTTTTAGTGTTTTTATAGGTTTGAGACATGATTCTCAGTGTTTCTAAGAGTCTGAGACATGAATCTCAGAGCGGGATGAAAATATGACTTGAAAATATGGCCTGGAAAGGGGGAGCACCCTTATAAGGGGTAGTTAGGGGTATTCTTGGCTATTTTTGTCCCTTGGGTTTTTGAGCAATTAGAAAAATATTGTGTATTCTTTAGAAATAAAAGTTAGAATGAAGGGCTTTTAAGAAAATGTCCCTATAATTTAAGCCATATTTATCTAAATTGTTGGGATTTGATTTGATATATCTAATTGTTTCACTTTATTACTGAAATATGCAATTTAAATATGCTAGTATTTGAGAGGAAATTTGAAAATATTTAGATATTAATTTTGGGAAGAAGGTAGCAATTAGGGCTGAGCAAAATAATTTCGGAACCGGACCGGAGGAACCGGACCGAACCAATGAAAACCGGACCGGACCAATACTTTTGGTTTGGTCCTGGTTCTAAATTTCTTAAGAACCGACAAATTGGTCCGGTTCCGGATTTCATAAATTTAACATCGGTTTTGGACCGGACCGGACCAATAATATAACATATATAGTTTTATATAAAATGCTAATATATAAAAATTGTATTTTTCTAGTTATATAACAATATCTACTGTTTGTTAACAAAAATTACAAGCCTACTGTTGTTGGTCTTCTTTTTGCTAATCAAGAAACATACATACATGTATATCTTTTTTACTGAACATAAATATATCATGAAAGTTAATGTACTGTTCAAGTTCATGTAATTCTAGATTGCAAATTTGGATTTCTTAGTTCTGCCCATCAATTATGTGCATCTAGTGAAAGAAAGATTTTCTTTCTCTAAATATTTTTTCTCTTAATCTCTTGCTAAAGTTATGACAAAAGGAAAATTAATAACAAATGTATATTTTAGCGGAACCGGACCGGAACCGGACCAATGGAACCGGAACCGATGTTTTGGTTCTTGTACGTATTGGTTCGGTCTTGGTTCCAAATTTTCGTAGAACCGAATTGTTGGTTCGGTCCCGGTTTTATGAAATTTTGACAAAAACCGGACCGGACCGGACCGTGAACACCCCTAGTAGCAATTATTAGTGGAAATTATAAACATGGCAATTTGACTAACTTTTCGTGAATCAAGTTTTTTTTTCTGTTATAATTCCGTGAATCAAGTTAATACTAAGGATATTGTTTTTTTTGTTTTTTTTTTTTGAGATCATAAAAAATGTGCTGACCAATCGAATGGCGCCACGTGGCTTTATGACGTGGCGCGCTATGAGGCCTGAAAATGTTCCTGCTTTTATATATTATATAGATGTATCTCTAGTATCAATAATATTTGAGTCATTCATATCAATTCCTTTTCTCCATATATGAATTAACTCCGTCTATCATCCTTTATTTCAATATTTTGATCCTTAGTTAAGGCATCTGAGCCATTCCTTTTGTATTAATCGTATATTCAGGTATCTCTCATCTCTAGAACGATGTAAAGGTCTCAATGATCAATTGGTAATTGAACATGTAAGGAATCAACTCGAGCAACGGTAGGAGTGAAGAAGCCATTTAAATTCATTTGGTTATGGCTTATAGTAAGATGTATATTGTCTACTTTCTTGATATTGTGGATACGTATATATTGTCTTAATTTGGTCGGTGGCGTAAGGTAAGACAAATTCATTTCGTTATAGTTTATAACTAGTGCGACCACTAGTGCGACACCTGTGCGATGCACGGGTCACTACTATAAATTTAAAAGATTGGAACTAAAATAAATTTAATTGGAAAGCGAAAATATTTTCTACATTATTGAAATAGTAATAAATCTTACAAAATGAATGCTTGAAAAATCCTACAAAATGACTAACACAATCATTAAACTACCCATTTTATTGCAAGTTTTTTTTTTTTTTTTTTTTTTTTTTAAAAATTACTTGTATGAAGGTTGTAAACATAACAAATAATATTATATCAAACAATAAAATTATTTCTAAAAATATAAATGATTTTTAATAAAACAATTATAGTAGATTAACACAATAAAAACTCGACTATATACTTTATGAAAGTGAACTAATATTAGGGTAACTAATCAATATAATAAATGACAAAAGTTGAATCCAAAAACCTTAATACAAATTATTTATACGTTCTGCAAACCTAAAATAAAATAAACATTTATTAGGAAAAAAAAAGGTTCAAAAACTGATAAAAAAATTAGATGCCCATTTGAAGCCTAAATTATAATTTTTGGTCTTTTAAACCATGCTTCAAATGGATTTGTCAGATGATTTTTGTTCGTCCGCTCCGACGTTCGAAATGATATGCGGTGCGTTCCGTGGTATCCTGAGTTTACATATAAAGTTGAATACATGTACCAAATTAAAGGTAATGACACATTTGTCCTTGTTGGCGGATATTACACTGTTATGGGAGGAAAAATGACTATCTTGTTATTAATATAGTATAGATGTGTGGTTTTTCACATATATTGATCCAATTTTATTTTTTTCACTAATTTAAAAAGCTACAAATAATCAAATAAAAATAAAATATACATGCAAAGTTGAGTACTTGTACCAAATTAAAGATAATGACATATTTGTCATTGTTTAGTGGAGATTACACTTTTACCCTTTGATAGTGACATTTTGGAAGTAAAAGCGACTATCTTGTATTAATATAGTATAGATAGATAAGATATTGGAAAATAGGGTTTGTATAGATGAGAAGACATGAACTGGACCTGTAAGATGGAGACACATGGGTGGTTTGGGGATTTTGAATTATTGTCAAACTAACTGGACTTTTAAAGATTGTAGAGACTCCATATGGACCCGATGAGAATAATAAAACTAATTTGTGTTCATCAAGCATTAGAGAGCGTCTAAATGACTTGTTCTATTTCTCTTACAAATTAGAGACCCGTTAAGATTAGTTGCATTTCTCTTTGTGTCCCTGCATATAAAGAGTTACGTACATTTTGGCTTCTGAAATTTATTATATATATATCTATATATATATATATATATATAATATATAATATATTAATATATTATTACTTTTATTCCCAAGACTAAGTATATATATTGTTAGGATTAGGTGGAACCGGAACCGATGTTTTGGTTCTTGTACGTATTGGTTCGGTCTTGGTTCCAAATTTTCGTAGAACCGAATTGTTGGTTCGGTCCCGGTTTTATGAAATTTTGACAAAAACCGGACCGGACCGGACCGTGAACACCCCTAGTAGCAATTATTAGTGGAAATTATAAACATGGCAATTTGACTAACTTTTCGTGAATCAAGTTTTTTTTCTGTTATAATTCCGTGAATCAAGTTAATACTAAGGATATTGTTTTTTTGTTTTTTTTTTTGAGATCATAAAAATGTGCTGACCAATCGAATGGCGCCACGTGGCTTTATGACGTGGCGCGCTATGAGGCCTGAAAATGTTCCTGCTTTTATATATTATATAGATGTATCTCTAGTATCAATAATATTTGAGTCATTCATATCAATTCCTTTTCTCCATATATGAATTAACTCCGTCTATCATCCTTTATTTCAATATTTTGATCCTTAGTTAAGGGCATCTGAGCCATTCCTTTTGTATTAATCGTATATTCAGGTATCTCTCATCTCTAGAACGATGTAAAGGTCTCAATGATCAATTGGTAATTGAACATGTAAGGAATCAACTCGAGCAACGGTAGGAGTGAAGAAGCCATTTAAATTCATTTGGTTATGGCTTATAGTAAGATGTATATTGTCTACTTTCTTGATATTGTGGATACGTATATATTGTCTTAATTTGGTCGGTGGCGGTAAGGTAAGACAAATTCATTTCGTTATAGTTTATAACTAGTGCGACCACTAGTGCGACACCTGTGCGATGCACGGGTCACTACTATAAATTTAAAAGATTGGAACTAAAATAAATTTAATTGGAAAGCGAAAATATTTTCTACATTATTGAAATAGTAATAAATCTTACAAAATGAATGCTTGAAAAATCCTACAAAATGACTAACACAATCATTAACTACCCATTTTATTGCAAGTTTTTTTTTTTTTTTTTTTTTTTTTTTTAAATTTACTTGTATGAAGGTTGTAAACATAACAAATAATATTATATCAAACAATAAAAATTATTTCTAAAAATATAATGATTTTTAATAAAACAATTATAGTAGATTAACACAATTAAAAACTCGACTATATACTTTATGAAAGTGAACTAATATTAGGGTAACTAATCAATATAATAAAATGACAAAAGTTGACTCCAAAAACCTTAATACAAATTATTTATACGTTCTGCAAACCTAAAATAAAATAAACATTTATTAGGAAAAAAAAAGGGTTCAAAAACTGATAAAAAAAATTAGATGCCCATTTGAAGCCCTAAATTATAATTTTTGGTCTTTTAAACCATGCTTCAAATGGATTTGTCAGATGATTTTTGTTCGTCTCGCTCCGACGTTCGATTTGATATGCGGTGCGTTCCGTGGTTCATCCTGAGTCAAAAGTTACAACGGTTTTCGCGCACGCGCGCATATGACTCTAAAAAACATCAACGCCTTAGCATCCGCATCAATTAGTAAGTTTTCACTATATATTGATCGAAATTTAATACTTTCACTAAATAAAAAATTTAAATAGTATAATATAAAAATCAATTTACATATAAAGTTGAATACATGTACCAAATTAAAGGTAATGACACATTTGTCCTTGTTTGGCGGATATTACACTGTTATGGGAGGAAAAATGACTATCTTGTTATTAATATAGTATAGATGTGTGGTTTTTCACTATATATTGATCCAATTTTATTTTTTTCACTAATTTAAAAAGCTACAAATAATCAAATAAAAATAAATATACATGCAAAGTTGAGTACTTGTACCAAATTAAAGATAATGACATATTTGTCATTGTTTAGTGGAGATTACACTTTTACCCTTGATAGTGACATTTTGGAAGTAAAAGCGACTATCTTGTTATTAATATAGTATAGATAGATAAGATATTGGAAAATAGGGTTTGTATAGATGAGAAGACATGAACTGGACCTGTAAGATGGAGACACATGGGTGGTTTGGGGATTTTGAATTATTGTCAAACTAACTGGACTTTTAAAGATTGTAGAGACTCCATATGGACCCGATGAGAATAATAAAACTAATTTGTGTTCATCAAGCATTAGAGAGCGTCTAAATGACCTTGTTCTATTTCTCTTACAACATTAGAGACCCGTTAAGATTAGTTGCATTTCTCTTTGTGTCCCTGCATATAAAAGAGTTACGTACATTTTGGCTTCTGAACTTTTATATATATATATATATATATATATATATATATATATATATATATATATATATATTTTACTTTTATTCCAAGACTAAGTATATATATTGTTAGGATTAGGTGTTTTTGAATTAAATAGGTTTCCTATTGGAATAAGGATTAAGGACTTATTTAAGAATAATGATTGTAGTTTCCTTATAGAATAGAGTTTCTTTCTCTCCAAGAATTATGATTCCTTCTTGCCAAAGGTTTTGGTATTTATATGACTATAAATACAACTATCCCCCTAACATAATAATTAACTTGTCAACTAGAACTAGAACTAGAGAGTAGTTCAAGAAGTTGGACAGAAGTTCCAAATCTGTAGTTCTAGATCTCGGGTTTGCATAGTCAAGATTTATTGTGATCAATAATTCGTGCAACTATATTAGTGAGATTTGTATATGTAGAAAACTAGATTTCCTGGTTTCTAGGTTTTTTTTCTGGATCTCTTGTGTTTCCTGGTTCACAAGATTGATCATCTGTAATCTGTTCTTGGATCTCCACAGTAATAATATTTGTTTCCCTTTGCCCGTGGACATAGCCAATAGGTTGTTGTTGAACCACGTAAAATCTATGTTCTTATTTGTTGAATTTGCGTTCATTATTATCTGCTATCTCTTGTGTTTGATTTACTAAAAAGTGGTATCAGAGCCTGGTTAGTCAAGAAAGATCAGGGTATTCCGCTGCTGTAGAATAGATGGATTTCGGGATGGACCAGAAAATCGAGAAGTCTGACGGGAAGAACAAATTTATTTTATGGTATAAAATTTTGCATTGTGTTGGTCCCAAAGACACAACAAGGGTATGAAAAGGATGCTAGAAGGGGGGGGGTGAATAGCCTACTTAAAAATTTCAACCCTTTTTCAAAATTCAACCTTATGCTTACAACTTGAATTTTGTGGTCAATGAAAACCACGTGGTCAAGTGTAATATACACAGCGGAAGTTTTCGATAGAAATGAGGTAGAGTTGTTTTTGACAAAAATACTAAGTGTAGGAGATGTCACGGTCGACCACTATGCGGTTGAGTGAATGCGGTCAAGATAGAGGTTGAGAGATTGAAAGTTGTTGTCTTGAAAGTTTGGCAAAAATGATAATTAGTCAGAATTTAGCTTAGGCAATATGGAGAACATACAAACACAATTCACAAAAAGTTTGAATATCTGAAAAATCAAACACTAAACGACAAACAAGATTAATATGAACAATGAAGAACAAGATGAACAAAACTTAAGTAAATTTGCAGAAAGTAAATGACACAATGATTTGGAAAGGTTTGATCTATTAAAAGATCTACGTCCTTTACCAAGATGGTCAGTCTTGGATTTTGAATGGAGGATATATTGATTCACTTGAGTACATATTACAGAGATGAAGTATTGAATCTACACCTATTTTTTATGAAGAGTAAATCCTAGACTTAGACCATTGTATCCCTAATGATTCAATCTATGTGATTGATCAATCGGGGTGAGTGTGTGTAAGAATCAAAAGCTCTTTGGAATCTATATGATTTTAGAGCCTAATGAATCTTGTGTGTTACAAGGCTTGAGATTTATAGATGAAGGTTTCTGGAGTTGTTGAAGACTTGAAGGTTGTGCTTGAAGATTCGAAGGATTCTGGAAATATTGAGTATGATCTTCAATCACCAAGAATTTTAACAGCAATTTTTCTCTTAGAATCTCAGCTTAGTTCAATGAAGAACTCAAGGTCTATTTATAGCCTTGAATGAGAAACTAGCCGTTTGAAATACTTGGGGTCGAAGTTGAAGGACAATGAGCTGTTGAATTCTGATTGGAGCTCAGTCTGAGTTGTCCTTTTGTTGCAGAGTAGTGGAGGTCCATCTGACAGTTGTATTCAAATTTGAAATTTGAAATTTGCAACGTTCTAAACTAACCATAGTTTTGGACACTAGTGTGATCATGGTTAAATTTGAACAAACTTGGTTACTTGGACAATATTTAAATGCGGTCGAGTGACTGACCAGCGGTCAAGTAATTGACCAGCAGTCAAGAGATTAACGGTCAAGCTCTTGACCATTAAATTTCTAGACTTAGAAAATTTTGATACCTATCAATCTAAAGCCTATTCTACTAAAATGAACTATTCTAAAAATGAAGCTTTAATACTTCTTGCAATATATCCTAAAGTCCACAAAAAGTAAAATTAGGTTATGTGATCAATCAAATTTAGGTAATAGGAGTGGTTTATAATAAGCATACTCAACAATCTCCCCCTATTTGATTGAGACCATTACCCACTATAACAAAGGCTAATTCATTGTACTTGGTAATAACATGTTTTCAAAAAATATTATTTTATTAATTTCATACCCCAAGTCAATGCACACTCTAAGCCAATGTCATAGATTTCTATCATCCTAAAAAGATAAAATAAAATTCTAATCCTAGCAAGATAGAAATATAAGTTTGAATGCATTTTGAGATGTAATCAAAGTAAGATAAAAATGCATCAGACACAAACAACATAACATACTCCAAAGGATAATCATTAAAGCATAGGAGTACGAGAAAAGATAATATTGTTAAAGAGTTACAAACCCAAACAAACATAAAACAAAATATTGTTTTCATCATCAACAAATTGTTCAAAAGACCATACACGATCATATCAAATGAGGTACGGTAGAATGGATCACGGTAGCGTCAAATGCGGTCAAATTCAAGGTCATCTAAGCTGGTGGTAAAGGGAAAGTGGTAGGATGGCAGAGACAATCCAGGAATGAGAATTGGAACAGAGACTCCGTCTTCTTCATCCTCTTCACCTTGGGCATTCACATTGCTGTGATCTGCAGCGTCTGCTCTTTGAATGCCTTGGCGGTTGAGTCTGTTCATCCCCGTGTTAACTCTGTTGGATAGCAGATCTATCTTGGTAGATTGGCTCTCAAGACGGTTGGTGTGAACGATCATGGCCTGCTTGAAGGCTTCAAGTTTTCTTCCCAGGCTCTCATTTAAAGCAGATAGAGCTGCCTTGATGGCTATGTCTACATCCTTTTCGACCGATAGCCTAACTTTCTTGACCTCTTGAGTTAGGTCATCTTTGACGTCGATAAGGTCTTTAGAGATTTCTACCGTGGCACTCATTATCTCATTTGTAAAACACCTGTTGATAGCCTTAGCCTGAATGAGAAATGGTTGTTTTATGAAATCAGGTGTTACCATGAATGCACTTGGAGCAACAAGAGCGGTAGATTGGTTTGTAGTCAGAGGCCTTGAGGAGCTGCTTGCTTGACCGGATATGGCATCCGTTACATCCTTTGTTAAGTACTCTCTCTCCCACTTAATGGTCGCAATGAGTTGGGATTGAAGAGAGGTAACCTGGTCCTTGAGCAAAGCATTTGCAGATCTTAGCTCGATAAGCTCATTTTGGAGAACGGTTTGGTTGGCGGTCAATTGAGAGATCTGATTTTGAGAATCCAAGTTGATCTGAGTGAGCATCTCTGTTGCAGTCAAAAGGTGAGCAATAGGATCGACTGAAGTGTTAGGTGCGATAGAGGTAGGCTTGACAGGAGAGGGAGTGGGAGACTTGGCTAAATTACCAGCATTGTCATCAAACATGCGGTCACTGGGTTCACGGTCGTCCTCTGTACCTTGACCATGACCCTCACACTCAATCACTTCAATATCTTCCTCTATTCCCTTCTCAGATTCAGCGGTTGACTTTTCAACTTCTTCAGTCTTTTTGTCAGCTTCCTTATCTTTACTAAAAACTGGGCTATCAGTGTTGATACCCTTAGCGCAACTTCATCACCTGCAGCATCATCATTGTCAGATTGTTCTGTTCATATTTACACACAATCTCTACCTCATCATCAGTAGGTTCATCAACTAAACCAAGTGTTGGTTTATGAGTTGGTTGCTTTTTCTGGCATTGAGGTGAAGGAATTTTAGCAACATCATCACGGTCACTTGGTGCAGGTGAACCAGATGGGGTAAAGACAGGGGATGAAGTTGGAGGAGATCGAGTGACCTTTGACTTCTTTGAAACTTTTGGAACTCTAGTTTCTTCTTTGGTTCTTATCCTTTACCCTTACCTTTAGATTCTTGATGTTTAGCCTTCGACCCTTCCAAAGTTTGCTGGGTAAATTTCTCATCTCTTTCACAACAAGATGCACATTTAAAGTTGTCACTAGTTTTAAATCCCAAGCCTTCCTTATCACCACTAGACTTTTGGGATTCTAAGATTTGATCCATAGTGACATGAGAATTGGTCCACTCATTAGTGATCCTTTTGAGGTTATTTATCTCAGCAACCAATTCTTCATTTTTAACTTTAAATATGACATTTTGTTCTTCTAAGAAACGGTTTCTATCAGTAAGAGGAGTCATACTCTTGATCTTCTCCTTAAGGAGGGTGAGTTCAGATCTTAGTAGAGATTTCTCCGTCTTAAGCTGGGAAATTTCTTCAGTTGAAAGTGCTAAAGCTTCCTTCATGTCAGTAAACTTACTAATTACCTGTTCAGCTTTCATAAACATCTTTTCTTGTTCATCAGGGGAAATTTCAAACTTGACTTGAGAAGTGGTAGATTGAGCTTCCTTTACTTTGGGGTTTAGTAGAGCCTTCTTTGCTGCACTCACATCATATCTTAAAAATAGAAAATCACCATTCTTTTGAACTGGAGTTAGGAATCCTTTATCAGTTAGTTCATCAGCCGTATAGCTCTTCCATTTGGGTTTTTGCATTTTGTGAGAAATGATTTCCATGATCATCCTCATCATCATAATGAACGACTAAACAAATGTGACCTTCTTCAGAATCCTCATTGCTTTCATCAGAATCTGACTCTAGCTAACTCTTTTGTGGTAGAGTCCTCTTCAGCCACCATCCTCTTTTGTTTTGAATACCTTGGATTGAAGTTTCTTTTCCTTTTCATATACTCATACTTGGAATTGGGCATTCTGATGCGAAATGACCTGGTTTCCTGCAATTAAAACAAACAAGATCTTCTTTTATCTTGGAGAAATTGAAGTTCTCTTTCTTCTTTGAGGAGATGCTCCTAGAAAACCTAGCTGGAGCCTTGCTTGATGATCCGGGTCTTGCTGTCTTTCTGAACTTTTGAAATCTTTTCACGAACATAGCAAAGTCATCATCATCCATATCAAGTAACTCTGATGTGGAGATTTTTGGATCTTCTTCCTCGATCATTTCTTCATTTTGAGCGACCAACGACAAGCCTTTTACTTTGCCTTCCATTTCTTCAATGTTGTGGAGCTTGATGTCAAAGACTTTGAGGTTGGCATAGAGACTTCTGAGTAACATATCATCTAGAAGCTTGGTATCTTCAAGAGTGTTTCCTTTGTGAAGATATTGAGACCCAAGAGTGGCTAGAAAATTCACATTGATTTCTTTCTTGGTAAGCTTTTTTCCGAGTGCGGTGTAAGTACTCACGATTTCACAGTAGCGATCATAAGTGGTTCTGAGTGATTCACCGGGGATCTTAGCAAAGTTGTTGAATCTTCTTTGAATTGCAAATCTTTTGCTTTCTTTGCAAGCTTGATCTCCTTCGATGTAATCTTCAATTGCATCACAAAGATCTTTTGCAGTTGCACATTCCATGATCTGTCGACGCTGAGACGTACTCAAAGTACTTAAGAGTATGTTTTTTGCTTTCACATCCATTCCAACCAATCTCTTTCCTTCATCGGTCCATTCATCTTTGGGTTTCTTGATTGATGGTGTGGCAGTATTTGTAGTGGGGTCTGGATTCGCTTTCATTGGAAAGTATGGTCCAATGGTAAGACAATCACCAAGTTGGTCATCCATAGAGTAGAAATGGGTTAGAATGCTGTGTTTCCATACGTCAAAGTTGTCTTCGTCAAACATTGGAACATGAGTGTAGTTGACCGTTGCCATAGCTTTCTGACTTGCCATGTTGAATCGGCACCCAAGCTGTTAAGTTTGAAAAACAAAAGTTTTATGAAGGTGTTAGCTCTAATACCACTTGTTGGTCCCAAAGACACAACAAGGGTATGTAAAGGAAGCTAGGGGGGTGAATAGCCTACTTAAAAATTTCAACCCTTTTTAAAAATTCAACCTTATGCTTACAACTTGAATTTTGCGGTCAATGAAAACCTTGCGGTCAAGTGTAATATGCAAAGCGGAAGTTTTCGATAGAAATGAGGTAGAGTTGTTTTTGACAAAAATACTAAGTGTAAGAGATGAGCACTTCACGGTCGACCACTATGCGGTCGAGTGAATGCGGTCAAGGGGTGCGGTCAAGATGATGCGGTCAAGATCGATGTTGAGAGATTGAAAGTTGTCAAATGATAAGTTAGTCAGATTTTAGCTTAGGCAATATGGAGAACATACAAACACAATTCACAATAAGTTTGAATATCTGAAAAATCAAACACTAAACGATAAACAAGATTAATATGAACAATAAAGAACAAGATGAACAAAACTTAAGTAAATTTGCAGAAAGTAAAGAGCAGTAAGTAAATGACACAATGATTTGGAAAGGTTCGATCTATTAAAAGATCTACGTCCTTTGCCAAGATGGACAGTCTTGGATTTTGAATGGAGGATATATTGATTCACTTGAGTACAAATTACAGAGATGAAGTATTGAATCAACACCTACTTTCTATGAAGAGTAAATCCTAGACTTAGACCAGTGTATCCCTAATGATTCAATCTATGTGATTGATCAATCGGGGTGAGTGTGTGTAAGAATCAAAAGCTCTTTGGAATCTATATGATTTTAAAGCCTAATGAATCTTGTGTGTTACAAGGCTTGAGATTTGTAGATGAAGGTTTCTGGAGTTGTTGAAGACTTTAAGGTTGTGCTTGAAGATTCGAAAGATTCTGGAAATCTTGAGTATGATCTTCAATCACCAAGAATTTTAACAACAATTTCTCTCTTAGAATCTCAGCTTAGTTCAATGAAGAACTCAAGGTCTATTTATAGCCTTGAATGAGAAACTAGCCGTTTGAAATACTTGGGGTCGAAGTTGAAGGACAATGATCTGTTGAATTCTGATTGGAGCTCAGTCTGAGTTGTCCTTTTGTTGCAGAGTAGTGGAGGTCCATTTGACAGTTGTATTCAAATTTGAAATTTGCAACGTTCTAAACTAACCATAGTTTTGGACACTAGTGTGATCATGGTTAAGTTTGAACAAACTTGATTACTTGGACAATCTTCAAATGCGGTCGAGACCTTGCAGTCGAGTGACTGACCAGCGGTCAAGTAACTGACCAGCGGTCAAGAGATTCACGGTCAAGCTCTTGACCATGAAATTTCCAGACTTAGAAAATTTTGATACCTATCAATCTAAAGCCTATTCTACTAAAATGGACTATTCTAAAAATGAAGCTTTAACACTTCTTGCAATATATCCTAAAGTCCACAAAAATTAAAATTAGGTTATGGGATCAATTAAATTTAGGTAATAGGAGTAGTTTATAATAAGCATACCCAACACATTGGACGTGCAGATCGTGGTAGAAAACGTGTAGAAAACTTGCAGTGCACGTGCACTCCGCGTGCAATTTCTGTGCAGTCCGCATGTAGGGTCCGTGCAGAAATCTGGGTTTCTAGGTTGGACACATCTGGTATTGTATTCAGTTTCCTCTGACATATTTGAGTTTGGATTTTTTTTGGTTATTCTAAAACTCTTCACTGTAGAGGATCGGAATAAAATAAATCTGAGAGCAGTTAGTGATTGCTCATCTGTGCTAATAATAGCAAATCTGGTAAATCTGAATTTGGGAGTTCGTCTAGTGTTCATTGGTGATCCAAGAACACATCTAGAACAATCTAGTATCCTGTATCTGCATCTAAAGATGGAGATTTGAAGCTAGGATTTTGTGATCAAAATTTAGCTATCAGGTATAATATGAAGATCTAACATCTGTTGTAGTCTATTCCAGTGATCTAGAAGTAGATACAAAATCTGTATTGCCCGAGGCAATAATCTGGTTAGATTTCAGAGTTGTACATCTGACTCCGCATCTGAAGAACTCTGAGTCGGCTGCAGCGATGGCGAGCAGTGACAATCTGGATGAGGATTGTGATTATGCCTAAGTGATTGAAGAAAAAACACGCAAGGGAGTTGTATGGGTTCTAGATTCAGGTGCTTTTTATCACATGTATTCACGCAAGAAGCAGTTAACAACATACGAGCAGAAGGATGGAGACCGTATTTATATGGCTAATGGATCTGTCTACGAGGTAGTTGGCATGGGCTCCGTAAAGGTAAGAACTTCAATTGATAAATCTCTCACATTGAATAAGGTGATACATGTTCCACAAGTAGCAAATAATCTGATATCGCTTAGTCGGTTGGACAAGAAGGTATATAGTTTCAAAGGTGAAGGTGGAGTTCTGGATATCTACAAAGGTTCAGATGTGATTCTGAAGGGCGAGAGAAAAGGTTCCTTGTATATCCTATAAGGTTCTGAGATGGGTGAGGGTGTTGACAAGAAAGTGAAGCAGCGTTTTACTCTAGGCGGGAGTGAACTGGGCAACCCACGGTTAGAAGATCAACACACACCAGTTTTATCTATCATGGTTGCCAAGATCCAATGTTGACTGGATGAGACACATTTGAATGACTGTTAGTTGCTCGTTGGGGCGATTCTGAGTGCCCGTAGGTGCACGTCTAGGTGTCTAGTGGGATACATGCATGCAAAATATCTGATTGTCCAGAGGCGAATGTTGTTTGTCTGGTGAGTGTGAGATACTCGCGGGAAAATGGCGGAGAAGTTCCCTCGAGAATCAAACACGGCACTTTATGTTCAAGAAAACGGAGTCGCCGCGTTAATTTAATTTTAAACCCAAATTTAAAAGAAAATGTTAGAGAAGGTGAGTTCGGAGGTCAGGTTACGTCTTGGGAAGAAATTTTCATCGTTCACCCAATCCGCCTCGAAAAACCGAGTCTCCCTAGTTTGTTGACCAAAACGTGCAAGTGTGTGCGTATGTATTTTAAAAAGGGGAGAAACTGACTTAACAGAAAACAATTTAGGATTTAATGAAAAGGAGTTTATTTGCAAAGCTTTTTAACAGAAAGGGGAAAAACTGGAAAAAACCATTCCCTGGACAAACCATCAGTACAGATGAGGATGGCTGTCTTGAGAATTTTACAGATTTATCAGAAAACAGTCCAGTTCAGGCAGAAACAGAGCATCCTGCTGAAACTGGACAGAATATGATCTTTTCAGTTTATTTTGTGGTACCAAAACATGCATAACAACATCCCTATGCCTTTGACCATTAATTAGACACCAAAATACAAGGCTTTTGGGTATGATCAAGGCAATAATTGGGGAAGTAAACACAAGGTTGATGAACATGGCTTTGAGCCAAAATAACCATTTGGATGGTTAAAGATTGAGACTTTATCCTCCCAAATGGTTGATTCATCTAATAAAAAGCCATGAGGCATCAAAAATCAACCTTTGGATGGATAAATATTGAATCTTTATCATCCAAAGGGACATTATTTAGGCTTAAATCAAAGTTTGGATGGTAAAGATTGGGACTTTACCACCCAAACTTGATCATCTCAAAAATAACCATAAACATCATAAATAGCAAGGGTTTTCTCCAAGATGTGCAATGGATCACCATGCTAAAAGTAAAGACATCGAATTAAATGACATAAATATAAATTGACATGAAAGTAAATGACATAAAGTAAATTGCATTTATTATAATAAGCCTTGATCATCTTTGGTTTTTAACCCTTATTCATACACAAGGTATGAGGGCACCATAAATCATTTCAAATGTTTGGTTCCAAGTAATAATACTACAAGAAATATAAGAACATTAAGTAGACAAGATCATAGACAAGTAAATAAAGAAGAGTGAAGGGGAGATGGGGGGAGAAGGAGGCCTCACCAATGTTTGATTCTAGCCTATCTTCCTCTCTTTCACTCAATTATCACAATATGTGTGTTTCTGCTCGTATTTCAGCAGAGTGTATGCTCTCAAACTAATATTTCTCCCCCCTGAAATGATCAGCAAGGGCTCAATTTATAGGGACTGAAGGCACCCGAACCAGCCGTACGGCTGGGCCCTTCTAGTACCCAAACTATCCGTACGGCTCAGCCTGGCGAGCTTCTGGATTTTTCTAAGTTTAATTCTAAAACAGTCCTAAGGTTCTTGGTTTATCCTAGTGAGGTTCTAGCCTATCAATTTTCCCTGAATGGTGATAGGAATTCCTTTAAGTTGGTTTAAGTTCAGATTGGGGTACTTACAGTGAGGCAAATTCTGAGTGTCTTGAAGATACATCTGAGGCTAGCGAAAAATCTAGTTTTCTAGAAGACAAATCTAGTGTCTTTGATGAAAGACAGACTGAGGCGAATGTGGAAAAATCTGTTTCTGGTACGAAAGATACAACTCAAGGTGGAGATGTGCTATGTTCGTCGTCAGTTTTTTGCTATGGAGGATTCAAAGTCAAGGTGAAGATTGTTAGGATTAGGTGTCTTTGAATCAAAGATGTTTCCTATTTGAATAAGGATTAAGGACTTATTCAAGAATAAGGATTGTGGTTTCCTTATAGAATAGAGTTTCTTTCTCTCCAAGAATTAGGATTCCTTATTGCCAAATGTTTTGGTATTTATATGACTATAAATACAACCATCCCCCTAACATAATAATTAACTTGTCAACTAGAACTAGAACTAGAACTAGAGAGGAGTTCAAGAAGTTGGACATAAGTTCCAAATCTGTAATTCTAGATCTAGGGTTTGCATAGTCAAGAATTATTGTGATCAATAATTTGTGCATCTAGATTAGTGAGATTTGTATTTGTAGAAAACTAGATTTTCCTTGTTTTCTAGTTTTTTTTTTTTTTTTTTTTTCTGGATCTCTTGTGTTTCCTGGTTCATAAGATTGATCATCTGTAATCTGTTCTTTGATCTCCACAATAATAATATTTGTTTCCCTTTGCTCGTGGACGTAGCCAATATGTTGTTGGTGAACCACGTAAAATCTATGTTCTTACTTGTTGATTTGCGTTCATTATCATCTGCTATCTCTTGGGTCTGATATACTAACATATATCATGTGATGGTATAAATCTATTTTTTTTCCTCATAAGCATAACATTAACATATAAGAATCATTATCATTATCATTATCCAACTGCGATAAAAATGAAGTTTTAACTATCATTTTGAAAAAATAACAAGCAAAAAACTAGACATAATACACGACTAATGGACTAAAAATCATATACAACAATGATATAAAAAAATAACATTATGATAACTTACTTCATATAGCAATTGTAACTCGAATTCTTCGTCACTTTCACAAACCCTAAAAATATTGCACAAAAGAAATCCTAAATATCATTACTTGATACATACAATAAAATAATCACATACTCCCCCGTCCCATTTGAAGCTTCACCTTTTATCCAAATGAGTGTCCAGTTGAAAGCTTCACCTTTTCTTAAAATAGTAAAAAATGTAGGCCCCACTTGTCATACCCACTCACTTCTTCCTCTCTTATACTTAAATTATGAAGCCCACTTGTCATACCCACTAACTTTTCCCTCTCACATATTTAAATTATAAGTCCCACTTGTCATACCCACTAACTTCTTCCCTCTCACAACCCTTCTTACATTCATCATTTTCCTTAATTTTTGTGCCATCACCAAATGTAACGACCCAGATTTTCATAAAGTAAACAAATCCATAAATCATGGAAATACCAACAGTTGTCTTACAAAATCCAATTTAAATAGCCCAACGGCTAGTCTCAACCATCAATTCAACCATAAATGCGGAAGCGAAATTAAATGCTAAGTCTTCAAGCCAGTACAACCACTAGTTGAACAAAATAAACCATAAAGTCTTAATATAACTGACACGGACAGCTTCATCTAGCGATCCGTTTACTTCTTTAAGTCGTTACCTGAAAAAGATTATTAGAGAAAGGGTGAGCGAACAATGCTCAGTAAGTTCATACGGACTTCTCTGATAGCTAAGGAGAAGTGACCGAAAGAACGGACTCAATTGATAATTTCAAAGATCGGATATCATTTCAATTACTAACTGCATATAACGAATACAGTTAACTACTCAAAGATTGGTGGTCCTATTTCCATTCCGTCAATTCCAAGTTCCAAACACCTTTTCAGGGTGTCACACCTTTTCAGGGTGTTAAGTGAATAAGAGACCTTACACCTTTTCAGTGCTCCCTTATTTAGAGTTATCATGATAATCTAGAGTTCCACAAAGTCTAAGTTACAAGTAGTTAACTAGACTTATTTCCATTAGTCCGTTTCCTAGGACAGTTTCCACATTAGTCCTTTTCAGGGACTATACAGCTACACCTGTTGCAATTAGATATAGCATACTTTCCGAAATAGTGTTCCCTAATCGAGAGCACATGCAATTTCAAATATTCTACGATTCCCTACGACCAAAACATGTCATAGGTAAGATATACAAAAGACGTTCATTAACGTGGAGTTCACGCGCTATAGACCATATAGCATTCATGAAAGAATTATAGAGTTCAATGAATAAAGAATTCAAGATACTTAGGAACGTAATCCCTTACCTTGCTAGCGTTGACTTCTAGCGGGTTCTTGCGTACAATCTACAATCACGCAAGGATACTACTTTTAGGACAAGAGTAATATTTATCCCCGTCCCCGTCCCCAACTTCATTTTCTATCTTTAACCTTATGAGTTTATATCTTAAACTCCTTTTTAAGGTTTTTCTTTAGTTTAGGGTTTACATTACCCTTCATAACTTTCCCAACATACCCTTAGGTTTTACGTAAAAGTCTACTTTCAATCCAAGTGTCTTAAGTTAACTTAATTTCATGAAAACACTATTCATAGCGTTGACTTTTACTATTCTAGCATTGACTTCACTATTCCAGTTGACTTTTACTATTCTAGTTGACTTTTACTATTCCAGTTGACTTTCACACACTAACACACCTAGAACAACACACACACAAAACCCTAATTTACAACCCTAATTTGTGACACACACATCACACACACACACACACACACACGGCATACACACACACACTGCACACACACACAAACACACACACTGCACAAACACACGACACACACACTGCACACACGCACGACTCACGCACTACACACACACGCACAAACACACACACACGGACACACACACACACACTCCGACAGTCAACAACCGCCAGCCGCCGTCGCCGCCGCCAGCCGCCGCCGCCGTCAGCCGTGGTGGTGGTGTATGCATGCACGTTTATTTTATTTCCAACTTTCTCCATTAAAGAGGTTTTCAAAGAGGTAACCTTAAACCCTAGTTTTATCAATTTAGGGTTAGGGTTCTAAGTTCGATTCTAAATTCTTAGGTGATACCCATCCAAGAATTAAAGTTTAGAGATGAGGGAATTACCTTCGAAGGGAAAAAGGATTGGATCTTCTTCTTCCTTCTCTCTTTCTCCTTCTTTCTCCTTCTTCTCTCTCTCTCGGGTCTCTCTCTCTCTCTCCGCTTCCTCTCTACCTTTTCTTTAGGGTTTTTGTTTGACACAAATTGGTAGGGAGAGAGTTTAAATACTTAGGGTTTCCTTTTCCTATTCCAAAAAGGTTTCCTAAGTTTGACTAGATTGGGCCCCTCTTTACTAGCCCAACTCATTACTTTATTAATGAGCCCGATCACAAAGCATTTATATAAAAGAAAAGAAAGAAAATAATAATAATAATGGGCCAAAAAGGCCGGTTATTACACTCTTCCCTCCTTAAAAGGGTTTGGTCCTCCAAACTAAACGTACCTTAAGCAGCGAATAACTCGGGGTATGCTTCTCGCACCTCACTCTCGAGCTCCCACGTCGCTCCCTTTCCAAGTGATTGCTCCATTGAACTTTTACGTAAGGAATCACCCTCTTCCTCAGAGTTTGATCCTTGCGATCCACTATCTTTACCGGTGCTTCGTCATAACTCAGGTCGGCACGCATCCTCAGTTGCTTGTACTCAATTGCATGGCTTGGGTCAGGAATATACTTCCTCAGCATGGATACATGAAACACGTTGTGAACTCCTGCTAAAACAGGCAGTAAAGCTAACTTGTATGCCACGGTCCCAACTCGTTCTAAGATTTCAAATGGTCCCACATATCTCGGACTCAGCTTCCCACGGATTCCGAATCTCATCACTCCCTTGGTTGGCGAAATCTTCAAAAAGACATGGTCGCCCAGTTGGAACTCTAAATCGCGTCTTCGATGATCAGCATACGATTTCTGTCGGCTTTGCGTGGTTGATAACCATTCTAATTTGTAGAACCTTGTCGGCAGTCACTTGCACAAGTTCTGGTCCGGTTATCTTTCTCTCACCAACTTCGTCCCAACACGTCGGTGATCTACACCTCCTCCCATACAACGCTTCGTACGGTGCCATACCAATGCTAGCATGAAAACTATTATTATAAGCGAATTCTACTAACGGCAAGTGTTCATCCCAAGTTCCTTGCCAATCCAATGATGTAACTCTCAACATATCCTCCAGCGTTTGAATAGTTCTTTCTGATTGACCATCGGTCTGCGGATGGAAGGCTGTACTCATTGTCAACTCGGTACCCAACGCTCCTTGCAGACTCTTCCAGAATTTTGATGTAAACCTAGCATATCTGTCGGACACAATCGAGACTGGTATTCCATGTAATTTTACAATCTCATCTATGTAGAGTTTTGCCAACTTTTCCAGCGAATCGCTTACCTTTATTGCCAGGAAATGAGCAGATTTGGTGAGTCGGTCAACTATCACCCATATTGCGTTATACCCTTTCAGCGTCCTTGGCAAACCCACAACTAAATCCATCGCGATATGCTCCCACTTCCATTCGGGAATAGGCAGTGGCTGAAGCAATCCTGCCGGTCTCTGGTGTTCACTTTTCACTTGCTGGCATACTAAAAATTTTGAAACAAACTCAGCTACTTCTCCCTTCATATTGTTCCACCAGAATGATTCCCTTAGATTCCTATACAGCTTCGTGTTCCCAGGGTGTACAGAAAATCTCGAACAATGGGCTCCTTTCAAAATTTCCCTCTTGATATTCTCATTATCAGGTACACATACTCTAGACTGATACCTCAGGATTCCATCTTCTCCTACACGAAATTCCTTCGCCTTCCCATTAGCTATACTTTCCAGTACCTTCCTTAATTCTTCGTCTCCTCCTTGAGCTTCTTTAATCCTATCCATAAGCGTTGGCTGAACGCTCATTTGTGCCAAATACCCTTTAACTTCAACCTCCAGGTTAGTAATCTTCAAACGACCCCAAACATTCTTCTCCAGATGGTAGCTTGAATTTAACCTCCTTTCTAAAGCAATCTATATGAGCATGATAGGCTGCTAACCAATCCATCCCTAAGATCACATCAAACTCATCCATCTTCAAACTAATAAGGTCGACTTCGAATTTCCTACCGTTCAATTCTAAGGGGCATCTTTTAAACACAGATGTAATTGAAATCGAGTCTTTAGTCAATGTATCTACTACTAACGAATGCTCTAGCACTTCAGGGACCAATTTCATTTTATTTGCTAGATGAGTGCTTATCACAGAATGAGTAGCACCAGAATAAATCAATGCACGAACATTACGAGAGTAGAGTCGTATCGTACCTGCCACGAGATCATTAGTGGCGCGTGCATCCTTAGCTGTCATAGTGAAGACACGTCCATTACCTCCACCTTTTCCTTTATTATCGTCCTTTGCTCCTTTGGCCTTGTTGTCCCCTCCTTGGTTCCGGGCACTTCCAATGGGGATGTCCCACTTGTCACAATTGTAGCATTTCTTCTCCTTGTACCAGCACCCCTTAGTCTTATGCCTCCCGTCACATACTTGGCATTTCACATCTGAGCCTTGCCCTTTGGCATCTTCTCTTTTTCCATCTCTATGGCTTCCTTGACCTTTATTAGGGTACTTGTTAGCTGTACCATCTTTCTCACGATCATCACTCTTCTTGCGCTTGTTATCCTCATTCTTATTCCAGCTTCCTCTGGTAGGTTCCCTTTCAGTCGTCTTCTTCTTTTCATCCTTTTTGTTCCGATAATTGTCCGCTTCAGTTTCCACGATCTTATCTCGGTCCAACACCTGATCATACGTTGGCAACATCAGTGGGGTAATTCTGTAGCGGATTCAGTCACTCAGACCCAAGTTCGAACTTCCGGGCCTTTTGCTCATCATTATCGAAGAACGCCGGAACAAACTCTAGCAACTCTGTGAACTTCTCGCAATACTCGTCCACAGTCATCCTTCCTTGGGTTAGAGTCATGAATTCTGCCACCTTAGCGTTTCGAACGCTCATTGAATAATACTTTGCATAGAAGATGCTCTTGAATCCATCCCAAGTAAGCGCAGCATTACACGAGCCGTAGCAGCTCTCTTCTCTCCTTCCCACCATTTCAGGGCTTGTCCCTTAAGCATGAATGTGGCGAACACACCTTCCTTTCTGGAGTACAATCCAGAGTTCGAAAACTTTCTCCATGTCTTTCACCCAATCTTCTGGTTTCTCATTCTTAGAGCCTGAAAATGACTCCGGATTCCGTTTCTGAAAGAGTTCTAGCGGATCCCTCATAGGAACTTGTGGGTTCTGCTGTGGTTGAGTCAATGCCGTCATAACTTGCCCGATGCCGGCCACGGTTTGATTCAAAGTTCTATACAAATTCGCCATATCAGGGTCAACTCGTCCCTCGGCGTTAGCGTTTCTTCGGATCCTCTTCCAGCCATCTGAATAAGATTATTCTTAGGTTAATATCGTAGGGGAGAACACATTATTTACATTACACATGCATGGCTACTACGTCTAACCACTATCATACATAGGGCCGTCCCCAAAAGATAAAGTTTCCATATTAATTCTAGTTCTAGCCATTTACTAGGCTATATTCATTCATTAGAGGTCAATTCACTAGACCTATTACCATAAACAATTGGCCATCAAATCATGCCAATTACTTCTACAGTTAACTACTACCATGAAGTCATTCACAGTTTTGTTTCAGTCATTCTACTAGACCAAAACTATTCCCACTTGGCCGCTTTCATGGCCATACTTTCTAATTAAGGTCTTTTCTCGACCTATATTTCTTGTTCTACTAGATTACACCCCATAATTAAACATAACAGATAATCAGGATCAATTACTAATGAATAACTTCAATACTTTTATTAAATAAAAACTTCCAGAATCCAATAGTTAAGAAAGAAAAATTCCAACTAAACTTCTAACTATATCTACTTACTAACACTATGAAAGAAAATAAAGAATATCCAACTTCTACTCTTATTCAAAGGTTTGCATTTTTCCTGGCCTTCCCTAGGTCTTCCACTAGGAACCTTGGTGCCTTCTTCGAACCTCTGGGCCTTCCTCTAGGCCTACGAACTGGTACCTCCACTATCTCTTCATTATCCTTAACAAGCATTGGGGCAGCTTCATTGCCCTCCATGTTAACCTCCATATCCTCGGCTTCTTCCTTGATTACCACATGTTTCCCAATTAGCTTTCCTGCCCTCTTTCTACTCTCTTCCATTAAAGTTGTTGCCATTTGTGGGTCTACCTCCTTCAATGCAAAGTAGTAGCTTCGCACATCATCACATAATATATCAGCCCACTCTCTAAATCCCATTAGTTCTTCCTTTCTTTCCTTTAATTCCTTGCTAGTGTCTCTTAATGCTCCTTCTGCAAGCAGCCACTTGTTCAAAGTAATCCTTCCCTTAGCTTGTTCCTTCTTCAGAGTCTTATTCAACTTCCTTATCCGAAGAGAGTACCTATTAACCATTGGTCACGTTCTTTCCTAGCGAGTTCATCTTCAAGTTCATCTCAACTCCGTTCATGACCTACAACCATGACATTACCACAATCAGTGACCATAATCTTAAAGATACGAATGATTACCAAAACATCTTTTAAACACCAACAAAATACATCAATGTAATACTTAAGGTTCACTCCTAAGTATTTCTTTGGACTCCTAATTGATTTCAGATTCTTTCCCAAAATAGAAGGTTCCCAATTTAGAAGGTTTCCCGAATAGAAAGTTTCCTAAAATAGAATTCTTAAAATAGAAAGTCCCACTTCAAGCAATCCTAGTATTCCTAGAATGCTCAATCAAGCCTATTTAATATCAGAGTTTCCTATCCCTTAAGTTCTAAAACCTTAGCTCTGATGCCAACTGTAACAACCCAGATTTTCATAAAGTAAACAAATCCATAATCATGGAAATACCAACAGTTGTCTTACAAAATCCAACTTAAATAGCCCAACGGCTAGTCTCAACCATCAATTCAACCATAAATGCGGAAGCGAAATTAAATGCTAAGTCTTCAAGCCAGTACAACCACTAGTTAAACAAAATAAACCATAAAGTCTTAATATAACTGACACGGACAGCTTCATCTAGCGATCCGTCTACTTCTTTAAGTCGTTACATGAAAAAGATTATTAGAGAAAGGGTGAGCGAACAATGCTCAGTAAGTTCATACGGACTTCTCTGATAGCTAAGGAGAAGTGACCGAAAGAACGGACTCAATTGATAATTTCAAAGATCGAATATCATTTCAATTACTAACTGCATATAACGAATACAGTTAACTACTCAAAGATTGGTGGTCCTATTTCCATTCCGTCAATTCCAAGTTCCAAACACCTTTTCAGGGTGTTAAGTGAATAAGAGACCTTACACTTTTCAGGGTGCTCCCTTATTTAGAGTTATCATGATAATCTAGAGTTCCACAAAGTCTAAGTTACAAGTAGTTAACTAGACTTATTTCCATTAGTCCGTTCCTAGGACAGTTTCCACACTAGTCCTTTTCAGGGACTAGTTAGTCCTTTTCAGGGACTATACAGCTACACCTGTTGCAATTAGATATAGCATACTTCCAAAATAGTATTTCCCTAATCGAGAGCACATGCAATTTCAAATATTCTACGATTCCCTACGACCAAAACATGTCATAGGTAGGATATACAAAAGACGTTCATTAACGTGGAGTTCAAGCGCTATGGACCATATAGCATTCATGAAAGAATTATATAGTTCAAATAAAAAATTGAATAAATGAATCAGATACTTAGGAACGTAATCCCTTACCTTCTAGTGTTGACTTCTAGCGGGTTCTTGCGTACATCTACAATCACGCAAGGATACTACTTTTAGGACAAGAGTAATATTTATCCCCGTCCCCGTCCCCAACTTCATTTTATATCTTTAACCTTATGAGTTTAATCTTAAACTCCTTTTAAGGTCTTTCTTTAGTTTAGGGTTTACATTACCCTTCATAACTTTCCCCAACATACCCTTAGGTTTTACGTAAAAGTCTACTTTCAATCCAAGTGTCTTAAGTTAACTAATTTCATGAAAACACTATTCACAGCGTTGACTTTTACTATTCCAGTTGACTTTTACTATTCTAGTTGACTTTTACTATTCCAGTTGACTTTCACACACTAACACACCTAGAACAACACACACACAAACCCTAATTTACAACCCTAATTTGTGACACACACATCACACACACCAAACACACACACTGCATACACACACACACTGCACACACACACAAACACACACACTGCACAAACACACGACACACACACTGCACACACGCACGACTCACGCACTACCACACACGCACAAAACACACACACACGGACACACACACACACACTCCGACAGTCAACAACCGCCAGCCGCCGTCGCCTGCGCCAGCCGGCGCCAGCCGTGGTGGTGGTGTATGCATGCACGTTTATTTTATTTCCAACTTTCTCCATTAAAGAGGTTTTCAAAGAGGTAACCTTAAACCCTAGTTTTATCAATTAGGGTTAGGGTTCTAAGTCGATTCTAAATTCTTAGGTGATACCCATCCCAAGAATTTAAGTTTAGAGATGAGGGAATTACCTTCGAAGGGAAAAAGGATTGGATCTTCTTCTTCCTTCTCTCTTTCTCCTTCTTTCTCCTTCTTCTCTCTCTCTCGGGTCTCTCTCTCTCTCCGCCTCCTCTCTACCTTTTCTTTAGGGTTTTTGTTTGACACAAATTGGTAGGGAGAGAGTTTAAAATACTTAGGGTTTTCCTTTTCCTATTCCAAAAAGGTTTCCAAGTTTGACTAGATTGGGCCCCTCTTTACTAGCCCAACTCATTACTTTATTAATGAGCCCGATCACAAAGCATTTAATATAAAGAAAAGAAAGAAAATAATAATAATAATGGGTCAAAAAGGCCGGTTATTACACAAATGGTGAAGCTTCCAATGGGACGGAGTTGAGTATGCATAACATGAGTCATAACAAGAATCGAGAGAATCTTACATAATATCTGATTTTTTTGGCCGGTTTCAATGATTATTCAATCTTCCGCATTCTCTCTAGCTTTTAGGGTGCAGATTGTGTTTAGTGGAAAATCCCGCTAATTGCACACATACATGCGAAAAATGATTGGCTGTTTGCCCTTCTGATTAGGACCATTTGCAATGGTATATTTAATTGGGTATTGAAGGGGGTCAATAGGGTATGGAGCTTCAATGGGGGTGTGGAGGCTTGTTGAATGGGGGAGGGTATGGCCAGCATCAACGGGTGTTGGATAAAATCAAGTGGGCCAGCCAAGACACGCGTCAAACTCCCTAAGGTGCCCACAGGGCGCGTGTAAGTCACGCACGGCGGAGGAGAGTGAGGCTTGCGAAAAGCTTCCTTATCCACTCCCATTCTGCCATTCTTGTCAGTCTCTAAGGTTGGCTTTATTTTTTTCACCTGTTTTTTCTACCTGCCTTTCTATCTCTAAAATAAATATAATATATATATATATAAAAAAATATATAATATTATATAGATATATATATACACCAAAATTCAGAATTTTTTTTCTCTATAAGTAGATGTAAATTTCATTAGATTTCGAAACCAAAAAAATCTCCTCTCTTTTTTTTGAAATTGATTCTAATAATAACCATTTCAACCCTCAAATTCAAGTATTATCATTTTCCATACAACAATCCATCAATTTTTTATAATAATTATCGTTATTTCTCGTATTTATTTAATTACAATTAAAAACATAAATTAAGTGTGATTTTTTTAATTATAAATTATTATTATTATATTATTATTATTATTATTATTTTACTTATCATAAAAATAAAGGATATCCCTTACCTTTCTAGTGTTGACTTCTAGCGGGTTCTTGCGTACAATCTACAATCACGCAAGGATACTACTTTTAGACAAGAGTAATATTTATCCCCGTCCCCGTCCCCAACTTCATTTTATATCTTTACCTTATGAGTTTATATCTTAAACTCCTTTTTAAGGTCTTTCTTTAGTTTAGGGTTTACATTACCCTTCATAACTTTCCCAACATACCCTTAGGTTTTACGTAAAAGTCTACTTTCAATCCAAGTGTCTTAAGTTAACTTAATTTCATGAAAACACTATTCACAGCGTTGACTTTTACTATTCCAGTTGACTTTTACTATTCTAGTTGACTTTTACTATTCCAGTTGACTTTCACACACTAACACACCTAGAACAACACACACACAAAACCCTAATTTACAACCCTAATTTGTGACACACACATCACACACACACACACACACACACTGCATACACACACACACACTGCACACACACACAAACACACACACTGCACAAACACACGACACACACACTGCACACACGCACGACTCACGCACTACACACACACGCACAAACACACACACACGGACACACACACACACACTCCGACAGTCAACAACCGCCAGCCGCCGTCGCCTGCGCCAGCCGGCGCCAGCCGTGGTGGTGGTGTATGCATGCACGTTTTATTTTATTTCCAACTTTCTCCCATTAAAGAGGTTTTCAAAGAGGTAACCTTAAACCCTAGTTTTATCAATTTAGGGTTAGGGTTCTAAGTTCGATTCTAAATTCTTTAGTTGATACCCATCCCAAGAATTAAAGTTAGAGATGAGGAATTACCTTCGAAGGGGAAAAGGATTGGATCTTCTTCTTCTTCTCTCTTTCTCCTTCTTTCTCCTTCTTCTTCTCTCTCTCTCGGGTTCTTCTCTCTCTCTCCGCCTCCTCTCTACCTTTTCTTTAGGGTTTTTGTTTGACACAAATTGGTAGGGAGAGAGTTTAAATACTTAGGGTTTTCCTTTTCCTATTCCAAAAGGTTTCCTAAGTTTGACTAGATTGGGCCCCTCTTTACTAGCCCAACTCATTACTTTATTAATGAGCCCGATCACAAAGCATTTAATATAAAAGAAAAGAAAGAAAATAATAATAATAATGGGTCAAAAAGGCCGGTTATTACACCAAATGGTGAAGCTTCCAATGGGACGGAGTTGAGTATGCATAACATGAGTCCATAACAAGAATCGAGAGAATCTTACATAATATCTGATTTTTTGGCCGGTTTCAATGATTATTCAATCTTCCGCATTCTCTCTAGCTTTTAGGGTGCAGATTGTGTTTAGTGGAAAATCCCGCTTAATTGCACACATACATGCGAAAAATGATTGGGCTGTTTGCCCTTCTGATTAGACCATTTGCAATGGTATATTTAATTGGGTATTGAAAGGGGGTCATAGGGTATGGAGCTTCAATGGGGGTGTTGGAGGCTTGTTGAATGGGGGAGGGTATTGGCCAGCATCAACGGGTGTTGGATAAAATCAAGTGGGGCCAGCCAAGACACGCGTCAAACTCCCTAAGGTGCCCACAGGGCGCGTGTAAGTCACGCACGGCGGAGGAGAGTGAGGCTTGCGAAAAGCTTCCTTATCCACTCCCATTCTGCCACTTGTCAGTCTCTGGTTGGTTGGCTTTATTTTTTTCACCTGTTTTTTCTACCTGCCTTTTTATCTCTAAAAAAATATATATATATATATATATATATAATTATATATATATATAATATATATACACCAAAATTCAGCATTTTTTTTTCTCTATAAGTAGATGTAAATTTCATTAGATTTCGACACCAAAAAAAATCTCCTCTCTTTTGTGAAATTGATTCTAATAATAACCATTTCAACCCTCAAAATTCAAGTAATTATCATTTTCCATACAACAATCCATCAATTTTTTTATAATAATTATCGTTATTTCTCGTATTTATTTAATTACAATTAAAACCATAATTAAGTGTGATTTTTTTAATTATAAATTATTATTATTATTATTATTATTATTATTATTATTATTTTACTTATCATAAAAATAAAGGATATAAAATAAAATAAAAGTGGTGGGGTAGGATGATGAGTTGGGAGGGTGTTGAATGGAAAATATTAAATAAGTCATTGAAATGTGTAAAAGTTGATGGGTTATTGAATGAGTAGGTGGATGGAGAGAGAAGATGAGGTGGAGTGATAAAGTGGGTGTTGAATGGAAATGGGTTATTTAACCATTGTGGATTAGTACGTAACGTGTTAGACCATCTACAATGGTTTCACACAAATTTCCATTCAACACCCACTTTATCACTTCACATCAGCTTCTCTCTCTTCCAACTCATCCATTCAACACTCATTAAACAAAACACCCTACAATGGTTTGTTTAATCCACCATTCAACACTTTTCTCACTCATCATCCTATACCCCACCACTTAAAATTTATTTTTTATTTTTTATTTTTATGATTAGTGTTGAAATAGTTATTATTGGGATCTATTTCAAGAAAAAAGATGAGTTTTTTTTGTGTCGGAATACAATGAAACTTATGTCAATTTAAAGAGAAAAAAATATAGGAATTTTGGTGTAAAAAAAAAAACATTTTTTTTGTGAAATAATTGAGCTCAAATAATTGGGATAAAAAAAAATAACTCGTCAGCCAATCAGAAGGTGACACATGTCCAGGCCAGAAAAAAAATGGCAGAGAAGCCGCTGGACGCGCCTTCTCTGGCGCGTGTACTACACGCGCTCGCCTTGCCCAATCTTTGGACGCCACGTGGCAAAACCGGGAGACAAACTCTGCATTCACACTTGTTGAAATTTTTCAACCAAAACATTCACACCCCCAAATTAAACAAACCATTGCAAGCATTCACACCCCTATTTTTGTTTAATGGCAATTCACACCCCATTAAACAAACCATTGTACATGGTCTTATGCGAGTGTTTTTTTTTTTTTTTTTTTTTTTGTCGTGGAATCCTAGTCATCGATACATTAGATAAATTATGATGTCAAAACGCTAAGTCAACCACATTTAACGACAACGTAGACGACAAACTAAAGAAATGACCAATTAGTTACACAAATGCCACTATTTTTTGAATTCAAAGCCAGACCTTAAAATTGTGCAATTTTACAATGCAAGTATTTTTCTTTTAATTCAATAAAATCATTTTTTTTTTCTTTTCAAAATAAAGATTTTATTTAAGAGATAGTTTAAAAATATTTATATTATTTAAGTTTTATGAAATGCATCATATTCTTGCAATTCACTTTCTAAATATTTAATTTAGAATCTATATAAGAAAATGAGAAAAAATTGGAAAAAAAAATATGTGGAGGCCATTTTTTTCCTTTTAAAAATAGGCTTTATTTTAGAAAATAATTCAAAACAAAAACCAAACGTACCAAAATTGAAAATAAAATATAATAAAGTACTCCCTCCGTCCCAGACTAAAGTTCTTACTTTCCTTTTAGGTTTGTCCCAGACTAAGGTTCTTAGTTGATTTATTACCTAAAAATGGACCATGGGACCCACTTGTCATTCTCACAATAAAAACTCATTACCCACTTTATCTCTCCTACTTTCTCTTACTTACTTTTTCATACTCACAACATTTACTTTTTCTTAATCTCCCTGTAAAGACAAATTAAGAACCATAGTCCGGGACGGAGGGAGTAGTACTCTTTTCGTTCTAGTTTAATTTTTTTTACTTTCCTTTTAAATTTATCTCAATTTAAAAAAAAAAAATTAAAAAGCATGAACAACATTTTAGACAACCTTATCCTCAATTGGTCATAGAATTAATAGAATTGCAATAAAAATACTCCACCCGTCCCGGTAGAAGCTTCACCATCGTGGAAGTGACACAAGAATTAAGAAAAGTGATGAGTGGGAATGAGTTGTGAGAGAGAAGAAGTGAGTGAGTATGACAAATGAGACCTATAATTTAATTGTGTGAGGGGAAAAGTTAATGAGTATGACAAATGAGGACCACAATTTAAATACTACTCCCTCCGTCCCGGTTTAAGGTTCTTAGTTTGACTTTGCACGCTTATTAAGGAATCAAGGCAAACTTGAGTCAAGAATACTAATGGGTGGAGAATATAATTGTCCATTCATAAAGCAAGTTGTTGAAAAGTAAATGGGTGAGTGATGGTTTTTTTTTTTTTGGTAATATATGAACTTTATGAGGACAAGAATTTCCAAAACACTATTCATTCTTTGTCATTTAAGGAATAAAGCAACTAAGAACCTTAAACTAGAACATAACAAAAAGAAAAGTAAGAACCTTAAACTGAGACGAAAAGAGTATATGAGAGCAAAAGGTGAGTAGATTTAACAAATGGAGCCTACATTTATAACTATTTTAGAAAAAGGTTAGGAAAAGTGAAGTTTGTAATATGACACACTTTTGGGTAAAACTTGAAGATTTTACCGAAACGGAGGGAGTATTACTTACCTAACTAAGTTTTCACCTGCATTCCTTATAAATAGTGTTTTGAATAACTATATTTTCAACTGACTATCATTATTGTTGGCTCATTTAACATTATTTTTTTTAGAAAACGTGCAAAACCAAATAAAAAACTTTGACTTATTTCGTGTTAAAAACTCGTACTCCCTCCATCCCAGATTAAGGTGTTAGAACATGGATTGCATAACATAATATGTTGTTATTAATTCCATAAAATCATATTTATGATGTTAATATAAAGTGCAGAGGATTAAAATGTGTAGAATTCCTGGGGTCACTACAACAAAAATGGCTTTTCCCGGCACTTATTTACCGGCACTTTCATATGTGCCGCTAATTTCCGGCACTTTTTGAAAAAGTACAGCTAATTCCCGTCACTTTTTCAAAGTGCCGCTAATTTCCGGCATTTTTTCATAAGTGCCGCTAATTCCCGGCACTTGCTAACAAGTGCCGCTAAATTTCCGGCACTTTATAAAAAAGTGCCGGGAATTAGCGGCACTTTCGAAAAAGTGCCGGGAATTTCCGGCACTTTTTCAAAAGTGCTGGGAATTCCCGGCACTTTTTATAAGTGCCGCTAATTTCCGGAACTTTTTTATAATGTGCTGCTAAAAACAAGATGTTTGTTTTGAAATTTTTATTTAATTTTTAAATTTAATCATATTTTTCATGTAACTTTGCTTTAATTTGTTACTTATATTAGATTTTTATGGACAACAATAATAGAAATGCCCTAATATAAGTTTTGTTTTGTAACAAATAATTGTATATGAAAATATATAACAAAAAATGATTTAGCCTAGCGGTAGAAGATGTGCTTCGTATGCAAGAGGTCGTGGGTTCGAATCCGGGTAAATTCAAAAATATTTTTATTTAAATTAGAGGCACTTTAAAAAGTGCCGGAAAATGCCGGCACTTTTGAAAAGTGCCAGAAATTAGCGGCACTTTTTGAAAAGTACGGGAAATTCCGGCACTTCTAAAAAGTGCCCGGAAATTCCGGCACTTTCAAAGTGCCGGTAAGTATTGCCGACACCACTTTTTCCGGCACTTTCAAAAGTGCCAGAAAAAGTGCAGAAAATAGCTTTTCCGGCACTTTTTTTTTCAATTTCCGGAAAAAGTCACTTTTGTTGTAGTGGGTGTAATATTATCTATTTATGATGGGCAAAATGGTAAATTCACACCACTTATGTGAAAGGGTGTAGTCTCTAAATGAAGTGCCCCTTTGTCTTGTATATATAGGGCCTTCCATCAACCCTTAAATACACACAAAAATTCATTATTCTCTCCTACAGTCTCTTTATTTATTGCTAGAAGATCAAGAGAGAAGACACTCATCATTTAAAAGTACTCAATTCCCTACATTCTTCTTCTTCATTCTCTCTAAGGAACATCAATATGGATTCAACAGGTAAACGCTTCCGCCTTCATCCTCTCTCTAACTTATCCCATATTTGAGTTATGGTATTAGTGGAATATAAATGTTCCAACAATTGGTATCAGAGCCTGGTTAAATTCTGGTTTAAGTTTGAGTTTTCTTTTGAAAGCTTTAATGGTTCATTTTGATTCATGTATTTTGTTGAATCATTGAGTTTTGATGTTGTTTAGAGACTCTAATTCATTGATAGAGTGCTAATAATCATCATCTAATTAAGAAATTCTGAAAAGGTTTGAAGTTTTGCTCTAAAGAACACAATGGTTCAAGCAAGATTATCCCTATATAACATAGTTATGTATTGTATGATGCATAAACTATGCATAAACTATGTGGATTTACTTGCTTGACCATATTAATTTTGAAACAAGATTATCCCTATATAGCATGGATATGAATTGTATGATGCATACACCATGTGGATCTACTTGTTGATCACTAATTTGGGACAAAAATTCGGAAGTGCAACAGCCTCAACAAATGAACCGGTGGCTTTAGCCCGGTCGGGTCTTTGGTGATGCCCGGTCGGGTCTTCATCGCTGCCCGGTCAGACCTCAAGGGAACACCCGGTCGGGCATTATGCGTTTCCCGGTCGGGTATTATGTTATGCCCGGTCGGGCAGAACACTGTTCACAGGTTATTTTTTATGTTTTTTACACAATTTTTGTTTACCCTTTAATTGAGCAAAACATATATTTTTTCAACCGCGTGAGCCTTATGATCATAAAAAATGTTGTCCCGGAGACTTTTTTTTAACAGTGTCTCCGAGGACGTTGATGCTAAAACATTTCTCGACACCCTTGAGGAACGCTTTGCCAAAAGCGAAAAGTTGAAAACAAGTGCTTCCTTGAGGAAGCTTGTTTCCATGAGGTACAAGGGTAGCGGAAATTTAAGAGAGTACATTTTGGAAACGCTTCAGCTCTCGACAAAACTAAGGGTACTTAAGTTAGAGATATCGGAAGATTTACTCGTGCACCTAGTTTTGATCTCTCTTCCTCCTCAATTTGGTCATTTTGAGGTGACCTATAATTGTCAAAAGGACAAGTGGAATATTAATGAACTTATTTCACATGTGACACAAGAAGAGGATATGTTGAAACAATTTAAACCCGAAAGTGCTCATTTAGCATCTATCTCTTCTCATGGGACAAAGAGAAGAGGGAAGGAAATTGCGGTTGGAAATAAGAAGCATAAGGGATCATCTGATGATCAAAATGTTAAGAAATGCTTCTTTTGCAAGGACCTTACTCACATGAAGTTCGACTGCCTTAAGTATCACGCATGGCATGCTAAGAAAGGTATGTCATTTGGTCTTGTGTGTGTTGGTGTTGGTGCCCTAGGCACGTTTGTTAAATGTTGAATGTGTTATCATTATATTCATATTAATGAAGAGATATTTAGGTTATTATTAATGCTCATGTTCGCTTACAATAATCTCTGTCCCTAGAGCTTGTTAAGCACTAGTATAAAAGCTAAGTGATCATGGGATGATCATGTTAGATTTATGGGTACTTGTTTGGAACAAGGTACTGGACATGGCCCGCGGTATGAGATTTATGTCATGGTCAATGTCATATATAAATCTCATATTAGTTATGTCATTTGAATCCTTAGACATGAAGTTATTATAGTCTTCCACTTGATGAAGATTATGTTTGACATATTCAAACGCTGCCTTAACACGGTAGTTATAAAGGGTATGATTGGCATAATTGGATTCACGTAGGGAAGAATAATAAGCTAAATGGATTTGTCCCTCTTCGGAGAGATGTCTAGCTTGGGCCCCTCGAAGGAATGATGTTGGTGAAATGTTTGGGCAAACTCAAATGGATTGATTGGATCAATGTCATTTGGATTATCAACATATTCGGAATCGAGAAAGTATTGAATAATACAAGTTGACTTATTGACCATGACTTGTGTTCAATGACATCGTGGACAAAGGGATTATGACATGTTCTAAAAGGAATGCGAACTTGTATCTAGTTATACTATTTGGGTATGTATGACGGTTTGCTAGAACCTAATCATATCTTATGGTTTCATGTTTGAACCTATTGCCAACTTAGTATAATCCTAGAGGGTCACACACGTGAGAACGAATCTTAAAAAGGACTAAAATGGAAAATATGGCTTTCTGAACCATGTTGTGCGACCGCACAAACTGGGCTGGGCGACCGCATAGTTTTTGGTCGACCGCACAGCTAGTTTTGGGCGGCCGCACAAGCATGTCGGGACAGATTTCCTAATTTGATTTGGAAAAGAATTTTGGACGGGTTTAAACACAAGTTTCCTATTTGGAATAGGTCTTACTTGTATATAAACACCAAAATTCGGCCAGAACTTGGACCAAGCTTTTGTGCAAGTCTCCAAAGAGTTTGAGAGAGTTTTATTTTGTTCTAAGACATCCTAGATTGAAGAACAAAATAATACACAATAATATTCCATATAGTTCATATTAATTGTGAAAACGTGTTTCATAATTTTGGTCTAGCAACCAAGATCAAGTGTTCTTGATATTCGTTCGTGGTGTGGATACCGCTAGAGGATGAAACTTATCATCTTCAAAGTTCGTGATTCTTACTATGTTCGTGATCAAGGTTTCAAGCCTCCATCGAATTCAAGGTTGCAAAATCAAAGGCATCAAGGGTTAGTATTCTAGTATTCATCATATTGTATTTGACTTAATCATATGAATGGATCTATGGGCTTTGGGTTTCATTAAATTTTAAATGCTTAATTCCGCTGCGCATGTTACTCCGAAATCCAACAGTGGTATCAGAGCCCCGTTCATATTGATTATTTCAATACCTAGATCATGTTGTGTGTATATAAATTGTTTATGTGCCTATCATGATATGAATATTGGATATATGATGTTTATGTGTTATATGATTCTATGTGGTTTATTGTTTTACAACTTTAATCGCACTATTGAATCGCACTAAAAATTATGTTGGATTCTGAATTGTTTGATTATTAATTTTTGATTGGATCAAAGTTTTAATAATCGGGGAAAACAATTTTGAGACAAATTTTCGAACTCTGAAAATCATTCTGATGCTACTGTGCGACCGTACAGAAAAACGTGGGTGGCCGCACAGTCTTTATTGGGCGGCCGCACAGTGATGGTCAGAAGCTGGAATTTTGAGGTAGGTCCGACCGGACCAAAGTAAGGACCCGGTCGGACCTTCTGGTCTGGGCTGGGGTTCTTTTTGGGTCGCGGGGTGGATTTAGTTGGTTTGAATTCCTATTTTTTTTAGTCGTTTGATTCTGAGATTGATTCAAGGTTTGGATGGCTAATCTACGTTCATCGAGATTGTGTTTCCCAAACTTGATTGCAATCAAAGTTTCAAAGATAAAACGAAGTTAGAATTATGAAGAGTTCATAATTGCTAAAATTGAGAAACAAAGTTCTTGATTCAATGATTGGAGATCCATGTGGAATTGTGGATGCAATTGGCCTACGTTCATCGAGACCATCTATTGCTTAGTTTCGGCCACATGGACTACTTTCTTGGTTTCTTGAATTAGTGCGGAATTGTGGTTGCCTTATGGCTTAGTTTCGGCCGCACTTCTTGTTGTCTTGATTTGGAGATAATAACCAAAGTTGAAATAGTCTCATCCTCATAATTATAGAGAAACTAATGACACATAAATATTCTGCTTAAATTAATGGAGATTAATTTAGTGCCTAAACTTGATGCGTAACATGTTTATATTATGTGCTCATAAATGTGTTGTATGCTATATGTGATGAACCTTCAAAAAAAAATTTAAGTCCTTTATTGCCATGCCATGATTAAAACACTTGTTAATACATGGGTGAATTTAATGTAGACTCGCCCTAGCGAGATGCATTGACTTTATTTATGTATGAGCAAGATAGATAATGTGGGCACGCCCTAGCGAGGCACATTAACTATACGTTTAAAATGGTTGAACTTAACAAGGCGTCAAAACAGTTTTGGGCCTAGGCAAAGATGAGATTAAACATGCTTTTGAAATTGGATCCCTAAGAATCATATTGGATATGATTGGCAAGAAATTGTCTACCTAATTAATTTGATTTTGAGCGGTGCGCCAAAGCGTACTTGAAATTAAATTAAAGTTGGATCTTAGCCCAATTTAAAAGAATCTCAGAAAAAGGATCTAAGAGCCATATCGGATATGATTGACAGGGTTGTCTACCTAATTAATTTGGTTTTGTGTAATCCGCCATAGCGGACTTGAAATCAAATTAAAGTTGGATCTTAGCCCATTTAAATTATATTATACATTGGATGTATAAGAAGGTTATATAATTTAGTGGGAGTATTTTTGGAAAATACATTATTTATCTCTTTAATGAGATTGATACTTGTAAAATTTTGGAAATTTTGCATTGGTTGTAGATGACAACTAAAATCGTTGCGATTAATCCTTGATAAGGATAATGCTTCAAGAGAATGGTACAAACTTCATGGATTGGATCCTGAGCCTAGGAATCATTCTAAGGCAAGAAGATGTGTTGTACATTCTTGATGGGCCTATTCCTAAAGAACCCAATGCCAGAGAAAGACAATCACAAGAGACATGAGTATGTTTCTAGGGATGTGAGTTGTCTCATGCTCGTAACTATGAACTCAAAACTCCAACAAAGTTTGGAACTTGTGGAAGCCTATTAGATAGGCGTGGAGTTGAGTTACATGTTTCAAAGAGCAATCTAGGCAAGAGAGGTATAAAACCATTATTGCATTCACTTCTTGCAAAATGAGTAAAGGGCAATAAGTGGAACCTCACATGCTTAAGATAAAGGCTACGTAGAGCATCTTGAGAAACTTGGTTGTCCAATTTGATTGGAGCAGCAACGGATCTCATTCTTGATTCATTGTCCAAAAGTTATAATCACTTTGTGATGAACTATAACATGCATGGAATGAATAAAGAATCTCTTCGAGTTGCATTAACATGCTAAAACTGTGGAGATGAAGAAGGTGGAGAATGGATTCTCCAGTGCTCATGGTTCATGATGGAAAAGGGCCAAGTGCCAAAAGAAAGGTAAGACAAGCATTGTCAAACCTAAAGGAAATAATTATGGTTAAAATAATAATTCTAATTGATGCAATTTGGTAAAATGGCAATTGGATTGACCATTTAGAATTGTAGTCAAGATTTTGGACGATCAATAAAAGGAATGGTAGTGGGACTACCATTTGGGATATTTATTTTATGTTATAAATTAAACTTTCTAAATTTAATTATTGGGTATTGGATACCAGAATAATTAGTAAATTGAAAGACTACTTATAGTAAAGGTTGATCTATGAATGGTAATGATGCAAGAGTTGAAACATTATTCATAAGAACACTTGTAAAGTGGCTTTACTAATGAAGTAGGAAATATTATTTTGTTATAAGATAATGAAGGATATTTATTTCTTATTTGGAATAAGAAAGATGCTTTATTTATTATGATTTACTTCATTGTGTTATCATATAAATAAATCTTATATCCTAAATCTTGAAGAACAAAGTAATAAAGGCTATAACATAAATAATTAAAATTCTTTATGCATTATTGTTTTGATCAAATAAATGACAAATGCATATCTAAAATTCCATGGGACGGAGTTTTAAAGTCATATGATTTGGAATCATATTATTTATGCAAACTTATTTACTTGGACCAAGACATCTTTTACTATGATTGGTAAAAAGCTAATATCTTAGTCGACCTAATACATTTTGATGTATATGGTGCATTAAGAAGCAATGCTAAAAGAGAATTTTGGTTATACTTGGTAAAACTATTCAAAGATTCTGATTGGATCATGATAATGAATAATTGAACCAAGAATTTGACAGTGATCATTAAAGTTATGAAATGGTTTCACAAATTAACTTCACTAAGAACATCATTCTAAATGATGTGTCTACTGTTGGAATAGAGGACCAACCGGGACTAGACTTCGGAGCAAAAAGGAAGAAAATCGTCGGAGTGACTGTTGCTCTGGGCGGCCGCCCAGGGTGATGGTGGGCGACCGCCCACTTAATTAGTTTGTTCATCCGGAGGAGCAGTTTTATGGGCGACCGCCCAGGACCAATATGGGCGACCGCCCACTTGTCGGGATGAGAAAATTCCGGGTCCGATTTTAGGCCAATTTTCGGGTTCCTTTGTCCATCTAGGGTTAGGTTTGTATTCCTGGGCACATATTTAAGTAAAGTTCTGCCCCTAAACTCATTGTAACTTCAGAATAACATATTATAGTGCAAGATCCTGGCTTGGTAGTGCCCCCAGACGTAGTCAAACATATTGACGAACTAGGTAAACAATTTCTGTGTCTTTTGTTTTGTTATTTTCTTGTGCTTTGTTTGTGTGCCATTATTTTCTTGGGGTTATTGCTTGGGTTGTGAGGGTCTAATCCACAACAACTGGTATCAAGAGCTCTGGTTGGAGATCAGGGTCAGTCAATCGATTGGTTTATCGGACGATTGGGGTTTGTCAAGCAATCAAGAATCGGCAAGGATAAACAAGCGGTGGAGAAATTCGATGGGTCTGACTACGGTTTTTTGGAGGATGCAAATAGAGGATCTCCTGTACAATAAAGATCTCTATAAGCCTCTAAAGGGAGTCAAGCCGGAAGGAGAAAAGCAAGAAGATTGGGATCTCATGGATCGGAAAGCCCTAGGGGTGGTTAGATCTACTTTGTCAAAGTGGATCGCGAAGACTACCAAGAAGGCAAAAACCACAAAGGAGCTATTGGATTATCTTACTGAGAGATTTGAAACTCCATCTGCTGCAAACAAGGTTGATTTGATACGCAAGATGGGTAGTCTCAAGATGTAAGAGGGAGGATCCTTAGCTAAACACATCGATGAGTTTATGGATGTTATAGACTCATTGACTGTGTTGGATATTACGTTTGATGATGAGGTTCATGCGTGTTTGTTCCTGGCGTCTTTACCAGGAAGTTGGAGCGGAACGGTGACAGCGATCAATGCTTCAGCGGGTAAGAACAAATTGAAGTATGATGATGTTAAAGACTTCTTGTTGGGAGAGGAAAATCGTTTGAAGAAATTGGGGACATCGTCTACTTCGGGATCGACCTTAGCTACTACTAACAGGGGAAGGCCGGGTACTAGCAATAAAGGGAGAACTGAATCAAGGGAAAACGTAGTGGGTGGTAAGGGCAAGGTCGTGGAGATCAGAGACAAACTAAGGGTCGCGAAAGGATCGGTGCATTGTTATCATTGCAAGGAGTTAGGACACTACAAGAAGGATTATCCCAATCGTGGGGGCAATTCGGTGAATGTGACAGTCGAAGGTGATAATGTACTGGTTCTGAGTGTTAGTAGTGCACTAGAATCATGGGTGCTGGATTCGGGGGCATCATTCCACTCTTGCGGGCATGCAGAAGACATAGAGAATTATACTTCCGGTGATTTCGGTAAGGTCTATCTGGCGGATGGCGAGCCTTTGGAAATCAAGGGGAAGGGGGATGTCAGAATAGGAGCATCGGACGGGAAGGTCCTACATCTACACGGGGTCAGACACATTCCGGGTTTGAAAAAGAACCTGCTTTCAGTTGGGCAGTTGGATGAAGAAGGTTACAAGGTAACTTTTGGCTGCAGGAACTGGGTTATTACCAAGGAGGATTCTGAAATCGCTCGGGGTAATAAAGAGGGGACATTGTATTTGGCGAATAACACCAAGGATAGTATCGCGGTGGTGTCAGCCAAGGGTGATACAGATTTGTGGCACTGTCGATTGGGTTACATGAGTGAGAAGGGGATGAAGGTACTTTGCTCAAAGGGATTACTACCGGGTTTGAAGACAGTCGACGTGGGGATCTACGAAGATTGTGTGTTCGGCTAGCAGGCGAGAAGTAATTTCTCGAGGACGGGTAGGGCTTTGAGGGAAGCAAAGTTAGAACTGGTTCACACGGATTTGTGGGGACCATCCCCGGTAACTTCTCTGGGTGGTGCGTCATATTACATGACCTTTATTGATGATTCAACAAGGAAGGTATGGGTCTACTTCTTGAAGTGGAAAGATGAAGTTTTCGAGGTATTCAAGAAGTGGAAGGCCTTGGTGGATAATCAGACGGGACTTAAGCTTAAGTGCTTGAGGTCAGATAACGGAGGGGAGTATGAGCTCGGGGAGTTCAGGGAATATTGTGCAGCGAATGGCATTTGCATGGAGAAAACTCCAAAGGGCACACCACAACACAATGGGGTTGCAGAGAGGATGAACAGGATATTGAACGAGCAGGCTAGAAGTATGAGATTGAAGTGTGGACTTCCGAAGACGTTCTGGGCATATGCGGTTGACACGGCTGCTTTCTTGATCAATAGGGACCATCGGTACCATTGGGGAATGGAATTCCAGAGGAAGCATGGAGTGGCAAGCAGGTAAATCTGTCCTTTCTTCGCATATTTGGCTGCGTTTCATATGTTCATATTGATTCTGCTGATAGAACTAAGTTAGATGCAAAATCTGTAAAAAATGTACGTTTATTGGGTATGGCGGGGATGACTTCGGGTATAAGTTTTGGGATGACCAAAACCATAAAATTATTCATAGTCGAGATGTGGTATTCAATGAACAGGTATTGTACAAGGACAAAAAGGGGGCATCTGATGATATTAGTTCGGAACTAGAGGTTGTAGAGGTGGATATTCCAGACTCGGGTGGGAGCAGGACGGTTCATGATGACCAAGGTCAGGGGGTCACTGAAGATGAACCACATACTCCAGAACCGGATATTCCGCTGCGTAGATCCAACAGATTGTGTGGATCACCTGACAGGTATACTCCTTCGAATTACTATTTGTTGCTGACAGATAGTGGTGAGCCAGAATGTTATGCGAAGGCTGTTCGTAGTGCACTTTGTGATAAGTGGAAAGCTGCGATGAATGATGAGATGGACTCATTGAAGGCCAATAAAACTTGGGAGTTGATTAAACTGCCTAAGGGGAAGAAGGCATTGCATAACAAGTGGGTTTACAGGATCAAGGAGGAAGCAAACGGCAGTAAGCGTTACAAGGCAAGGTTGGTTGTAAAAGGGTTTCAGCAAAATTACGGTATTGACTACACCGAGGTATTCACTCCTGTTGTGAAAATGACCACTATCAGAATGGTTCTGGGGATAGTAGTGGCGGATAACTTGTTGCTGGAATAGATGGATGTAAAGACGGCCTTTCTTCATGGGGATTTGGAGGAAGAAATTTACATGGTACAACCAGAGGGTTACTTGTCTAAGGGTAGCGAGGAACTGGTTTGCAGATTGACTAAGAGTTTGTATGGCCTTAAACAAGCTCCTAGGCAGTGGTACAGGAAGTTCGATCTCTAGGTGGGAGATTGTTGGAATAGAGGACGGATACGGGGCTTGTATGCACGGTTGATCTCTAGGTGGGAGATTGTTGGAATAGAGGACCAACCGGGACTAGACTTCGGAGCAAAAAGGAAGAAAATCGTCGGAGTGACTGTTGCTCTGGGCGGCCGCCCAGGGTGATGGTGGGCGACCGCCCACTTAATCAGTTTGTTCATCCGGAGGAGCAGTTTTATGGGCGACCGCCCAGGACCAATATGGGCGACCGCCCACTTGTCGGGATGGGAAAATTCCGGGTCCGATTTTAGGCCAATTTTCGGGTTCCTTTGTCCATCTAGGGTTAGGTTTGTATTCCTATTTAAGTAAAGTTCCGCCCCTAAACTCATTGTAACTTCAGAATAACATATTATAGTGCAAGATCCTGGCTTGGTAGTGCCCCCAGACGTAGTCAAACATATTGACGAACTGGGTAAACAATTTCTGTGTCTTTTGCTTTGTTATTTTCTTGTGCTTTGTTTGTGTGCCATTATTTTCTTGGGGTTATTGCTTGGGTTGTGAGGGTCTAATCCACAACATCTACATGGAAGTATAAGAACCTTATTGGGTATGGTTCATTAGATGACAATGTCAGAATGATCTTCCATTATTTGTTTTGGGGTTATGTATTTGAAACCGCTATGATTACACTAATTTGAGTTCCATCAAAAGAGGTTAAAAGGTGAAAGAAAAACTGGGTTTGTCTTTCATAAAGATTTAAGATGGTGAGACCTTTTGGAAAGGAGTTGACACACCCCCAGGTCTCGGGATCCCCTAATAGAACCTCGAACCTGGATGCGCGTGACTAACAAGGAACGACAAACTTAACAAGAAACGGGATGACATCTGTTTATAACAAACTGACATGATATATATACTCTAGAGTAAGAAGCTAAACTAGCTCACAACACGAGTTCTAGACAAGAAAATTTAAAATCAAACTTATTTACATACAGCGGAAGATATGCCTAGCACATAAGCTGACATTACAAGATGTCTAGAGACAACAAGTACTATACCAGACTGTTTAACCCAAAATAAAGAGTTATATAACCCATAATACATCGTCCTCACCAAAATGAAAAAGGACACAAACCCCAAAACAATAACCACCTGCGTAGTAAGCTCCCAGCTATGACGAGCCTCACTACGCGCTATGACTAGCCTTCCTTTGATCTAAGGAAAACAATTAAACAAGAAACGGGGGGTGAGATAAATCTCAGTAAGCTATTAGATTCAACTACATGACATGTTATCATGCAATTCAAGTAGATACTCAAGTAATCATATATCAAGTATCATCAAGTAACAAGTATATGAGAGGCTAAGCCAACTCATCAAGTAGCACATAAGGCTAAACAAGCAAGTTATAAAGGATATTGCTTCCTTCCTTATTCCTCCCAAGAATACCATTGTTGCCGTAGCTTTTATTACTTTGACAAATCACGATCAATATCAAGAAACTGCTTATTCAATATATATCAGAAGACCCGGTAACCAGTGTCATTCCCAAGATCAAGACTCACGAGGTGTTCAAGAGTTTAGCATTCACTTAAGTCAGGCGTATTGCTCCAACCAAGGAAGCTATGCCCTTACTATGGCCGGTAGTAAGGGGTCAAGCGCAAATACATAGGGACCCGAATATCATTTTAAGCCCCAACTCTCACGATAAGCGTGAACCTATATATTTCCGAACAAGCAAGGAGAACCAGCTGCACTCACACAAGAATGTACAAGTAGGTATTTACTTGAACTACAGGAGAAGAACTAATCCAAAAGTAATAGACTAGCTCACAACACGGAACATGCTTCAAGTAATCAAGAAGTCACATTGTTATCAAGCAACTATATGAAATGTTTGCACATACACATCAAGAACATTTCTCATACACGTTAGTGCTTGTTCATAGCACTTTCTAGTTCATTACCATACACATGTATTGGTGTCAAGTCATGTACAAGATTTTATCATCTTATATTCAAGTTCTCAATCCACTTCTATGGATGTTTAAGACATGTACAAGATTTTATTGTCTTATACTCGAGTTATCATTCCAATCTTTGGACATTCAAGCATGTATAAGAGTTATATCTTTTTCTCTCACAAGTTCTTAATCCTATTCTTAGGATGTTCAATTCCAAGACTCTGTTCTAATGCCCCTAAGGTGCACAAACATTGATTTCAAGACAAGCATAACACATTAGTGATTGTTCATAGTACTTTCAAGACATAAAGAAGAGTTGTTACTCTTGTACTTAAGTTCTCATTTTAATTCAATAAGCACTCATGTTCAAGACCAAGTTCTAATGCCCCAAAAAGGTACATATACACTTGCTATGACATCTTATACTAAGGCTCTATGCCTTAGGAGGGGTAAGCTTTCATTTCAATTTAGATTTAAAACACTTTTGTTGAACAGGGGACCGGGCGGGCGCCTACTATGGACCGGGAGGCCGCTCATTATAGCACTTTTGAAACCAAAACTTCTGATGAAATGGGCGGGGGCTTGGTATCTATGTGGGCGGGCGCCTGGTACAATTTTCAGCAAACACTAAATTTCTTTCCAGGCCTAAAATTCTCCGTCCCAAGCGTAGGAGTAACTTTTTACTAACATATTAACAATTCCTAGGAAGGCATATCAAGCTAAACAGCTTATTTCAAGTTCTTTCATTATTTTTACACAGAGGGTTATACTCCCTTTGTCCCAAAATTACAAGTATCACATAAATTGCCCCAAACACGAAATTGACAAACACAAGTATCAGGAATAACATATATGCATGTTATTACAAGCAAGGGGGAGCTAATAACTTACCTAGTCCGAAATCAAAATTACCCAAATAAATTTTTGTTCGGCCTGGAACGCTCTATTCAACGCCACGAATATTTATCCGGGATCAGAATCAAGAACGAAGGGATAATTAAGCTCGAGGAGTCGAGAATACGGTAAAAACCTAACCCTAACTTTTGGAACATAGGAAGAACGAGAAGATTTGAGAATTTGATTTCTCAGTAAAGCAAACAACATGATATACTTAACAACTTCCGGTAAATGACAACTAGGCCCCTCAAGTTTCACTTTTTACAAAATGGCCCCTAAAGTCAGATTTTCACAAATGACTCAAAAGTCAAAACTAAACATTTAACCACCTTAATATTCTAAAGTAGTTAAGAAATTAACCCAAGTAAAACTAACACATAATATGCAAGTTCAAGTATTTAACAAGTAAGTCAATTATTTAACGAGATTAAGGATGGGCGTTACATCCTCCCCACCTTCAAGAAAATTCGCCCACGAATTTTACTTACCAATATTTTCAAATAGGCTCGGGTATTATCTCGCATCTCTTTCTTGGTTTCCCAAGTAGCCTCTTCTATTTCATGATTCCTCCAAAGGACCTTCACAATAGAAATCCTTTTTGTACGCAAGACTTGCTCTTTCCAGTCAAGAATTTCAACAGGTTGTTCCTCATAAAATAAATCAGGCTGAAATGGAATAGCCTCATACTCAAGAACATGCGACTCATCCGCCATATACTTGCGAAGCATAGATATATGGAATACATCATGAATACCAGATAAAGAAGGTGGTAAAGCCACTCTATAAGCCAACTTCCCAACTCTTTCAAGAATCTCAAATGGACCGATATAACGAGGAGATAACTTTCCTTTCTTCCCAAATCTCTTTATACCTCTACGAGGAGAGACTTTCAAGAATACAAAATCACCTACCTAGAATTCAAGATCCCTTCTACGATGATCTGCATAACTCTTTTGTCTACTCTGAGCTGTGCGCAATCTATCTCGAATGAGTTTCACACTCTCAACTGACTGTTGAACCATTTCAGGACCCAAGAGTCTAGCTTCTCCCACTTCATCCCAGCATATAGGAGATCGACATTTTCTGCCATAAAGAGCTTCATATGGAGCCATTTCAATGCTAGACTGAAAACTGTTGTTATAAGCAAACTCAGCCAAAGGAAGATGAGTATCCCAACTGCCTTTAAAATCAACAACACAAGCACGTAACATATCCTCAAGAATCTGTATAAGTCTCTCAGATTGCCCATCAGATTGGGGATGAAAAGCTGTACTGAAATTCAATTTAGTACCCATGGCACCCTGAAGAGCCTGCCAGAATCGAGAAGTAAAACAAGGATCTCTGTCAGATACAATACTCACAGGAACCCCATGCATTCGAACTATCTCCTGAACATACAAAGATGCCAACTGAGACAATGAATATCCCATGGAAACAGACAAGAAGTGAGCTGACTTGGTCAGTCTATCCACTATAACCCAAACAGCATCATGGCCTCGTCTGGTACGTGGCAAACCAGTCACAAAATCCATCGTGATATGCTCCCATTTCCACTTTGGAATTTTTAATGGTTGCAACAAACCTGCTGGACGTTGATGTTCCACTTTTACCTGTTGACAAGTCAAACATTTGGATACATACTCAGCAATTTCTCTTTTCATATTGTTCCACCAGAAATGTTTCTTCAAGTCTTAGTACATTTTTGTGCTTCCAGGATGAATAGTATACTTGGCTTTGTGAGTCTCTTCAAGAACTCTGTTCTTGATCTCAAGATCAACTGGAATACAAACTCTGACTTGAAAGGTAAGAATTCCATCACTGTTGAAAGAAAAATCTGGTTGCTTTCCTTCATTCATTCCACTAATAATTTTCTGCAATTCAGAATCAGTTACCTGAGCTTCTTTGATCTGTTGGAGTAAATCTGAAGTAGCCTTTATATTAGCAAGGATAATTCCATGATTTGATTCACAAGGACTCCAATCACACAAGTCTTCTAACATCTTCCATTCACGAATCATCAAGCAATAAATATAAGTCTTTCTGTTCAATGCATCTGCCACAATATTTGCTTTTCCTGGATGATAAAGGATAGTACAATCATGATCCTTCAATTTCTCCATCCATCTACGTTGTCTCATGTTAAGTTCTTTCTGAGAAAACAAGTACTTCAAGCTTTTATGATCGGTAAAGACTTCAAATTTGGTTCCATACAAGTAATGCCTCCATTTATGCAAAGCAAAAATAATCGCAGCCAACTCTAAATCATGAGTAGGATAATTCTGTTCATAAGGAGATAATTTTCGAGAAGCATAAGCTATTACCTTGCCATCTTGCATTAAAACACAACCCAATGCTTCTTTAGAAGCATCAGTATAAACCATGAAATTCTCAGAACCACTAGGCAAAGCCAAGACTGGAGCTGTAGTTAAGCGCCTTTTCAACTCTTGAAAACTTGCTTCACACTTGTCATTCCACTCAAAAGAACTAGCTTTCCGAGTCAGATTAGTCAATGGAGTAGCAATCTTGGAGAATCCCTCAATGAATCTCCGATAATAACTAGCCAATCCCAAGAAACTACGGATCTCTGTCACTGTAGTCGGCCTCTTCCAGTTTACAACTGCTTCAACTTTGGAAGGATCTACTGCAATACCAGTAGCAGACACAACATGTCCTAAGAATGAAACATCTTCTAACCAGAAAGCACATTTGCTGAATTTTGCAAATAATTGTTTCTCACGAAGAACTTGCAATACTATTCTGAGATGTTGTTCATGCTCAGCCCGTGATTTAGAATACACAAGAATATCATCAATGAATACCACCACGAAACAATCAAGATATGGCTTGAAGATACGGTTCATCAAATCCATAAATACAGCTGGAGCATTTGTCAAACCGAATGGCATAACAATAAACTCATAATGCCCATACCTGGTACGAAAAGCTGTCTTTGGTATATCCTCAGATCTGATTTTCAACTGATGATAACCACTTCTCAAGTCAAGCTTCGAATACACTACTGAACCCTGAAGTTGATCAAACAAGTCATCAATATGAGGTAACGGATATTTGTTCTTGATAGTTACCTGATTAAGATCTCTGTAATCAATACACAATCGCAGAGTCCCATCTTCTTTCTGACAAATAACACTGGTGCACCCCACGGTGATACATTAGGCCTGATGAAGCCCCTTTCAAGTAATTCCTCAAGCTGTGTTTTTAACTCTCTCAACTCAGCTGGAGCCATTCTATAAGGTGTCTTTAGAGATTGGTGCTGTACCTGGTAATAACTCAATACAGAACTCAAGCTCTCGATCAGGTGGCATGCTATACTCAGAAGAGAACCATCTGAAAATTCAGACACAACAGGAATATCTTCCATCTTGGAACAGATAAACTCTTGTCAAGCACACATGCGAGATACCCGGCACAACCACGAGATAAAAGTTTTCTAGCTTTTAAAGAAGAAATAACATGTATAGCACATAAAGGCCTATCACCTTCAAAGGTAAAATCAGGCAAACCAGGTATAGAAAAAGTTACTACTTTTCTATGACAATCAACAGATGCATGATGCACATATAACCAATCCATGCCAAGAATCACGTCAAAGTCCCTTATAGGTAACACGACTAGGTCAGCAAGAAGAGCATGATCACCCACAAGAACCTCACATTTCTTGTAAACCTCAGAAGCAAACATGCAATCTCCCATAGGGGAAAATGCTTCTAGCACATAAGGCATAGAATCAGGAAGAACATGCAAATGCGACACAAAATGAGATGCCACATAAGAATGAGATGAGCCTGGATCTATCAGGACTCGCTCTCTTGTACTAGAAAGTAATATAGTACCTCCTATGACCACAGAAGACTCAGCTACACCCTGCTGATCTAGAGCAAACACTCGACCCTGAACTTTTGGTCGACCCCCACTATCTCTCTTAGTACCTGAGGCCTGTTGACTTGTACCCCTAACTTGACTTCCCTTGCCTTTAGGACAATTCTTGATAAAATGCCCAGTTTCACCACAAGATAAACATTTTCCTTGCTTTAGCCAACACTTGTCTTCAGAATGGCCTTCTTTCGAGCAATAACCACATACTCTCTTGGGACCTTGGACTGTTGTCCTCGAACCAGTTGATACACTACCTTTACTTTCAGATGGCTGTCGGAATCGACGATCTTGGCGGCTAGATTTACCACCCTTAGAACCAGATCCCTGTGCTTTCTCTGATACACGACCGGTCATGGTTGTTCCCAACTTCACCTTGTGTTCTTCAATGTCATTTTCAATAGCATAATCCTTCTCCACTGCTTGATGATAACTAGTAAGCTGTAGAGAAAGAAGTTGCTTCCTATACTCAGTCCTCAACCCCTTCACAAACCTCTGTGCCTTCTTGGTCTCATTTAGAACTAAGTGATCACAATACCTAGCCAATTCTGTGAACTTGGTTGAGTATTGCCCCATTGTCAAGCTTCCCTGCTCCAGATTAAGAAATTACATCTCTTTTCTGTCTTGAACCACTGTTGGAATAAACTGTGACTTGAATGCTTTAAGAAAATTCTCCCAAGTCTGTGGTACCCCTTCCAGTTCCCAGCTCTTATTCAATAATTGCCACCAATGTTCAGCGGCTTTCTCAAGTTTAAAGGTTGCAAAGGTTACCTTATCACCTCTTGCACATCTCAAGGTTGTAAAGATCTTCTCAATACTTTCAATCCACTCTTCTGCCTTCTTAGCATCAAATTCCCCGTCAAAGCTACAAGGTTTCAACTTCAAGAACCTTGTAAGTCGATTAGGATAATCCCAGTCTATATTATCAACCATCTCATCTTGAGGAGTTACAGATCTCAGCTGATTACTGCCACTAGTACCTTCAGAACTCATTGTACCTGTAGGTAAACACTCGGCGTTAATAACACCCCAAGACTCACCCATACCTAGGCCATAGACCCTATCCAGACTTAGAGAAAACCAAGGTAGCTAAACAGGGTAGCTAAACCAGGGTAGCTCTGATACCAACCTGACACACCCCCAGGTCCCGGGATCCCCTAATAGAACCTCGAACCTGGATGCGCGTGACTAACAAGGAACGAGAAACTTAACAAGAAACGGGATGACATCTGTTTATAACAAACTGACATGATATATATACTCTAGAGTAAGGAGGTAAACTAGCTCACAACACGAGTTCTAGACAAGAAAATTTAAAACCAAACTTATTTACATACAGCGGAAGATATGCCTAGCACATAAGCTGGCATTACAAGATGTCTAGAGACAACAAGTACTATACCAGACTGTTTACCCCAAAATAAGGAGTTATATAACCCATAATACATCATCCTCACCAAAATGAAAAAGGACACAAACCCCAAAACAATAACCACCTGCGTAGTAAGCTCCCAGCTATGACGAGCCTCACTACGCACTATCACTAGCCTTCCTTTGATCTAAGGAAAACAATTAAACAAGAAATGGGGTGAGATAAATCTCAGTAAGCTATTAGATGCAACTACATGACATGTTATCATGCAATTCAAGTAGATACTCAAGTAATCATATATCAAGTATCATCAAGTAACAAGTATATGAGAGGCTAAGCCAACTCATCAAGTAGCACATAGGGATAAACAAGCAAGTTATAAATGATATTGCTTCCTTCCTTATTCCTCCCAAGAATACCATTGTTTCCGTAGCTTTTATTACTTTGACAAATCATGATCAATATCAAGAAACTGCTTATTCAGTATATATCAGAAGACCCGGTAACCAGTGTCATTCCCAAGATCAAGACTTACGAGGTGTTCAAGAGTTTAGCATTCACTTAAGTCAGGCGTATTGCTCCAACCAAGGAAGCTATGCCCTTACTATGGCCGGTAGTAAGGGGTCAAGCGCAAATACATAGGGACCCGAATATCACTTAAGCCCCAACTCTCGCGATAAGCGTGAACCTATATATTTTCGAACAAGCAAGGAGAACCAGCTGGACTCACACAAGAATGTAAAAGTAGGTATTTACTTGAACTACGGGAGAAGAACTAATCCAAAAGTAGTGGAATAGCTCACAACACGGAACATGCTTCAAGTAATCAAGAAGTCACATTGTTATCAAGCAACTATATGCAATGTTTGCACATACACATCAAGAACATTTCTCATACACGTTAGTGCTTGTTCATAGCACTTTCTAGTTCATTACCATACACATGTATTGGTGTCAAGTCATGTACAAGATTTTATCATCTTATATTCAAGTTCTCAATCCACTTCTATGGATGTTTAAGACATGTACAAGATTTTATTGTCTTATACTCGAGTTATCATTCCAATCTTTGGACATTCAAGCATGTATAAGAGTTATATCTTTTTCTCTCACAAGTTCTTAATCCTATTCTTAGGATGTTCAATTCCAAGACTCTGTTCTAATGCCCCTAAGGTGCACAAACATTGTTTCAAGACAAGCATAACACATTAGTGCTTGTTCATAGCACTTTCAAGACATAAAGAAGAGTTGTTACTCTTGTACTTAAGTTCTCATTTTAATTCAATAAGCACTCATGTTCAAGACCAAGTTCTAATGCCCCAAAAGGTACATATACACTTGCTAGGACATCTTATAATAAGGCTCTATGCCTTAGGAGGGGTAAGCTTTCATTTCAATTTAGATTTAAAACACTTTGTTGAAACAGGGGACCGGGCGGGCGCCTACTATGGACCGGGCGGCCGCTCATTATAGCACTTTTGAAACCAAAACTTCTAATGAAATGGGCGGGCGCTTGGTATCTATGTGGGCGGGCGCCTGGTACAATTTTCAGCAAACACTAAATTTCTTTCCAGGCCTAAAATTCTCCGTCCCAAGCGTAGGAGTAACTTTTTACTAACATATTAACAATTCCTAGGAAGGCATATCAAACTCAACAACTTATTTCAAGTTCTTTCATTATTTTTACATAGAGGGTTATACTCCCTTTGTCCCAAAATTACAAGTATCATATAAATTGCCCCAAACACGAAATTGACAAACACAAGTATCAGGAATAACATATATGCATGTTATTACAAGCAAGGGGGAGCTAATAACTTACCTAGTCCGAAATCAAAATTACCCAAATAAATTTCTGTTCGGCCTGGAACGCTCTATTCAACGCCACGAATATTTATCCGGGATCAGAATCAAGAACGGAGGGATAATTAAGCTCGAGGAGTCGAGAATAGGGTAAAAACCTAACCCTAACTTTTGGAACAGAGGAAGAACGAGAAGATTTGAGAATTTGCTTTCTCAGTAAAGCAAACAACATGATATACTTAACAACTTCCGGGAAATGACAACTAGGCCACTCAGGTTTCACTTTTAACAAAAAGGCCCCTAAAGTCAGATTTTCACAAATGACGCAAAAGTCAAAACTAAACATTTAACCACCTTAATATTCTAAAGTAGTTAAGAAATTAACCCAAGTAAAACTAACACATAATATGCAAGTTCAAGTATTTAACAAGTAACTCAATTATTTAACGAGATTAAGGATGGGCGTTACAGGAGTTGTCTGGGACACACTCACATTTAAATCTAATAAATATATTTTCATGAGATATCCTAAGGAAACTTGAGGATAAAATTTTACTCATAAGAAACAAATGGTTTGTTGCTTATGATGATACTTTTCTAGAGAAAAGGTTTATCTCTAAAAGAATCATTGGGAGTAAAACATATCTCGAATGGTTCAAGACCTAGAAAATAGTACTTAACCTATGATGGAAGTTGAACAAGTTTTCACAAGGGGTTGTGAAAATCCGTTCAAGATATACAAGTACTTGCACACATGATAAAATACAATACAATCTAGACGAAATATTGGATATTTCGAAATAGAAAGTATTGAGGTAAAGTTCATTTAGAATGAAGTACTACCTCTGTCCCTAAATGAGTGTCCAAATTTCATTTTAAGGGTCACTGAAAATCTCAACTTTTTAAACAATTTGGTAACAACGATTCATATATAATCTTGTAATATCCTTTCCAAACCTTTAGTTTTGCACATATAAAGAAACCGGTGAGATTTTTTTCGAAAAAAAACGTTTAGGGAGAAAGTTATGTTAAAAAAAAACACTCATTTTGGGACAAAAATTTCTTGAAAATGGACACTCATTTAGGGACAGAGGGAGTATTTACCACCTATCAAAGATGCAATATCAACTCCACATTTAGATTAATGGCTTGGAGTCATAGAATCTAAAAGGCAATTCATGTAAAATAATCAAGTTTGGAACTTGATCATTCTAACCTAAGGTGTAAAAACCAAAGGAGATGAATGACTTTTCTTGGAGAAAAACTTACATGGGTGTAGACACCCCGCCTTGAACCGCTCACCCCGATTGCAAACTTGATTTTGTGTTTCTCCTTCTTTTAAGTGTAAAAACCAAAGGAGATGAATGACTTTTCTTGGAGAAAAACTTACATGGGTGTAGACACCCCGCCTTGAACCGCTCACCCTGATTGCAAACTTGATTTTGTGTTTCTCCTTCTTTTAAGTGTTTTCTGTTAGTTTCTGTTACTTTGGTTAAGTGCCAGACGGACTCCGTTAAGTCCCGGGACTAAACTGAATAACAATTCTAACTTTCTAGTCCATTCTGTCAAAAATTGCTTTTCAGAGTCGCGCGCCTCCGCCTCTTGAGGCCAGACGCGCGCGCCTTCCGCCGCCTAGGTGGGATGTGCGCGCTTCTGAGGTGTGTCAGTTACAGATTCTGCCCAAGAATCTCTCCCTTGCTCATTATACATGATTTTTTCCCGGGAAAGATTTCTTGGAGACTCCATTTGGCTCCAAAAACTCCCTTCTTTCAACTATAAAAACCCCTCCAATCCATCATTGGAAGGGACCTTTTTCCTCACTTCTTTTTAGACTTTTCCTTGGACTTCTTTTAAGACCTTTGTCAACTAAGTGTTCAACCTCTTCTTCAAGGCTTTTCAAGAGGTTCTATTTGAAGGATACTATAGGTAAATGTCTTAAATCTCCTCCTCCTCCTTCTTCTTCTTCTTCTTCTTCTTCTTCTTCTTCTTCTTTCTTCTTCTTCTTCTTCTTCTTCTTCTTCTTCTTCTTCTTCTTCAATCAAATGTGCAATCACCCCAAAACTACTTGGGACATGACACCAATGGTCCTTTCATTACATTGAATTGGCCTAGGAGTCATCTCCCTACATTTTAAACTTTAAAACCCCTTTTTTATCATCATTCAAATAGGAAGAACACATTTATCTTTAAAGTGAATTATGAACAAACAAGACCGACTTTGCTCGGGCGAAATGGGTGTTTAAGTACTTCCCATTTCATAACCTAGCCCCCGAACCCCTCATCCCAAAGAATCTCTGTTTTCATAAATCAAACTTAGGCTCATAAACATTAGGTTTTCTTACGTTGCTCAAAAACGTGTGTGCCGACTCTAAAACACAATTAGACATCCTAGGTTAATTCACCGCTCTAGCCAAGCCGTGGTTCCCCGGGGTATCTACAGTGGCGACTCTGCTGGGGAGATCTTGAGGGTTAAACTTGTGTTTCTGTTCATAATTCACTTTTCTGGGCATTCTGGAAATTGATATGGGAAGCGCGCGCCTCGGACCTTCATGGTCCAAAGCGCGCGCGTCCCGTGTCAAATTCCAGAATCGCCCGCCTTCCATGTGTTCTTCCTATTCTTTCTATTATTTCTTGCTAACAAATATTGCAGGGGTTTCATCACACAATCAGGACCAGGGCAATCCCCTGAGTCCATAAGTTTCTGATAATCTGACAGGCTAGCCCAGAAGCGGGCGCCTCCCAGATACAATGCGCCAGGCGCGCGCTTCCCACAACACCAGCCCGAGGCGCGCGCTTCTGGGTGAATTTCCAGGGCAAGAACAGGTTTCAGTGACTGAACAGAACAGTGGGGTGTGGGCACAGTTGCCTGCATCAGAACAGAATTGAACCCTTGGACTGTTTAACTTTGTGTTTATTTTACCGGTCACACGGGTGATTCGGTAGTTGTAATTTACGTGCTTATGTGTTTTTTTTTTTATCTTTCTTTTTTTTTTTAAAAAAAAATAATAAAAAAATTTTGTCACGTGATAGACCTCACACTACATGCACATTACTCCTATAAATTGCTCACTATCGAGTCGCACAAGTCCAACCCCAAACCGTCGAGGCCCGTCCTAGAAAGTTTCAAGATCCACTCGACCTTGGCTCTTTCGAAGCGGTAAACCTCAGCCCGTGGCGTAGTTCATGACTACATGCCGGGGGTGACCTTTAAGCCTCTCTTTAGCCGAGCACAAACCACACAATTCTAGTTAGGGTCTAACACTCCGTGACCAAGTCGGTTTCTATGTACCAAGATTTCCCTAAACTAATGTTTTCAAATCATACATGCCAACTTGTTGAAACGGACGCAATAAAAATCCGTCCCCAAAGTGGTTATTTTGGACGAAAATAAAAATCCGTCCCCGCATGTATGCTTTACTACATTAATTTAGTTTAATCCCGACGCATGTAGGATTCACAAACGTGATGGAATCCGATGAGTATATGGGACCCGCGAGATGGTCTATATACTAGTGTGACGATTCCATTATCTTCTTAGAAACCCAAAATGGACCCATTCCCTTCGACTTATAAAATAAAATAAAAAAAGGAGTCTTTTTCTTATGTGGTTCGAGTCGTGTACCCAACTGTGTGTTCTCAACCTCTTCATGGACCGAAAGTGTGAACCGAGACTGACAAGGGCTACTTCTCCAATTATAGGTCCGATTGGTACTCTCCGCATCTACAGGAATTCATCCAACCGGCTTGTTCGTGAACCGATCACTCCAACAGCTTCTGCATCATCAATGGCCGGCGACTCCAGCACCAACAACGCTATGACTCTCGAGCAACTTTCTGCCATGCTCCAAACTCTTCAACAACAAGTCACCACTCTCCACAACAAGGCTCAAACCAAAGAAGCCTTGTGGCAAGCTCATGTCGACAGTCAAAGGGAGGCCCACGAGGCCGAGGTTGATCAATTGAAAGCCAAGCTCCTCAAGCTCTCCAAGAACAAGGGGGTCAATGACAATGAGGAATCCGAGTGGACCGAGGGTTTGTTTGAAAGCCCATATGTCAGTGCCCGTACCAAAAAAGTGGGGGGACCAAGCAACGACAACAACGACCCCAAAATGGTCGATTCCATCATGGCCTACATTGATCAGAAATTTGACGGCCTCAACATGGGAAAAGGCTCCAACACAATCCTTTATCAGTCATCCATCCTCATGAGCACGATGGCCGCTCTCCCCGACAAATTCAAGATGCCCGACATTAGCAAGTTTAAGGGCAACTCATGCCCAATGGCTCACATCGAGACTTACATTTGGGCTATGGTTCCGAAGAAGGTATCCCCAAAAGTCATGGCTCAATGCTTTCCTCTCACCCTCGAGGGGGCGGCAAAAGATTGGCATGCAACTCTCCCACTCACTGTCCGTCTTGATTGGGATGCCACTATGCTTGCCTTCAAAAATCAATATCAAGGCAACACCACTCACCGGCCCCAAGGAAAGAGCTCGAGAACACCACCCAAAGAGACAACGAGTCGTTCATTGACTTCACAAGGAGATGGAATGACAAGCTCTCTGAAATTGTTGAGAGGCCAAACACAAAAGAGCAAATGGACATCTTTCTCAAGTGTCTCAAGATTGATCTCCTCACCCACCTAAGTGGGGCTTGCTACTCCGACTTCTCCCAAATGTATGAGGCTGGGGTACGCATGGATGACTTGCTCAAGGAGATTAAGAAGGCCACTCCTACCTATCGTTACAAGGCCGCCTCTAATTCAAACAAAGAGGCTTCTGTCAATGCCGTTACTACCGACAAGGGGAATTACAAGAAGGTCCCTCCACCACAAGGCAAGCGGTTACAAAACGACCGCGTCTACACTCCTCTCAATGGCATGACCATCACCGAGGCCTATGAAGATCTAAAGGCCAAGGGACAAATTACTCCTCTTCAAGGGTATAAGCAACCACAACCGCTCCGTCCTAATCATGCCCACCACAAATGGTGTGACTACCATCAATGCACCGGCTACCTCACCAAGGATTGCTTCTCCATCCGCAACACCATCCAAGACCTCATAGACAAGATGGAATTCATAATCCCTAATGAGGGTGGTGTCAATGTAATAGAGGTAGGAGAGTTTGAAGGAACCACTCATTCGATTCCAATTGTGAATGAGGGCTCCGATGATATGAATAAACTTGATAGTTCTTGTTATGTTGTGACTTATAATGAGATTATGAGGGAAGTCTTAGAGAATAGGAAGAAGAAGCTACATGGGACCGTGAACGTGCTCACTCGCAGTGGCCGAGTAACAACGAGCACAATCCCTCAATACCGCAGCAACCAACACCTCTTCTCAAAGATTGCCAGCACGCGACGTACCCGAAGATCCTTTGTTAAAACAACTCAAGAAGACGCAAGCCAACATATCCATCTGGGACCTTATTGCATCATCAAGAAACACCGAGACCTCGTCATCAAGAACTTGGATGACACATCAGTATCTCCTGACACGACTCCCGGGGACCTCACATCAATGATAGGTCACATTCACTTCAGCAATGTCATCACTTTTGCCGACATGGACCTCCCGCCATTTGGGTCCGAACACAATGAAGCTCTGATTTATAAACCTCCGCCCAAGTCATTAGAGGGTACGATAGCACTGCCCGTACAATCACGGGAATGCTAGAAGTTGATATCGAATTTGGAAGCATGATCATGTTCGTCCCATTCCAAGTACTTGATGTCCCTGCTTCATTCAACTTGCTTTTGGGCCGACCATGGATCCACAGTTCCAATGTGGTCCCTTCCACTCTCCATCAATGTGTCAAGATCAGAAATGGGGACGAGATAGTCACCGTCATGGCCGAGAATGTCACCATCCACAGAAATGGGGGACAACCCGTTCATCAAGTTCAACACGGGATAGAAGATGCCACTCTCTCCGGCGTCAACACCATCGACAAAGAAGGGGAAACAGACAATGGACCCTCGGCAATCCTAAAATCCTCCGCATGATGAGGAACATGAATCACTTTCCCGGTCTAGGCCTAGGGAAGCATCAACAAGGGATATTGCACCCCGTAGAAGTTCCTTTTGTCAAAAACAAGTTTGGTTTGGGGTACGAGCCTACCGAAGATGACTTGAAATACGAGCAAGCAGTCAAGAGTCAAAAGACCCGAGCTCGCAAAGAAGGTCGACAATATGAAATCCCCGACTTGAGGCCTTACCGCAACACACTAAACAGTTATTTTGTTCACCAAGGGGAAGATGTTCCGTGCATGATCTTTCCCGAACCATGGGTTAACAACAAGGGCGTCAGAAAGCCAGGTCTCGAGATCTTCACTGATTGTGAAATTCTGACACAAGAAAGGGAGCCTACTCCAATGTCACCCCGAGAGTGGTGGGGCAAGAAAGTGACTATAGAGTCCGAGGTAGAGATTACCGTGGGGGAAGAACTATCTGATCTAGCCTCCATGTTCGAAGAATTTGCCATCATGGACGATTGTCAAGTCAACGCCATCTACGACACCGTCGTCAGAAAGGAAACCATCAGTGAGATCCCGCCAAGCTCCGAGCCAATCAACAACTGGTATTCAACGAAGGGGCCCATAGTATCCGAGGATTTCTTGATCCGAGAAATGGGTTGCATACCCCGTACAGCAACAAAGGAAGAACGGCTCACACTTACTTTCGAGGTCCGAGAGTATTTCTAATACCCTCACCCAAGAGGATATTGAGGCCATAGCCGAGCGTTCGTTGTCGTGGTGAAAATGGTCCAGGGGCTGATGAGGAATTGCATGTTGTTAATCTGGGTACCGACGAAGAGCCAAAAGAAACGAAGATTGGCAGCTTCTTCAAGGGGGAAGACAGAGACATATTAACTGCACTGCTCAAAGAATTTGTGGATGTATTCGCATGGTCGTACAAAGACATGCCGGGTTTGGACAGAAAGGTCGCGGAGCACAGAATTCCGATTAGAGAGGACGCCAAACCAGTAAAGCAGAAGCTCAGAAAGATCAAGCCCGAATGGTCTCTACAAGTCAAAAAAGAGATTGAAAAGCTCCTCAGTGTGGGTTTCATCAAAGTCATTGAGTATCCGACTTGGCTAGCCAACATTGTGACAGTCAGAAAGGCAACGGCAAGGTTCGAGTTTGTGTGGACTTCCGGGATTTGAACAAAGCTTCCCCGAAAGATGATTTTCCACTACCAAACATCGACATGCTCGTCGATTCGACTGCCAACTATGAAGTCCGCTCATTTGTGGACGGTTTTGCCGGTTACAATCAGATTCTCATGTCCAAATAGGATCAACACAAGACAGCTTTCACAACACCGTGGGGCACTTTCTGCTACACAGTCATGCCGTTCGGACTAAGGAAGCTGGGGCTACCTACCAGAGGGCTGTTACGGATCTATTCCATGACATGATTCATAAAGAGATGGAGGTCTATATAGACGACATGATCATCCATTCAAAGGGAACCAACGGTCAACATTTGATCGATCTTCGCAAATTCTTTGAAAGACTTCGACAACACAAAATGAGACTCAATCCCGCAAAGTGCACTTTTGGGGTCGTCAGAGGAAAGGTTCTCGGTTACATGGTCACTGAGAGGGGAATTGAAGCCGATCCCTCCAAGATCAAGGCAATCATTGACGTGCCTCCTTCAAAGACGCAAAAGGAAATCAAAGTTTCATGGGCAGACTTCAATACATCAGTCGATTTGTGCACCAACTCACTTCCATGTGTGAGCCGATCTTCAAGCTACTCAAAAAAGAATGTGGCTCTAGAATGGACCGATGCTTTCCAAGAAGCCTTTGACCAAGTGAAGCATTACTTGACATGCCCTCCAGTTTTGGTTCCACCATACAAAGAAAAGCCTCTCTTGCTCTATCTCACTGTCAATGATGAGGCTCTAGGGGCTATGTTAGCACAAGAACAACGAGACTCCACAAAAGAGAATGCTATCTACTTTGTCAGCCGCCGGTTTCATGGAGCTGTACAGAACTACTCTGTCTTAGAGAAGTCTTGTGCTGCATTGGTTTGGGTTACTCAAAAGCTCAAGCATTACATGGAGGCCTTCCCAATCAAGTTGGTAGCAAAAGTGGACCCGCTCTGCTACATCTTCGATAAGCCTTTCATGTCAACAAGAATAGACAAATGGTATTTCATGCTCGCCGGCTACGATATCACTCACGTCACACTCAAATCCATCAGGGGGAAAGTGTTCAGTGATCAGCTTGCTGAATTTCCGTGTGACGAAGTGAAGGGGGAAGATGTACAGTTCCCCGATGAGCATTTAATTTGCGCTACAACAGAAGAAAATAAGTGGCAACTTTTTTTCGATGGCGCAGCCAATAAGCATGTATATGGCATAGGGATGTTACTTGTTGATCCAAAGGACCTGTATACTCCAATCGCTATCCGCCTCGAATTTGAAACCACTAACAACATCGCTGAGTACGAAGCATGCATAGCGGGGCTCGAAGCAGCCCTCGAGAGAAATTTCACAAGTTTAGAGGTGTTTGGTGATTCCTTGCTCATCATCAATTAGACATCTGGAAAGTGGAAGATTCAAGACTCGACTCTGCAACGGTATGGTCAACATCTCGAGGAGTTGGTTGAACAGTTTCAAGAATCACCTTCAACTACCTGCCAAGGGACAAAAACCGTTTTGCTGATGCACTAGCCACCATCGCTTCACTGGTCGAAATACCTGAGGGTAAAATGGCGAAGCCCTTTAAAATCTCCCGAAGGAACAGTCCGGCTTACTGCATGAGTATCGAGATCAACGAGGTCCAAGCAAACTCTCCGTGGTATTCGGATATCATGAATTTCCTCAAGGATGGTACTTATCCCGAGAATAGCAATAAGAGTCCCAAATGGCATTATAAAGACTAGCCTCCCGATATGTACTGATTGGGGACTGAGTCTACAAAAGGCACCACGAAGGGATCAATCTCCTATGCGTAAATGAGACCGAAGCTCAAGAAATAATGCATGACATCCATGAAGAATGTGGGTCCCACATGAACGGGTTTATGTTGACCAAGAAGATACTCCGCATGGGTTATTATTGGAGTAGCATGGAAAGGGACTGCATCGAGAAAGTCAAGAGGTGCGCCAAATGCTAATTCCATGCCAATCTACAGCACGCTCCACCCTCGCAGCTTTACAATATGACCACGCCTTGGCCTTTCTCTTGTTGGGGCATAGACATCATCGGAAAAGTTCACCTACTGGCAGTAATGGACAATCTTTCGTCCTAGTAGCCGTGGACTATTTTACAAAATGGGTCGAAGCACAGGCTTACCGAGTTCTCAACGCCAAGAAAGTAGCCGAATTCATAAAAACCCACATCATGTGCCAGTATGGCGTTCCTCATGAGATCATCTCAGACAACGGTTCTCTCTTTGAGAAAGAGATGGACGCGCTCCTGGTAGAATACAAGATTACTAAGCACAAGTCATCTCCATAGCGCCCTCAAGCAAACGGCGCGGTCGAGGCAGCTAATAAGACAATCGAGACCATTGTGAAGAAAATGGCCTCCACCGGAAGGGATTGGCCCGAAAAGCTACCTCTAGCATTATGGGGCTACCGCACGTCAATACGGACAGCGACTGGAGAAACTCCTTATGCCCTGGTATATGGTTCCGAAGCTGTACTCCCAATAGAGCTCGAAGTTCCATCCCTACGGGTCCTCCTCGAGAACAAAGTCAATGAAGTCGATTGGATGCAAAGTCAATATGAACAGCTAGCCCTACTCGACGAGAGAAGGTTAAGGGAAATCGAACGTACGAGGGCCTATCAACAAATAATGGCTAGGGCTTTTGACAAAAAGGTGAAGTCCCAAAATATCAGTGTGTGAGATTTAGTCCTAAGACAACACCCTCCTAATGCCATGAACCCCTTTGGAAAATGGGGACCCCGATGGATCGGTCCGTACGTACTCAAGAAGATACTAAGCGGCGGTGCAGTCCGACTCGTGGATTTAGACGGAGATCAGCTGCCAACGGAAGTCAACCTCGACAAGTTGAAGAGATTTTACGTCTAATAAACGAAGACAATAAAAAAAAAAAAAGAGCTCGCTAGGTTGAAAACCCGCAAGGGCGGCCTAGGCAAAAATTAAAGCACGTGCAAAAATAAGCCGCTAGATTGAAAACCCGAAAGGGCGGTCTAGGCAAAAAACAGGTGCACAAAAAAAAATGGTCTTCGCTTGTTTGAACTACGGAGACCTGAGTCTCTACACTGGAGGAACGTAGGCAACCTTCGGGTGTGGTCTAAAATATGAATAAATACCCAAATCATTTCAAATTAACGAGATGCAATTTTTATTCATTTCTTGAATTATTTTTTATCATTACAACGGAAATGTTGAGCTATTAAAAGACATAAAACATTAAATCCTAAACAAGTGGTCTACCTTAATTGCAATCTCTTGGGGATACTAGGAAAAATCTAACTTTCTCTTGGCCTTCAAAGGACCACCCGAGCGACCATCAATCCTACCCTTCTTGGGAGGTCTAGGAACACTGATGCGGACCGATACCTTCTGCGCAACAGAGCGCCTCCGAGCATAAAAGTCATCCAAAGGGGTACCAAAAGGGTCAGTTAGAATGTTGTTCACATCAGCAGCAGCTTCCTTGTACCTCAAAGCACTGCTAGGCTCAAAGTCCTTCCCTAACAACTCAGCCCAAAGAGCATCTACCCAAGTAATGCCGCGGTAGACGGTACCAAGAAAATGATCCAAGTAACTTTCGGGAAGAGAAATACTACCCCGGTGCAATGGAGTGGAAGCCCAACGGTTACGATCATCTCCCAAGCCGACTGAAGCTCATTCGAGAAGTCCGGATCCATATAAGAAACTGGACGAAGCCTCCAGTTCCTCAGAAAAGGAATTATTTGTTGCGGCCAAATTGCCTCAGAACCCATTCTGGTTGGTAAAATGAGGAATCTCTCAACCCGGGTAAAACTACATACTGAAAACCAGAGGTCCACTCCACAAAAGGGCGAAGACCCCAAGGGCACAAAAGGGCGAAGACCCCAAGGGCACCACTCAACGTCAGCTGTAAGACGAGAAGCAAAAATCTCCTCCAACCCTCTTCAGTCAAATCTCTAATCAGCAACCGTCGCCTATGAACAGCAAAAGGAGAAAGGTCGCCATCTGACGCATAAAGCCTGAAATGCTCCCGAAGCCATATGGTCAAAAGCAAGGGGCTTCCTCGTCGCATCTCGCCCGTACGGTGCAATTCGTTCAAACCATGTAAGGTCTCCCATACAACGAGCGGAATTATACTGAGTTGTTGTCCTTTCGCCTGCAACATGATTTCAGCCAACTGCGCATCCGCAGTACCCAGAGGAGTGACAAACAAAACCTCGCTGAAAAGGCAGACAGCCATGGCATTTCTCTTAAAGGACTGAACCGTGACATCTTCCGAATGCAAACTGAAAAACATCAGAAGCTCAGTTATGTCAACAACGGTCCCGTGCATCATCTTCTTCACCTTTCCAACGGGGAGATTCAGAAGGTCAACCCAAGAATCAACAACACCGTGGTGATACTTAGGGATGGCAATCCGACCGGCCAGAGGCATACCCAAAATGGCCCCAAAATCATCGACAGTTGGCACCATTTCATTAGCCAAAAAGTTGAACGCATGGCTATCACAATTCCAGAAGGCTACAGCAGCCTTCAACAAGTCCCAATCCGGCTTTAATGTTTGCAAAGTAAAAAGAATTCGAAATCCGAAATCTTTGATGAAAGCATTTTTGGGATGGGTCTTGAAAGAATAAACGAATGTCGATAAATCCTTCTCGTAACTCTTGACAACCTCGGCACCAAGACTAAAAAGGTTAGAGGCCATGGGAAAGAAGGTTATAAGCAAAATGGGGCAACAAAATGGTGTTCAAAAATGGCAGAAGAAAGTTGTTGGAATCAAATTACCGACCAGAAGCTGATATTATAGCTGTTGGGGGATCTTTTGGTCAGCAAATATCAGGCCCTGAATTTTGCCTCCCAGAGGCACGCGCCTCCCGACACCGGTCTACAAGGCGCGCGCGTCCCGTCTCCAAGAGAGGAAGCGCCCGCGTCCCAGGTAGAAAATGCTCCAGAAATAGCCTTTGTCGGTTCAGAACAGAACCCAGGCGTTCCAACGCCTTCAACCTGCAGAAAAGATCAATCCCAACAACAAGAAAAGCTTGAACGACGACAGCAAACACTCAGCTGGGCACACATTAATTTGGTCCGCTCTTAAGGCATGTCTAAAAACTGAAATAAGATAAAAACTCCCACTCAAAGTAGGGTGTCTGTTATTTTCTCAAAAAAATCAGTTTTTACAATTCATCCCCAGCACAAAGCACTCCGCAGTCAACTGTGCCCGCACCCCATCGAAAGTCAAAGTCAAAAATTCAACATCAAAGTACGACTCACGATAACAACTTGGCCCGGGGTAAGCCACAGAATCACTGCTTCCTCATCAAACAAAATCTACATCCATTCAAAGCAACGGTCCTCCGGGTCCCGCACTCAAGAAAAACGGTCCTCCGGGTCCCGTACTCAAGCAAACGGTCTTCCGGGTCCCGCACTCAAGCAAACGGTCCTCCGGGTCCCGCACTTCAACAAACGGTCCTTCGGGTCCCGCACTTCAGCAAACGGTCCTCCGGGTCCCGCACTTCAACAAATGGTCCTTCGGGTCCCACACTTCAACAGACGGTCCTCTAGGTCCCGCACTTCAGCAAACGGTCCTCCGGATCCCGCTTCTAGCAAACGGATCTCGTTATCAACAAACAGATTCCGCTTCCAGCAAACGGATCTCGCTATCAGCAAACAGGTCCCGCTTCCAGCAAACGGATATCGCCTTCAGCAAACGGATCCGCTAGTGGCAAAGCCGCTCATACAGGGAGCGCACCTTTATCTCTCAAAGCCGCTCACACAGGGAGCGCACCTCTATCCCCTGCAATTTCAAATTCCTGCTTTTATCGAGTCTTTCTTTTTCTTGGTGATGTCCTAGGCGGATGTCTGTCTTTCGTCGGTGCGTTTGCTTCGCAATCCATACCGCCGAGGGGCTCTGTAGACACCCCGCCTTGGACCGCTCACCCCGATTGCACACTTGATTTTGTGTTTCTCCCTCTTTAAGTGTTTTCATTTAGTTTCTGTTACTTTGGTTAAGTTCCAGACGGACTCCATTAAGTCCCGTGACTAAACTGAATAACAGTTCTAACTTTCTAGTCCATTCTGTCAAAAATTGCTTTACAGAGTCGCGCGCCTCCGCCTCTTGAGGCCAGACGCGCGCGCCTTCCACCGCCTAGGTGGGATGCGCGCGCTTCTGGGGTGTGTCAGTTACAGATTCTGCCCAAGAATCTCTCCCTTGCTCATTATACATGATTTTGCCCGGGAAAGATTTTTGGAGACTCTGTTTGGCTCCAAAAACTCCCCTCTTTCAACTATAAAAACCCCTCCAATCCATCATTGGAAGGTACCTTTTTCCTCACTTCTTTTCTAGACTTTTCCTTGGGACTTCTTTTAAGACCTTTGTCAACTAAGTGTTCAACCTCTTCTTCAAGGCTTTTCAAGAGGTTCTCTTTGAAGGATACTATAGGTAAATGTCTTAAATCTCCTCCTCCTCCTCCTCCTTCTTCTTCTTCTTCTTCTTCTTCTTCTTCTTCTTCTTCTTCTTCTTCTTCTTCTTCTTCTTCTTCTTCTTCTTCTTCTTCTTCTTCTTCTTCTTCTTCAATCAAATGTGCAATCACCCCAAAATTATTTGAGACATGACACCAATGGTCCTTTCATTACATTGAATTGGCCCAGGAGTCATCTCCCTACATTTTAAACTTTAAAACCCTTTTTTTTTTTATCATCATTCAAATAGGAAGAACACATTTATCTTTAAAGTGAATTATGAACAAACAAGACCGACTTTGCTCGGGCGAAATGGGTGTTTAAGTACTTCCCATTTCGTAACCTAACCCCCGAACCCCTCATCCCAAAGAATCTCTGTTTTCGTAAATCAAACTTAGGCTCATAAACATTAGGTTTTCTTACGTTCCTCAAAAACGTGGGTGGCGACTCTAAAACAGAATTAGACATCCTAGGTTAATTCACCGCTCTAGCCAAGCCGTGGTTCCCCGGGGTATCTACAATGGGTAGCAAGAAACTTATTAGAATTTTCATAGTCACATGTTCATATTTGGAATATAAAATTTGACAAAATGATGTCAAAACAAGCGTTCCTCAATGGGAACTCACTTAAGGATGTATTGGATACAACCTAAAGGTTTTGATAGTCAAGAAAATTCTAAAAGGTATGAAAGTTGCGAAGATTCATTGGATGGATTGAAGCAAGATTTTGGGAGTTGGAATCTCCGTTTTGATAAGTCATAGAGTTTGGCTTGATCAAGAACGAAGATGAATCTTGTATATACAAGAAGATTAGTGGGATCATGGTGCTATTCCTTATTTAATATGTGGATGACATATTGCTCATTGGAAACGACATTCCTACACTTTAATCTGTAAAGATTTGGTTAAGAAAGTGTTTCGCAATGAAGAATATGGATGAAGCCGCATAAGTCATTGGCATTAAGATCTATAAAGATAGATCAAGGAAGCTAAATGGTTTAAAGCCAATGTACATACATTGAAAAAGTCATAAGAAGATTCCACAAGGAAAATTCTAAGAGAGGACATTTGTCAGTGTTACATGGAGTTTCTCTAAGCAAGACTCAATATCCTAAAGACAAAAGATGAGCAGGAGAAAATGAATGAGATGCCATTTGCTTCGGCAATTGGATCCATGATGCCATGATAAGTACTAAGCCGGATATATCTAATGCTTGGAGCATGACGAGTAGATATCAATCCGACATCGGAGAGATTCAATGGGTGGCTGTAAAAGCGATTCTTAAGAACTTTAGAAGGACTAAAGATTCGTTTATGATCTATGGAGGTATGGAAGATGATCTCGGATACATGCTTCCAAACCGACAAAGATAATAGAAAATCGCAATCGGATTTTGTGCATGTGTCGAATAGTGGAGCTGTAAGTTGGAATGGTTCCAAGCAAAGTACAGTCACTAATTCTACAACTAAATCTAAGTATATTGCCGCATTGGATGCTGTAAAGGAAGTGGTTTGGATTAAGAAGTTCATTGTTGAACTTAAGATGGTTCCTAGCATTTCTAATCCAATAGACCTTATTAGTAATAATAGAGGTGCTATTGATCAAGCAAAGGAACCAAGAACACATCCTAAATCCAAACACATACTTAGGCATTTTCATATCGTTCGAGAAATCGTTGATAAGAGAGACGTAATTATATGCAAAGTACCAACTAATGATAACGTTTCGGACACGTTAGCAAAGGGACTTCCACAAGCTAAACATGATGGTCATGTTAGGTCCATGGGTATTGGATACCTAGAGATTGGGCCTAGGGAAAGTGGGAGATTGTTGGTGTTGGTGCCCTAGGCACGTTTGTTAAACGTTGAATGTGTTATCATTATATTCATATTAATGAAGAGATATTTAGGTTATTATTAATGCTCATGTTTGCTTATAATAATCTCCGTCCCTAGAGCTTGTTAAGCACTAGTATAAAAGCTAAGTGATCATGGGATGATCATGTTAGATTTATGGGTACTTGTTTGGAACAAGGTACTGGACATGACCCGTGGTATGAGATTTATGTCATGGTCAATGTCATATATAAATCTCATATTAGTTATGTCATTTGAATCCTTAGACATGAAGTTATTATAGTCTTCCACTTGATGAAGATTATGTTTGACATATTCAAACGCTGCCTTAACACAATAGTTATAAAGTGTATGATTGGCATAATCGGATTCACGTAGGGAAGAATAATAAGCTAAATAGATTTGTCCCTCTTCGGAGAGATGTCTAGCTTGGTTCCCTCGAAGGAATGATGTTGGTGAAATGTTTGGCCGAACTCAAATGGATTGATTGGATCAATGTCATTTGGATTATCAACATATTCAGAATCGAGAAAGTATTGAACAATACAAGTTGACTTATTGACCATGACTTGTGTTCAATGACATCGTGGAGAAAGGGATTATGACATGTTCTAAAAGGAATGCGAACTTGTATCTAGTTATACTATTTGGGTAGGTATGACGGTTTGCTAAAACTTAATCATATCTTATGGTTTCATGTTTGAACCCATTGCCAACTTAGTATAATCCTAGAGGGTCACACACGTGAGAACGAATCTTAAAAAGGACTAAAATGGAAAATATGGCTTTCTGAACCATGTTGTACGACCGCACAAAATGGGCAGGGCGACCGCACAGCTAGTTTTGGGCGGCCGCACAAGCATGTCAGGACAGATTTCCTAATTTGATTTGGAAAAGAATTTTGGACGGGTTTAAACACAAGTTTCTTATTTGGAATAGGTCTTACTTGTATATAAACACCAAAATTCGTTCAGAACTTGGACCAAGCTTTTGTGCAAGTCTCCAAAGAGTTTGAGAGAGTTTTATTTTGTTCTAAGACATCCTAGATTGAAGAACAAAATAATACACAAATAATATTCCATATAGTTCATATTAATTGTGAAAACGTGTTTCACAATTTTGGTCTAGCAACCAAGATCAAGTGTTCTTGATATTCGTTCGGGGTGTGGATACCGCTAGAGGGTGAAACTTATCATCTTCAAAGTTCGTGATTCTTACTATGTTCGTGATCAAGGTTTCAAGCCTCCATCGAATTCAAGGTTGCAAAATCAAAGGCATCAAGGGTTAGTATTCTAGTATTCATCATATTGTATTTGACTTAATCATATGAATGGATCTATGGGCTTTGGGTTTCATTAAATTTTAAATGCTTAATTCCGCTGCGCATGTTACTCCGAAACCCAACAGTGTGTACTGAGGTTAATTTGGTTTCAATTCCTACATATACATGGTGGTTGGATTCTGGTGCAACAACTCACGTTAGTATGTCTATGCAGGGTTGCCTGAATTACCGAAGACCCAGTGAAGATGAGAGATACATCTATATGGGAGCTGGGAATTCGGTTGAAGTAATAGGAATAGGGACCTTTAGGTTATTGTTAAGTAAAGGCTAATATTTTGTATTAAATAATACATTCATTGTACCGTCATTTGGACAGAATTTAATATATATCACAGTTTTGGACAAAAAAAGTTATTCTTGTTCGTTTGGCAATAATAAATGTGATCTTTATTTTAATTCCAAAGTTGTTGGTACTAGTACTTTGTCAAGAAATGATAATCTTTATTTACTTGACACAATTCAAACAATAAATGAGTCTCATATTAATGAACCAGAGGTACTAAGCAAAAGTTATCAAGTGAAAATTCATATACCTTATGGCATAGGCGTTTGGGTCATATCTCCAAAAGGAGAATTGATAAGCTTGTGTCGGAGGGAATCTTAAACAAACTTGATACTCCGGATAAAAACTTTTGCATTGAATGCCTTAAAGGGAAATTTACAAACACTAAAAGAAAAGTATCCATGAGAGCATCAAGCATCTTAGAACTAATTCATACGGATATTTGTGGACCATTCACTACCCCTTCATGGAATGGTCAACAATATTTCATTATGTTCATAGACGACTACTCTCGTTATGGATACATTTATTTGCTTCATGAAAAGTCTCAATCATTGGACGTTTTCAAGTCTTATAAAGCCGAAGTTGAAAATCAACTTGGAAAGACTATTAAGAACGTTAGGTCCGATCGTGGTGGTGAATACTACGGTCGGAATGACGCTTCGGGTGAACAACGTCGGGTCCTTTTGCTCGCTATCTTGAGGAGTTTGGGATTGTCCCTCACTACACTATGCCGGGTACGCCTAGCATGAATGGTGTAGTTGAGAGACGTAATAGAACCCTTAAGGACATAGTAAGAAGTATGATTTCTTGTACTTCCTTACCACACTCATTATGGGGCGATGCATTGAATACCGCAACTTACATTATCAATAGAGCTCCCTCTAAGACTATTAATAAAACTCCTTATGAATTATGGACGAATAAGAAACCGTCCCTAAATCATCTTCATGTATGGGGTTGTCCAGCAGAAGCTAGGCCTTATAGGCCTAATGAAGGCAAACTGGATGCTAAGACTGTTAGTAGCTATTTTGTAGGGTATGCCGAGAGATCTAGGGGTTATAAATTTTACAACCCGAAAACTAGAACATTTTTTGAAACGGGAAATGCTAGGTTCTTTGAGGATGTTGAATTTAGTGGGGCAATTAGGAATAGTTTTGAATTTAAAGAAGAAGAGGAATCCATTTCTATACCTCTTCCCATAGTTCCCATTGAAAATCAAGTATTTATACATGAAATTCAAGAGGAACATACAATTCAAAACAATGACTCCCCTATAAATATTGAACAACATGAAAATGTTGATAATGAAGATCAAATTCAACAACCTCAAAATCAAGAAGAACCGGTGCCCTTAAGGAGATCCAATAGAGCAAGAAGGAATGCAATTCCGGATGATTATGAAGTGTATCTTGCCGAGAATGAGGAACACTTAGGTTTAGTGGGTGATGAGCCGCTCACCTTCCATGAAGCCATTAATAGTCCTAATTCTCATAAGTGGATCAATGCCATAAATGAAGATTAAAATCCATGAAAGACAATGACGTTTGAGTTCTTGTTCCATTACCTAAAGATGTGAAACCTATTGGGTGTAAATGGGTCTTTAAGACCAAAAAAGATTCACAAGGTAATGTAGAAATATATAAGGCTCGTCTTGTTGCTAAAGGATTTACTCAAAAAGAAGGTATAGATTATAAAGAAACATTTTCTCCGGTATCATCTAAAAACTCTTTTAGGATCATTATGGTACTTGTAGCACATTATGATCGTGAGCTTCATCAAATGGATGTAAAGACCGCTTTTCTCAATGGAGACATTAAGGAAACTATCTATATAAAGAAACCAAAAATGGTGACTGATTTAGATCAAACTAATCAATTAGTTTGTAAACTTAAGAAATCCATTTATGGTCTCAAGGAAGCTTCTCGTCAATGGTACTTAAAATTCAATCAAGTTATTCTTTCATTTGGTTTTGAAACGAATCTTGGTAAAGATTGTGTGTACCATAAGTTCAGTGTGAGTAAATTTATAATTTTGGTCTTATATGTGGATGATATTTTGCTTGCTAGTAATTATATAAACCTTCTTAAGGATACTAAGATATTTCTTTCAAACAAATTTGAAATGAAAGATCTTGGTGAGGCATCTTTTGTATTAGGAATCAAAATTCACCGTGATTGTTCACGAGGTATTTTAGGATTATCACAAAAAGCCTATATAGAAAAGGTATTACAAAGGTTTAGCAGCAAAATTGAAAACCACATGACACCCCTGTTTCTAAAGGAGACAAGTTTAGTCTCAAACAATGTCCTAAAAATAATTTTGAATCCAAGTATATGGAAAATATCCCTTATGCATCAGCAGTAGAAAGCTTAATGTATACACAAGTCTATACTCGTTCAGACCTTGCATTTATTGTTAGGATGCTTGGTCGATACCAAAGAAATCCGGGGAGAGAACATTGGGTTGCAGCCAAAAGAGTGATGAGATGTCTACAAAACGCTAAGGACTACATGCTTATGTTAGAAAACTTGGGGTTTAGGGTAATTGATAATCCTGGATGATTGATTGAATAGTGTATAATTCACTCTCCGAATAAAGTATTTCGACCCTTTTGCCTGGGTTTCACGAAATCCTTATTTGGATAAGACAATAAAAAACAATCTGTATCTTAGCAGAGAAAACAGATCAGAAACTCAGAGATTAGTTAGAATTTTCGTAAGTATAATCTGAGACCAAAATCTGTTTTATAAACAGATGAGAAGTAACAGTAGACATGACTGTTGATCTCCAACAGTCATGATTGTTAGTCAACAGAAGCGTCATTTTGCGGGAAAACTGGCGGGAAACTGGTAGTGAACAGTACCAATAATATCGTTTATGACACTAAAATCACCAATAGCTTACATATTCAAAATCGGATCATCTTGAGATCGTTGGGTATTCCGATTCCGATTTTGCTGGATGCCAAGACAGTCGTAAATCAATGTCTGGTTATGTCTTCACATTAGCCGGTGGAGGAATTTCTTAGAGAAGTTCCAAACAGACACTCATAACTTCCTCTACCATGGAAGCCGAGTTTGTTGCTTGTTTCGAGGCATCCAATCAAGCTATATGGCTGCGTAAATTTGTTGAGGGACTGCAAATTGTCAATAGTATCGAAAGACCACTTAAGATATATTGTGACAATCGGGCGACAATGTTGTACTCCAACAACAACAAGAGTTCATCAAAGTCTAAGCATATAGATATTAAGTTTCTTGTTGTAAGAGAAAGAGTACAAAATGAACAAATAGAAATACAACTTATTGGAACAAATTCCATGCTAGCGGATCCGTTTACTAAAGCGTTATCACATACATTTTTTTTATCTATGTTATTTAGTTGGATATGTATATGTGATTATTGTGAGTTTAGTTGCGAATCAATTACAACGAATGCTCCTTTAGTCCTATACATGTATGACTAATGGACGAGATTGATGTGAATGACAACAAAGTACACATAAGGGTTGTCATTTGTATTATACTTATGATTTAAGGAAAACATAGTTATGAAACTCAAGTGGGAGATTGTTAGAACATGGATTGCATAACATAATATGTTGTTATTAATTTCATAAAATCATATTTATGATGTTAATATAAAGTGTAGAGGATTAAAATGTGTAGAATTGTTGGGGTGTAATATTACCTATTTATGATAGGCAAAATGGTAAATTCACACCACTTATGTGAAAGGGTGTAGTCCCTAAATGAAATGCACATTTGTCTTATTTATATAGGGCCTTCCATCAACCCTTAAAGACACACAACAATTCATTATTCTCTCCTACATTCTCTTCATTAATTGCTAGAAGATCAAGAGAGAAGACACTCATCATTTAGAAGTACTCCATTCCCTACATTCTTCTTCTTCTTCATTCTCTCTAAGGAACATCAAGATGGATTCAACAGGTAAACGCTTCCGCCTTCATCCTCTCTCTAACTTACCCCAGATTTGAGTTATGACATTAGTGGAATAGAAATGTTCCAACAATTGGTATCAGAGCCTGTTAAATTCTGGTTTAAGTTTGAGTTTTCTTTTGAAAGCTTTAATTTTTCATTTTGATGTATGTATTTTGTTGAATCATTGAGTTTTGATATTGTTTAGAGAATCTAATTCATTGATAGAGTGCTAATAATCATCATCTAATTAAGAAATTCTGAAAAGGTTTGAAGTTTTGCTCTAAAGAACACAATGGTTCAAGCAAGATTATCCCTATATAGCATAGTTATGTATTGTATAATGCATAAACTATATGGATTTACTTGCTTGACCATGTTAATTTTGAAACAAGATTATCCCTATATAGCATGGCTATGCATTGTATGATGCATACACCATGTGGATCTACTTGTTGTTCACTAATTTGGGACAAAAATTCGGAAGTGCAGCAGCCTCTGCAAATGAACCGGTGGCTTTAGCCCGGTCGGGTCTTTGGTGATGCCCGGTCGGGTCTTCATCGCTGCCCGGTCAGACCTCAAGGGAACACCCGGCCGGGCATTATGTGTTGCCCGGTCAGGTATTATGTGTTGCCCGGTCGGGCTTTATGTTATGCCCAGTCGGGCAGAACACTGTTCACATGTTTCTTTTTTTAATTTTTTTGCACAGTTTTTGTTTACCCTTTAATTGAGCAAAACATATATTTTTCAAACCATAAATTTGTTATTAATTATATGCTTAAACAATTTTATACATTTTTTAAATAATATTATCACCTAAGTGATTCACGTTATTTAAATCCAAGATTGTTAAAGTGTTGAATGGATACATTGATATGTGAATGACATGATTTTTTCAAAGAAGATCTTGTTATTTGACAAAATTTATACATTCATTTGGTAACAAATAAAATAGACATTAAGTTATTTTGTTAAATACTTAAATCGGCCCAAAGGAAGATTAAGTATTTAATTAAGACATCGTTCAAATTATTGGTTACTTCAAGGTAATCATTTATGAATCAACTCGCAATCTAAAGATTAGTTTTGATGTCATGTTGATTATCTTATAGATGGATTTCATTGATATAATTAATCATTTCTTCATTATGTAGTTACTTATATATGTTTTGTATTTCACTCTTGTTCTCAAATTCCAACAGATTTACTTAACGCTTATTCAATAACTGCTGCTATGAGCACCGTTCCGATGCTTAATGAGACTAATTTTAAAACTTGGAAAAATAATATAACTATGATCTTAGGCTGTATGCAGTGGCGTATCCAGGATTTACAGTGAGGGGGGTCAAAAAATTATATAAAAACGATAGAAAAATTACACTATAAAAATGACGATAAAAACTCTCGTATAAAGCCCTTTTTTCCACATGAATTCAAAGTTTGATGATATAATAAGAAAAGTGTTACATAAGTGGTTTCCTATTCTTCATCTTTTTAAAGTACTCCATAAAATCTTCATTTTTAATTTTCCTAAAAATCTCATCCTCTACGTAGATTACCAAACAATCATTCAACCAAGCATCTCTCATTTTATTGCGTAACGGCGTCTTGATGAGTTTCATCCCTGAAAATACTCTCTCAACACTTGCCGTTGCAACAGGTAAAAGTAAAGCAAATTTGAGACACTAGCATCGGGGATGATAGGCTCTTGAGCTTGAGGCTCTTCAGGATTTGGATTTTGGGTATTATGGTCTAGGACGTTAGACTCTTGAACTTGAGGCTCTCCATTACTTTGTGAATGTTTCAATTTCTTGAAATAGTTTTCGATCACTGTTTCAAAATGCGTACAAAACAACTTTTAAAAAAATCAACAAGGCCACAGGCCATAAAACCACAACAACAAGGCCACTAGACCACAACAACAAGGCCACTGGCCATAAAACCACAACAACAAGGCCACTGGCCATAAACAACAACACAACAAGGCCACTGGCCATAAACAACGACACGAGCAAGGACACCGGCCATAACCCATCAATAAACATGCCAACAAGGCAACAACTAAAAGGCCACTGGCCACTGTGAGATCCCGCGCCCGAGAATGATCGGATCACCGCGAAATGACCGCCCGTGAAAGCGGTTCGCGCCCGTCTCGTGCTGATGCGCTTTTAGAAATGCGCTCGGTTCTCACACAATGGTTTCCTCTTGATGTTGTGATTTGATTGCAAGAGTCGCCACCTCATTTTGATTTTAGGAAAAATGAAGAAAAAACCTTTTTTGAGAAAATGGGTTCGGGGGCTAAGTTACGAGAAGAGAAGGGGTTAGGCACTCTTCTCGCCCGTGATGGTCTCTATATGCGTGCCACTTATATTCAATTTTTTGCCTTTTAATTTTGATTTTATGCCCTACCAAAAAATGTGATGAAATATATATGCAGGTCTTCCTATTCTAGGAAGTTTCATTTTTATTCACAACCGGGAACTCGGTTTGAGTGGATTCCCCGATTGGTTTTCAAGAATGGTTTTGATCATATCAAGCAATAATACATCCACGGGAGGGGAGATTACACAATTACACATATACAAAAAATAGGGGAGACAAATCCCACAAATAATAATAAATATCCTCGACGGTGCTTTTGTTGATTTCGGTGACACTTTCCGTCCCCGAGCCGTCGTACCTGTCCTAAAATCAATCCGATTCCAAAAATAAAAATTGGGGGTTAATCCATGAATACTAGGGATCACAAGGGAGTTTTTGTAGACTTTTTGGACCAATTTTAGGCCCCAAACACATGCAGTAAAGTTGATCACAAAATTCAGCCCAGAAAAGGCAAACAGAAACCTTATCATGTTTATCACCAATTTTCACCATCTTATCTTGGGAATCTGACAAAACCAAAAGAACAAAAGTTTAAGAACACGCATAAAACATGAATATCCCAAAATATGGAGTTCATAGGATGAGTTTTAGTGGTTAAAAAGGTTTCTGACATTTCAATGTCAGAAACTGGAAGTGCAGAATCTGAATTTTTGAGTTTGAAACATATGTTTGAAAGGAGCACTTACAGTGATCCAAAAAATGTATAAAAAATATTATAATCATCCTGAGTTCGTGTAGAACAAAATACATGTTTTGATCTTTGTCCAGAAAATTATTTTTCATCAAGTTTGAAGCCCAAGAACACAGCAAGGTACCACAGTGAATAAACAACTCAGAATCACTGAGACCCAAATTTATGCATGAAAATATGATCTAGGAATTGAATATGAACATGAAACTTTAGGATCATATATTTAAACATGTTATGAACAACTTTTGTTCTTTTACCTAAACCAGAAAACCAATCTAAGATGAATTTACAAGCTCATCAAAATCAAGACTCTATACAGAAAGTAAAAACTGATTACATGAGGCATGATTATAGACCTCAAAACACTACTATATCTTCAAACCAAGGCATGAAACTCAAGGACTTTGATATTTAACATGTTAAAAACATTATACAAGAGCTATTTCTCAACAAATAATGATTTTCACATGCATGATCATCAAGGAAAGCCAAAGAGGGCAGATTTACGCCCTTTGAGAGAAACATGAAGATTTTCATACACAAATTAAAGCATATGAATATTATGACTATTATGAACATATATAAACATAATAAACTGAGTATTAGCATCACATGATCATCATTTATATACATAAACAAAGCTTTACAAAGCTAAAAAAAAACATGGAAGATGAAGGAAACCTAGTCATTATTTGACTAGGTTCCAAACCACTCCCAATATTGCTTACATATCTAAAGAGTCAAGGTTTACATAGAGTTTTACCTAGCTTTTGAGATTATGGCTCCCTTTGTCAACCAAGGGAAGACTTTTTCTTTTCTTTTTGCTTTGTGTTTGATCAAAGTTTTGGCTTTGATGTGTTTTTTGTGGTTTGTTTGGTGATTTATGGGTGGTGTAGGGGTGGTGTATGAGTGGTGGTGTGGTGATGGTGTGGTGGTGGTGTTCTTGTTGAGAGAGAATGAGAGTGGAGGATGGTAGGGGTTTTTTTTTCTTTTTGTTTTTGTGTCTCCCTTTTTGAAATGGATGAGAGGGGTGTATATAAGAGGAGGGAGGTGGTAAATTGGTTGTAACTTGGAGGGAGGAGGTTGTAAATTGGTGGATTCATCATCTATCTGTAAGGATTTTAAGGCCAAACACGATTGCTTAATTGATAAAGATGAAAGCACAAAATAACACAATAGCAAGAACGGAACAAAATTGAAAAATAGATGAACAAAAGAGATTTACGTGGTTCACCAACTTGGCTACATCCACGGGCGACGGAGAATCAATTCACTATAATCAAGAAGAGTACAAGGAGAATCAAGGTGAAAACCTTTCACACAATCTCACACTCTCTCTACAATAGTGAAATTCTAGCTTTTCTATCAATCTCTCTCTCAAGGATCTATTCAAAGTCATACATATGGTCTGAAGGCTTGTTTATATTTATACACAAGATATAAACCCAACCCTAGGAGAAAAAAGGAGTCCAAAACCCGGCCAAAATTTGTTTCCAAAACGATTCAGGAAACCCAGCCCCGGCGAGTGGGCGCCCGCCCAAACACCAAGTGGGCGACCGCCTAAACAGGCAGTAGGTTCGGCTCCACAAACCGCATAGTGGGCGATCGCCCAAAGCCACCATGGGCGGCCGCCTAAACTGTTGTTCTGCGTTTTTCTTCTTCTCCTTTGCAAGACCAAATCAAACCAAATTGAGTCACCCTCAACAATTCTCCACCTTGCAATTCCCGAAAAGCTAGTACATCAAGAGAACATCTCTATCTCCACCGCCCCGCCCCTACGGGCATCAATGACTAGTAACACCAACTAAGTCCAAGAACTTCTTGAACTTAGCAATCGAAACCTTCGAACCCGGCTTTGTCAACATGACCGCCTCCGTTATAGTCATAACATCCCCAATACAAACAACACTGTTCTTGCCATACACAATGCACACACAATCATTTGAATACGGAACCCGTGACCCATCATCTTTAGACTTGGGACTATCTAAAGAAGATAACCATTTCACCTGGTAAGCAACATTGATATCTATTGCAGCCACAAGAATGCCATCGACATAATCAAGAATCAATGTGCCATCACTACAAACCATCACGTAAACACAACAATCATATCCACTCCTAGCATAACCATGGGTAACAATAAAAGTGTCGAACCTTTTATAACACTGTCGAATTGACTGCTCCAAATCATACAAGGACCTCTCTAACAGGCAAACATGATCCTTACCCTCGACAACAAACCCTTCAGGCCGGCGCATGTAGATCTCCACCTCAAACTCTAGATCCCGTATCGCCTCAATGCTCAACAAGTTGTGAATAGATAAGTGTTTAACAACCGGTGAAACAAAATCATTGTAGTCTACCCCAAACCTTGGAGTACCATTTTTGAACTTGTAGATCCACTTGTGACTGACTAACACCTTCTTTGGTGGTGATCTAACAAATTCCCATGTCTGACTTTCAATAAGAGATATCATCTCTTTTTCAACAACGACCGACCACATAGCAGAATCAACACACGATATAACTCCAATGAAAGAAATTAATTTATGCATACTTACTGGTTTCGCAGCGGACAATGCATAAGCCACCATCTCCTCCAAACCGTATCGTACTCTACCAAAAACAATGGTAGTCTCCACCTGCTTATTGGTCTCCTCCTCTTGAACTGGAGCATCAATTGGAGTCGCTTCATCAGACACATCATTAACATCTAAGTCAAGTTCCACCACCTCTGTATCATCTCCGAATAACTCCACCTGTTTGTATATCCGTTCTGCAGAACACTTTTTCCCACGGAGAAGTAGAGCAACATCTCTACATGTCAGGAACTTAGATGCCACCAGATTCCATGACCGGAATCCCTTCACTCCAGTAGTATACCCAACAAAGGAACATCCTTTGTCCCTTGGATCCAATTTGTTGTTCACACATGCATACAAGGGACACCCAAAAATACACAATCTTGAGTAATCTCCTAGAGAGCCTGACCACTTCTCCACCAGAGTCTTCATCCCAATACAAGAATTTAGAGAACGATTAGCCCAGTGAGCAGTCATCCTAATCGCCTCCACACAAAATTCTGTACCCAACAATGCATGTGACAACAAATACCAAGCCTTTTCAGTCATTCCATTCAAGCCAATGTGACCCAATGTCATGTCCCATGATTGACTATCCTCCGCCTCAACCATTGACCCCTTTGCAATAGACATATCACCAACAACCGTAGACCCAAGAAGCTTGTACAATGTCCCCACCTTCTTTCCCTTCAATGCCACCAAGTCACCTTTAACAGCCGATAATTCACCATTCGCAATGGACAAACTATACCCAAGGCTATCCAAAGTGCCTAGAGAAATCAGGTTCTTTTTCAATTCAGGAACATACCTAACATTCTGCAATTTCCGCACTACTCCATCAAACATCTTAACCTTAATAGCCCCAATACCAACAACCTTGCATGCAGTATTATTCCCCAACAAGACTACTCCACCGGCATCCTTATATGAACAAAACCATGCCCGGTTAGGACTAATATGATAAGAACAACCCGAATCCAAAATCCAATCATCACGAATTTTGGTACCCGGATCACAAGCAGTAAGTGCATCACAGTCGCTGTCATTACTAGTGTTTTCGAACAACACTCCAGCTTCACCCTTAGTCTTCGCGGTTGTATCCCCTTGGTTTGGACAAAACCTTCTAATGTGTCCCTTTTCCTTGCAACTATGACATATCACATTCTTATACCAACCACTTGAACTGGATTGACCCTTCCCTGACTTCTTGCCGCTTCTAACTACCAACCCATCACCTTGAGATTCAGCACTTGTTGAGGTCAAGTGCGTCTCAATGACTTCCCGTTGTAGTAGAGCGTTCTTAATCTCTTCCAAAGAGATCTCATCCTTGCCATACAACACTGTCTCTCTAAAATGCATGTATTCTTAAGGTAGAGAACAGAGCAATTTTACCGCCAATTGCTCATCATCAATCTCGACTTCGACATTCTTCAAGTCCATAACCAAGCCATCAAACTCATCAAGGTGTTTCTCCAAAGACTCACCTGATTTGAGTTTACACTCCTCGAGTTTCTTCAATAGTAACAACCTGTTACTAATACTCTTGGTCATGTACAATTGCTCAAGCCTAAGCCAAAGCCCTGCCGCAGTCTTCTCACTCACAACCTCCCTCAATACTTCATCTTTGAGACTCAAGTGTAAGAGAGATAAAGCCTTCTCGTCCATATCATCAAATTGTTCATCCGTCAAGCTTGCCGGTTTCTTCGCTTTCCCAAGCAAAGCCTTGACACAATTTTTACCCACCAATATTGCTCGCATCTTCACTTGCCATAAACCAAAATTAACCTTGCGGTCGAATTTCTCAATTTCGTACTTCCCTGCCATCGTTACCAATAAGCAATACAAGATCCACAAACCAGAAGCTCTAGATACCAATTGTAAGGATTTTAAGGCCAAACACGATTGCTTAATTGATAAAGATGAAAGCACAAAATAACACAATAGCAAGAACGGAACAAAATTGAAAAATAGATGAACACAAGAGATTTACGTGGTTCACCAACTTGGCTACGTCCACGGGCGACGGAGAATCAATTCACTATAATCAAGAAGAGTACAAGGAGAATCAAGGTGAAAACCTTTCACACAATCTCACAATCTCTCTACAATAGTGAAATTCTAGCTTTTCTATCAATCTCTCTCTCAAGGATCTATTCAAAGTCATACATATGGTCTGAAGGCTTGTTTATATTTATACACAAGATATAAACCCAACCCTAGGAGAAAAAAGGAGTCCAAAACCCGGCCAAAATTTGTTTCCAAAACGATTCAGGAAACCCAGCCCCGGCGAGTGGGCGCCCGCCCAAACACCAAGTGGGCGACCGCCTAAACAGGCAGTAGGTTCGGCTCCACAAACCGCATAGTGGGCGATCGCCCAAAGCCACCATGGGCGGCCGCCTAAACTGTTGTTCTGCGTTTTTCTTCTTCTCCTTTGCAAGACCAAATCAAACCAAATTGAGAGTCACCCTCAACACTATCCTTCTTGACTAAGGCTTAAAGTCATCTCTCTTATCTCTATTCCGGATTTCCGCTCCGCAACTGCTCCGTTGTGCGCGCCTCCGGTGTCCCGGTTGTCCGCGAGTCCAACATGAAAGTTGCTCGGAATATTTTTCTGGTCAGACCGGTATATCTGAAATATTTTTATGAGCAAGGAACGACAATAATATATTTTTTCCTCTTCTTGACCAATTGATAAGATATTTTGAGATATTTTCCAATTTGGATAACCATCTTTCCGGCTCCGGCTTTTCGCTCCGTAACTGCTCCGTTGTGCACGCCTCCGATGTCCCGGTTGTCCGCGAGTCCAACATGAAAGTTGCTCGGAATATTTTTCTGGTCACGCCGGTATATCTGAAATATGTCAATTAGCAAGTAAAGGTAATAATATATTTTTAATGCACAGAATGGATAACAGCGAGCAGTTCGGGGGGTTGCGGGCCCCGTTTCCGGCCCCGCACCTCAAAAAACGAAATTTTTGCCTGTTTGCTCGTTTTATCGCTCTGATCATGAATTTGAAGTCCGTTTATCCATTCGATGCACCGATAAGGCTCACAGCAGTCCCGCACAGCCAAATCGAGGGTTTTAGGTCAATTTTCGGGTTTAGACCGATTCAAGGTGGGTTTTTAGGGGTGCAAGATCAGGGTATCTACAGCCACACACAAACACATAACAAGATTATAGTTAATTTTCTAACCTCCGGGACGGGGAGCCTCATTTGATTTGGAGTCAGAAGTAGACGACCCACATGATCTTTTCAAACTTCAAGGAGGACCCATTTTTTCTGTAGAAAAAATAAGTTTGAGTTGAAATCCCAAATGAATTTAAAGAAAAATAATAATTAATAGTCTGTAATTCACATTTCACGTATACGGTATACAAATAAATCCCAAATTGAAATTCATGTACTCTTAATGTTGCAATACAAATAAGGCATAGAATCAAAATGGCATTGATTTGAGATTTATTATTGTATATTTCAATAGGAAATCAATGAGATCTAAAAAGAAAAACCGATTGAAAGAAAGGGTTTTGTTTCCGATTGAAAAAAAAAAAGCTCGAAACCCTTTTTTTTTTTTTTTTTTTTTTTTTTTGATGATTTTAGGGATTTTAGACGGCGAAAGAGGAAGAAATATTACCTCAACTCCTGAACCGGAAAATATGGCTCCGGCGCAGCGGCGTCTCCTTCGCAAACGGCAAATCGCAATCTGACAATCTCGCCTTCCGTTCTTCGCCGCTCCTCAACTCAAAGGCCCGCTAACGGCGAACTAAAGAAATAGAGGTGGGTAGATTGTGTAAAAAATAAGTTTATATATGTAGGGGTTTGAGGGGGGTCAAGTGATTTTTTTGAGGGGGGTTAAAGTGATAATTTCAAATAATTTATAAGGCAAAAATATAATAAACGGAGAAGTCAGGGGGGGGTCAATTAACCCCCCCCCCACTATACGTGCGTCCGCCCCTGGCTGTATGGACATTGATCTCGCATTAAGGGAACCATTTCCTCTTCCTCTCACTGATAAAAGCACTCAAGAAGATCGCTTGTGAGATAAAAAGCACTCAAGAAGATCGCTTAAGTGCTGAGAAGTGGAAACGTTCCAACCGCGTGAGCCTAATGATCATGAAAAATGTCATCCCGGAGACTTTTTTTGAACAGTGTCTGCGAGGACGTTGATGCTAAAAGAATAAATAGTGCTTTGGATGATCTTGCCCTAAAAAAGTTCATTTAATTGAAAAAAAAACATTACTTATTAAACTGAGTTTTTAACACGGAGTGAGTATATGATCTTTTAGACAAAAGTGATAGAGAAAATTTGCACGCCTGAACACGGGCATTGAATCTCAATAATAAAAAGTTAAATGACAGAATTAAACATCCATTAATTACTCTCACATAATTACACAATAGTACATGTACATTTGATTTGAACAAGAAAAAAGAGAGAGAGAGAGAGAGAATTGACATGCATCATCATCTCCTTTGAATTTACCCTCCCACTTTCATTCATTGCATGTAGTAATCATCCTTCCGTCCATTCATGGCAGTACTGTAACTATCACTCACAACGATCGACGACGTTTGGGTAAGTGGAGGTAGACAAAGCCAACATGACGAGTAACACCATTATAAAAACTGGAACCAACAGAAGAAAGAGCGGCGGTGGCGGCAGCGGCGGCACCACCAACGGTAGCACCAGTAGCGCCGCCGTGTACACCAGCATTGCCGCCAACGCTTTCAAGCCGAAACCCAGAATGCACGTCGTCGAGCTGTTGGATTTCGTCATATCAAATGGTGGCCGTTGATGATGGTACATGCAGCTGCTGTTGTACTCCATTGAAAAGGAATGTGTGTGTGTGATTGTGTGTGGCATTGAAGAAGGAGGAGGTTAAGTAGAAGGTTTGAGAATTGGGGAGGTTTATTGTCAAGTTGACACGTAGGATGACACGTTGTAATCTGTGTATGGGAACAATTAATACTTCATATGGAGGGGTATTACTGTCATTCCACACTAAACATGACGGTACATGAACCGTTAAAGTAAAGAAATGAGCAGTTAATTCTGCCGTTAAATGCAAGTATCAATTACGAAAACAAAGAAAAGAAGCTCGAACACAACAACTTATAATCAATTCATATTGATTTTATTTGAAAATGCTTCGAAAATGTTGTCTAAGTCAAGATATACAGTGTAATACTCACTTCATCCCGGTTTAAGATTCAAAATTTGACTTTGCACGCTTATTAAGGAATCAATGCAAACTTGAGTCAGTCAGGGTTCTACTATTTGCACAATTTTTTGTGCAAACAACCTTGGGAATAGTGTAAAAGACTTCAAAAGCTTAGCACCTACTTAATGTAAAAAGTTAATAGGTTGGTTATTGATATCCCTGCCCTTAAGCTCTCGGTTTTCAAAGTGTATTTGCATTTTAATTTCTTTTGTTTTTCAGTCTCCACACAAATTTAGAAATGGTTATTTATTTTTGTTAACTAAGAAAAACCCCGTGCTACGCACAATTTGTCGTTTATTTAATTAGTCAAATGGAGTATAATTTATTAGTTAAACCAAATAAATTATTTGAAGACTTTTCATTTGTTAAGTAACAAATAAAAAATTTATTTTTTGTGACTTTACATTTCAAATTATGACTTTTCATATCTTATACCGGAGAAGTTAAAGTCACTTTATCATAATTATTTTTAATATATTGAATTTTATTGAGACTCTTCATATTTTAGTACCCGTTGCACTTAAATGAATGCATATAATGATATATGAAAAAAATCTTAGGTACAAAATTATTTGAATGTAAAATTTCAAACAATCATTCATTTTAGTATAAACAGGACATTCAATTTGGAATGAAGAGAGTAACTATTATGATTTACTAATATTATTAATAGTAATAGTTAATTTCTTTAAAAAATAATTATTAACTTATATAATAACTATTATAATTAACGAATACTGTTAATAGTAAAAGTTAATATATATAGTAACTATTGTAATTAACTATTATTGTCAATAGTAAAAGTTAACATATATAGTAACTATTATGGTTAACTAATACTATTAATAGTAATAGTTAACTTATATAGTAACTATTAACGTTAACTAATACTATAAATAGTAATAAGTAACTTATATAACTATTATAGTTAACTAATATTATTCATAGTAATAGTTAACTTATATATATAGTAACTATTATAGTTAACTAATACTATTAATAGTAATAGTTAGGCAAAACTGCATCAAAAATCACTCAACTATGACCAGTTTGAGTATTTGGTCACTAAACTAATTTCCTTTTGAAACAACACATTCAACTTTTTTATTTTTGCATCCATAGTCACTATCACTAACACCGTTACATTTTTTTCGTTAAATAGTCATGTGCCAAATGCACATGACTTTTTCTTAAGGGCATTTTAGGTAATACAGTCTAAATAGTAAAAGAACAAACTATAGGGTTTATTTTTTAATTTAGTAAAGTACTGGGCTTGAACTAAAAAAATAAAAAATGAAAACCCTAATACCCTCCTCTCCCTTCTTCATACACCGCCTCCCCCATCTCTCCTCTGCCTTCCCCCTTCTTTCCCGTCTCCGGCAGCCCACCTCTCTCTCCTCCTACGTTCGCCCTTCTGCTTCTTCTCCTTCTCATACCAACGAAAAATCAAACACAAAAGAAACAATCTCCGGTCACCCCCTCCGCTTCCAGAATTCCAGCCACGCACTATCTCCTTTCCCCCTCCCTCCCCCCATCTCCGGTCACTTCCCCAATCTCCGGTCACCCCATCCGCTTCCATGTTGCATATAACTCCTCCCCTCCCCCCACACTGAACATTATTCTCACAATACAGAGACCCAGAAAATTCAGGCCATCGTGACTGCTACATTCATATCCGAAATTCAGGCCATCGTCTCATTCCGGTGATGATTCTGAAATCCCTCTTATGCTTATGGATGCAACAAACACTCAAAATCGATTCAATTTCATTTCAATTTTGCATCTTAAACCCTAATTTTTATTTCTTATCATTTCCCATTTTCGATTAAAATCCGCCTTTTTGATTTCAATCTCAAATCGATTAAAAGCCCAAATCGATTTCCACCATATTTTTGGTAATTTTGCTTGTTTAATTTTGTAGTGCTAAAAAAAATTGTTGGTTTTAATTTTTGAGTATGGTTTTATTGCAGTGATTTTGATGGTGTGGTTGTCAATGGAGTGGCGCGATGGTGGTATGGTGGTAGGTTTGACGGTGCTGGTGAGTTGGGGTGGTGGTGTTTATAAAAAAAAAAATAACAAAAGTAAATATCAATAGCTAAAGTGAAGAAAAAAGTTTCAGTGATGGACATGAGAAAATAAATATCAATAGATCAGGGGCTCATTTTGAATAAATCTAACCTTTAATTGTTAGTGGAGCATGAACTACCTAAAATACCCTTTAAAATTCGATCACATGCGTCGCGCATGACCATTTAACGAGAAAAAACTGACGGCGTTAGTGATAGTGACTATGGATGCAAAAATAAATAAGTTGGATGTGTTGTTTCAAAAGGAAATTAGTTTAGTGACCAAATACCCAAACTGGTCATAGTTGAGTGATTTTTGATGCAGTTTTGCCTAATAGTTAACTTATACAATAACTATTATAGCTAACAAATACTATTAATAGTACTCCCTCCGTCCCAGAGTAAGAGTCACATTCCTAAAATGGCAAAGAATCTTTACTATTCACCCCACTCATTCTCTCTCCTATTTTACTTTTATACTCACAAGACCAATCAATTCACTATTCTCTCTCACTCATTCTCTCTCATACTTTACTTTTACAATCACAACATTTACATCACATCCAATATTTATTAATAAGTGTGCAAATGAGGGGTGAGACTCTTACTCCGGGATGGAGGGAGTAATAGTTTACTTATACAATAACTATTATAGTTAAATAATACTATTAATATTAATAGTTAACTTATACAATAACTATTATAGTTTACTAATACTATTAATAGTAATAGTTAACTTATATAATAACTATTATTATTAACTAATATTATTAGCTAGTAATAAGAATATCAAGAGTCACTTATCAATAAGAATGGTGATGACATGGCTTCACCGAAAGCATTCTTTAGCCTAAACTGTCCACATGGCGAATTCGTATACCTCCGCGTCGACTTTTAATATATATAGATTTTGCCATTTAATATCAAAATACTTGTACTATTATATTTTTGCACACATGCTTCATCCAATCTCAATTATAAGCAATAATATATATTTATACATATTAAAAAGATAGTTTAATCATTCTAATTGCTTTGATTTTATAATAAAATATTTTAATAGAAACACAAAGGATAAATAAAGGTAATTTTGGTACATTTGTTATTATATTCTTGTTTTTTAATTAAAATTTATTTCAAAATAATTGTCGCTTTTGGATGAATTTTGTTTTTTCAAAATAATTTCCGCTTTTGAGTCAAAATCATTCAAATTTATTTTTTCTCTTGCATTGAAACTTGTTACACTTTATTAATTGATTTATTGTGTGATGTAATATATGAGAGGGGGATAATAAATAGATAAAAACTTGTGTGAGACGGTCTCACACATGAGACGACTCTCATTGAGAGAGTAAATGGTTTGCCCTACTGTGGACGGGGCGGGGCAGGGCAATCTCATTTCCTCTCTTGTTGAGATCCGTCTCATGTGTGAGACTGTCTCATTATGTTGTGTAATAATTGTCTTCTTTAAAAATAAAAAATAAACAACTATTTTGAAAAAGAGAGAGTAATATATCCCCATACTAAATATTTAGTAACCGTATACTTATCTTTGAAAAGAATAATTAATTAAAGGTAATTTTTATGAAAGAGTGTTAGATATAGCTAGAACTATGCATTGAAATTGATGAAATTTGCTTATATTTAAAGTTTAAATGAAAAAAGCAAAATACATACTACCTCCGTCCCAGCACAAGTAGAATTTATTTCCCTTTTAACCGTCCCATAATCAAGGTTATTTACACAATTTTTTTGTGTGTAAATAACCTTTATTATGGTGTACACCAGCTTTTTGAAAAGTTGGGCTTTGGACCCTATTATAATTGGCAGCAAAAAAATGGGCTACTCTACAATGAGGCAGTCTCGCGTGCGGCGGCGCCGAGCCGAGCCATGCCCTATTTTTTTTTTTTTTTTTTGCCCATTTTTTTTTTTTTTTGCCCCCACAACCTTTTTTCCTCCCACCAAAAGTAACACTTCTTATAACGAAATGTAACACTTTTGTTTTTCAAATGTAACACTTTTTTTTTCAAAAATGTACCACAATTTTGATGCAATAGATTAAAGATAACATAAAAATTAACGACTAAATTAATGTAACACTTTTTATAAAGGAATGTAACATTATTTTTTCAAATGTAACACTTTTTTTTTTCAAATGTAACACTTTTTCCCCCCCAACATTAACATAGGATTGACAACTAAACTAATGTTACATTTTATAAAAAATGAATGTAACATTTTTTTTTTCTCAATTGTAACATTTTACATTCTTAAATGTAACATTATATATGAAATGTAACAATTTTTTATTGAGAAAGTAACAATTGAAATGCAAACCCATTTTTTTTATAAAAACTGTTGTTACATTTAACAGTAAAAAAGTGTTACTTTTTGAAGATGAAAGTGTTACTTTTATCAGAACAGAGTGTTACATTTGAGCTGACAAGCAAATCAATTTTTTTTGTGTCTTAAAAAGTATTTTTTTTAAAAAAATCAAACCATATCATGACCTATGTAGTTTTATTCGTCTCGTCGAGACGAACACAACGGTATTTTTTTAAAAAAATTCTGAGTTGTAAATCTCAAGATATAGCATTTTAAAGTATTTGGTTTTTTTTTTTAAAGGGACACGTGTCAAAATCTGGGAGAGGGAGGGTTGGATCTGGACAGTCGGATGCAGCGCCCCAGCCAGCCGCGCGAAGCAGCGGAACCAAGCACCCTTGCCGCACATGGTGCGGCGGATGTATGCGAGAATTTGTCCTCTACAATTAGTACTCTCTAACTTAATTACTCAGCTATTCTTATGTTTTTTTTTAACCAATTATACCCTTAATAATGATAGTGAACTATCTCTTAACTAACTACTCCCTCCGTCTCAAATTATATGTCGTTTTGGAGTGTTTCACACATATTAAGAAATACAATTAATGCATGTGAAGAAGACCCAAATACCCCTAAAGTAATTCAACTACCTAGGTAATTAAATGGTTAGGTAAGAGATAGTTCACTATCATTATTAAGGGTATAATTGGTATAGTGCAATAAAAAAGCTTTGAAAATAGTGAAACGACAAATATTTTGAGACAAAATTTTACTTCCAAAACGACATATATTTTGAGACGGAAGGAGTATTTAATTACCTAAGTAGTTGAATTAGTTTAGGGGTATTTGAGACTTCTTCACATGCATTAATTGCATTTTTTAATATGTGTGAAACACTCCAAAACGACATTTATTTTGAGATAGAGGGAGTAGAAGACAAAGACTCGTGTACGGCCGCCGCACACCGTGCGATGGGTCTGCCCACGGGTCGAACCCGGAAGCCCGCTCCAGTCTCTCCCCTTTCCCAGATCGCAACACGTGGTGCGCCTTAAAAAAAACCTACAATAACTTTTAAATGCAATATTTTGAGATTTTGAAGTCAGAAAAAAATCTAAAAATACAATTGTGTCTCGTCTCGACGATACGAACATAACACTAATCAACTTACTATACCTTTCGCTCATTTTCTCTCCTATTTATTTTTTCATACTCACAAATACCTCATTCCATTATTTATCTTTCTTACTTTTTCTTAATTTGTGTGCCTAACATTTTGGTTCACACTAATTTGAGACGGAGGGAGTATTCTAAAATGGAGGGAATATTTTAATTATAAAATTAAATTTGTGGATTGTCATTTTGAGTAGTTAGTCAACTTCTGATGGAAAAATTTTTCTTTATAAATATTTTAAGTTTCATTATATTTAAATATACTCCCTGTTGGGTATGCTTACTTCTTAACCCTCCTATTTATGTTAGAAATGATTGATACCATCACCTAAGAGTATTTTATGGACTTTAGAACCCTATGTAAGAAGTTTTATAACTTCATTTTTTAGCATAGTCCATTTTATAGTATAGGCTTAGAATATAGGACTTGGAGCGAAGAAGGAATGAAGATCTAAGCAAGACTGTGGTTACTGCGCAGGACTCTCTGCGCAGGACATCACTGCGCAGGTCTCCTCTGTGTAGCATTCAACCTTGCACAGTTTTCAATGCATTCAGATCACCTAACTTGGAAAGCGCTCAGAAGATGTACGCTTAGTTGTGCATAAACGATAAATCCTGCACACTCAGCATAGCCAACGGTGGAGATGCGCTCAAACATAATATTTCAAATGGAGACAGCTGTCAACCTTCCAGATGAAGCGTTTGAATTTGGTCTCCATGCTCAGTCTCCAACGGCTCAAAGATACCTGCGCACCAATCACATTGTGCCAGGTCATCAACCTTGATCAGAGCTCCAACGGCTATAAAGGACACCTGCGCACCAATCCTATTGTGCCAGCTCATCGTCCTTGCTCAGAGCACCAACGGCTAGTTTTAAGCTCTCTGCTATAAATAGCCTGCTCATCTTCATTTCCAAGTTTCTAGAGTTTGTGCTTACAAGTATTCCTGAAGTTCTGAAGTTTGCTGCTTACTATTCCCAGATTCAAGAACAACCTTCATACCTTCAAACTCCTGCCAAGATCCTAAGCCTTATATCACCAGAATTCTTCGTGCTCTTCATCTCTTAGATTCATAGAGCCCAGAATTTCTGCCACACACACACCTCTTGAAGCTTCGATCATATAGATCTTACTTCTTGAGAAACACCGGTTTAGTCTAGGATTTGCTCTTCATTGATTAGATTTTGATTTGAGTTTTGATTCGTTGTAATCTTGTAAAAGCTCCTCATATCAATATATATCTCATTAGAAAATCCAAGACTAACCATCTTGGTAGAGGACGTAGATCTTTCATCGATCGAACCTCTCCAAATAGCTTGTTCATTATTTCTGCTATTTACTTCCTGCTTAGTTATTTCTGAATTACTGCTTTGTTTGATCCTACCAGATTGCTGCTATTGCTGCTGTGCTTGTTATTGCCTATTGCCTTAGAATCCGATTTTATCCAACAGTTTAGCCAAACCTTAGCGCGTGCGTTTTTACCCTGCGCAGTATACCCTGCGCAGTGTTGCTTTAATTTTCCGCTGTGCATTTCACACTCTCTCTGCGCGCTATACTTAGCTTATTTGAGAACTGTGCGCATAAGCCATTGATTTGCAAAAAGGGTTTGAAAAGAATTTTAAAAACGCTATTCACCCCCCCCCCTCTAGCATTTTTCATACCCTTGTTGCCCCTCTGGGACCAACAAGTGGTATCAGAGCTAACACCTTCATAAAACTTGCGTTGTTTATCAAGCTTAACAGCTTGGGTGCCGATTCAAGATGGCTTCAAAATCTTGGGCAATGGCTAACTATTCACAGGTTCCTGTGCTGAATGAAGATCACTTTGAAATCTGGAAGCACTGCATGCTAACTCATTTTTCCTCAATCGATGAGATTCTCCATGACGTCGTTATCGAAGGTCCTTATATTCCAATGAAGGCTAATCCTGATGCTGCTACAAATAAGGATAATCCCACTGTCAAGAAGAACAAGGACGAATGGACTGATGAAGAGAAGAAATGGGTTGGCTATGATGGAAAAGCAAGGAACATCATTCTCACTACCCTAGACCTCTCCACGCACAATCAACTTGTGAGCGGTGGAACTGCAAAGGAACTATGGGATGCTATTGAAGGCTATGTGAATGGAGACAAAGTAAGCAAGGAAAACAAAAAATTTGTGGTGCAAAGAAAATTCAACTGCTTCATGAGAAATGATGGTGAAACATTGAGACAAACTTATGATCGCTTCTGTGTTGTTGTAAACGCTTGTAAATCTCTTGGAACTACTTTCACTAATAAAGAAGTCAATTCTCAATTCTTAGATGCGCTAGGTTCTAGATATGTGCACAAGGCAAGTCATCTAGAAGATTCTGGATTTTTAGATACTTGGCCTCTGCGCAGCTTATACGCTAACTTAAAAGTGTATGAGCTAAAACTTGATCGAATTGATGAAACCGAAGGCAAAGGAAAACTTGTTTCCTATGTTGCGCAAAAGGAACCTGCGCCTGCTCAAAACTCAGACAAAGTATCCACTTCCTCTCTGCTTGAAATGGATGATGATGACTTCGCTATGTTCGTAAAGCGATTTCAAAAGTTCAGGAAATCCTCAAAGCCAGGATCCTCAAGTAAAGCTCCAGTAAAATTCTCTCGTGGCAAAGACTCAAAGAAAGATGATGATTTGGTTTGCTACAACTGTAGAAAGCCTGGTCATTTCGCTTCAAAATACCCAACACCAAAATTTGAGTACATGAAGAGGAACAATGCGCAAAGATCGTATAAGCAGCGCGGAATGGTTGCTGAAGAAGACTGCGCAGACAATGAGCTCAAGACATGGATAGAGACCGACACAGAGGAAAGTGATGAAGATGACTCCGAAGACGGACTGCTCTGCTTGGTGGCAAATCTGATAGTGATTCAGACAACGATCCTGATGTTAACACAGGTGCTGCGCCAAAGCCAATTAAGAAGAAAGGTCCCACTATCACTGAATTGGTAGAAATGGGGCATCTGACTCCAAGCAGACAGAATGGCAAGTACTTATTTGCCAGAGCAGATCTAACGAAGAAATTTGTAGCTGCGCCTTCGCGCAAGGAATCTCTTGAAATTCCTGCTGAAATTGAAATTGAAAAGGATGTCTCTACTGTTGAGCGTGAAACTATTTTTCAACAAGCTGAAAAGGTAATCAAGAAATTTAATTCTATGAAAGAAGCAGTGGACTTATCAATTGGAGAAATTTCACAGCTTAAGACGGAGAAAACTGTTCTGAAATCTGAAATCACCCTCCTTAAGGAGCAGATTAAGAGCATGACTCCTCTTACTGACAAAAACCGTTTTCTGACAGATCAAAATGCGTTATTTAAAGTAAGAAACGAAGAATTGGCTGCGGAGCTTGCTGATCTCACAAAGATCACAGATGTGTGGACCAAATCTCGTGTCACTATGGATCAAATTCTAGAAACCCAAAAAGCCAGTGGTGATAAAGAAGGCTTGGGGTTCTCAACTAGTGACGACTTTAAATGCGCAGTTTGTGCTGAAAGAGAAAAGGAATTTACACCACAGCAAACTATTGAAATTCCCAAAGCAAAGCGTTCCACTTCAATGGGTAAAGGACAGGAGAAAGTCCAGAGACAAAATTTCCATTATGTCTACCCAAAGAAGCAAACAGGGGAAGCCAAAGGTAAGGCTAAAGTTGACCCTGCGCTTGACGACGCATGTTTTGAATATGGTTATGCTTCAAACTCGAATGTCAAATCTGCGCACAAGAGCCATGCGCATAAAAGCCATGCGCCTAAATGCCAGATGCGCATCCTTAAGAAAAGCGCACCCAAACTTCAAAAGGTGATGTTTGTCAAAGCAGGTTCTACCACCCCTGTTAAGAATGATGCGCCAAAGAAAAGTAAAGAGTTTGTAAAAACTCAATCTATAAGTGGCTTTCATCATTGTGTTGTGTGTAATGGTTTAGGTCACCAGGCTGCAGAATGCCTTTTGCAATTTGCTCCTAATGCCAAGGGACGTAAAAATCCTAAGGTCAGACAGGAGTGGGTTGTCAAAAGTTGCTAACTCTAGGACCCAAGAATAAAGGGGACCTGCGTTTTTAATGTCTATCTTTCAGGTCTCCTGCTTTACTGCGCACTCTTCACAACCTAAAGCGCATATATGGTATCTCGACAGTGGATATTCTAGACACATGACTGGAGATGTCACAGCTCTTGAAGATGTGCATGAAGGAAGTGGTCCCTCAGTAACTTTTGGTGATAACAACAAAGGGCACATAGTTGGATATGGAAGAATCAGAAAAGATAAAGTGTGCATTGAGAAAGTTGCACTCGTAGAAGGACTCAAGCACAACCTGCTATTCATATCTCAATTCTGCGATAAAGGTTTGGAATGTCATTTCACTGCTACGTACTGCTACATCAAAGATGGCATATCCGGACTAACTTTGCTCACAGGGACTCGTAAGACTAATGTTTACATTATTGATCTTACTGCTGTAAATTCTATCACTAATCTCTGTTTTGTAGCAAAGAATGTTAGTGAAAGCAGCTGGCTATGGCATAAGCGCTTAAGTCATTTGAACTTCAAATATTTGGCTAAGCTTGGAAGGGAAAATCTTGTCAAAGGACTTCCCAAAGTAGCTGACCATCATGATAGAAAATGCGCAGCATGCCAGCTCGGTAAACAACCTAAGCAGTCTTTCTCCAGCAAGATTGCTTCCTCAACTTCCAAATGTTTACAACTGCTTCACATGGATTTGTTTGGACCGGTCACCACCGCAAGCATTGGAGGAAACAAATATACCTTAGTCGTGGTGGATGACTACTCAAGATACACATGGGTCGAAATGATGATATCCAAAGATGACTGCTATGATATATTGACTGCTCTCTTTCGAAGGCTCCAAATCAAAAGGAAGACGACATCGTTAGTGTTAGATCAGACAATGGAACTGAATTAAAAAATAACGGTATCGCGCAATACTGCGATGACCATGGAATTGATCACAATTTCTCCGCTGCTGGAGTTCCTCAACAAAATGGGGTTGTGGAAAGGAAAAATCGCACGTTGATTGAGGCTGGGAAAACAATGATCGCAGAAGCTAAGCTTCCAAAGTATTTCTGGGGAGAAGCCGTCAACACTGCTTGCTTCACTCAGAATAGATCCCTCATCAACAATACCTACAACAAAACTCCATATGAGCTATGGAGAGGAAGAGCGCCCAACATTGCTTTCTTCAAGATTTTTGGCTGCAAATGCTATATCCTCTACAATGGCAAAGATCATAGAGGTAAATTCGACGCCAAAGCAGATGAAGGCATTTTCGTTGGGTATGCCAAACATTCTAAAGCTTTTCGTGTTTTTAATAGAACTACTCTAGTAATTGTAGAATCTGTACATGTTACTTTTGATGAGCATTCTCTCCTTGAGCCACATTTGGCTCCAAATGATTCTGATGATTCTGCTGAGCATGTTGAGACAGGTACGCAGCCTCAAACTGCGCCTGCGCAGAATGATAATCAAGTTAATCAAAATCAGAATCAAGCAAGTCCATCTCATGCGCATACACCATATGCTGCGCCAGAAGTTACTACTCCTGATGCGCAAATTCCTCCTCCTGCGCATGATGTTTCTCCGCTTCAGCAAATCACTTTCGATGACCTTGATGCTGGAGCAAATGAAGTACCCATTGAAGATCTTCGTATTCCTACCACTCAACCTAACTTACCACCTGAGATTCGCGAAGTTAGAGATCATCCAACTACAAATATCATTGGTGATCTCCATGTAGGGGTTCGTACTAGAAGAGCATCAAATTTCGATGATGAATATCACTCATTTATCTCTCAAATCGAACCAAAGAAGATTGATGAAGCGCTTCAAGATTCAAGCTGGGTTACTGCTATGCAAGAAGAGCTTAACCAATTTGAGCGCTGCAAGGTTTGGACTTTGGTACCCAGACCTCATGACCAAGGAGTTATCGGTACAAAATGGGTATTCAGAAACAAGATGGATGAGAATGGAAGCATCACCAGAAACAAAGCAAGGCTGGTTGCGCAAGGCTATAGGCAAGAGGAAGGAATTGACTACGACGAAACATTTGCGCCTGTAGCAAGACTTGAAGCTATAAGAATTTTCTTAGCTTATGCGTCTCACAAGAAATTCAAGCTTTATCAAATGGATATGAAAAGCGCATTTCTCAACGGCGAACTCCAAGAGACGGTCTACGTAGCACAACCTCCCGGTTTCGAAGATAACAAATTTCCAAATCACGTCTTCAAATTTCAAAAAGCTTTGTATGGACTTAAGCAAGCTCCAAGAGCATGGTACGATACCCTATCAAAATTCCTGCTAGAGAAAGGCTTTAAGCGCGGTAAAATCGACACAACTCTTTTTATTGCTAAGTATAATGATCATTCTTTACTTGTTCAAATTTATGTCGATGATATTATATTTGGTTCTACTAATGAGTTACTTTGTAAGCGCTTCGAGAAGCTCATGAAAAGCAAGTTTGAAATGAGCATGATGGGAGAACTCACTTTCTTCCTCGGGCTTCAAATCAAACAATTGAATGATGGCATCTTCATAAATCAAGCCAAGTACACAAGGGACTTAATCAAGAAATTTGGACTTGAAAATGCTAAAGCATACGACACTCCAATGACCACTGGCAATAAGCTTGACAAAGACTTAAAAGGTAAGAAAGTTGATCAAACTTTATATCGAGGTATGATTGGCTCTCTTCTTTATCTTACTGCAAGTAGGCCAGATATTATGTTTAGTGTTTGTGTCTGTGCACGCTATCAAGCGGACCCTAGAGAAGCGCACTTAGCTGCTGTTAAACGCATTATTCGTTATCTTTCTGGAACTATTAACCTTGGACTTTGGTACACCAAAGATTCGAATTTCGATTTGCTAGGTTATTCAGACGCAGACTACGCAGCATGCACAATAGACAGGAAGAGCACAAGTGGGACTTGTCATTTCCTTGGAAATCGACTTGTTGCGTGGGCAAGCAAGAAACAAGCTGCTGTGTCCATTTCCACTACTGAAGCTGAATACATTGCTGCTGGAAGCTGCTGCAGCCAAATCCTTTGGATGAAGCAACAACTAGTGGACTACGGAATTAATGAAGGAAATTGTCCAATTTTCTGCGATAATATGTCCACCATAGCAGTATCCAACAATCCCGTCATGCATTCAAAGACAAAGCACATCGACATCAAATATCATTTTCTCAAGGACCACGTGGAAAAAGGAAACATACATTTAGAGCACGTGGGTACAGATAATCAAATTGCTGATATCCTCACAAAGGCTCTTGATGCAAAGAGATTCATCTTCTTGAGAGGAGAAATGGGTATGCTTGAACTCAGCTAATTTGTCCATATGATTTGTTATTACTAACAATCTTGTGTTTGGTTGATAAGTATTCATATAGGTAAAGTTTCGTGCATATAAGCAACACCTGCGCAACATTGTACTGCGCAGTAATTCATTTGCGCATGAAACTAATGTTATGAGATTTAAAGAATCTATTACGCTACCTAAAGCTCTGCGTATGACTTTAACATGCGCAATTCTTCGTGGATCGCAGGTAAGTACTCTATTCATTAGAAATTACACATAGGTCCCTGACCGAAAAGTCAACGCTAATTCACAAGGGTACTTGTGTATTTAAAATTTTCCCGCGCCTTTAATTTTTTGAATCTTTTTGGGAAATTACTATTTTACCCCTGCACATATCCCAGTGTCATCAATGCAAACTGCGATTGTGACAGCGCCTGCTTTCGAATGTCTGCTCACCATTAATGAGGAAGGTGATGCGACAACCGTCAGTCACTATTTCGCTGACACACGCGCGCGCAAAGACTACGCACGCGCGTTCCCCATTCGGCCACGTCACCCCGCTAACGTGCGCCCGTCCTTTCACTGACTCCGCATTAATGAGGAAGTTGACTCGACTTGACCAACCTAGAACTTCCCACTCACGCGCGCCTAGGCCTACGCACGCACGCATCCGGTTGGTCCACGTCATCGCAGCACGTGTCCCACTTATGCGAATTACATCGCTACCCCTGCGGTGACGTCACGCATTTTCCTTTTCTGGATAAAAACAACCGACCCCTCTCTTTCTCTCTCTTCTGCTTTCAATCTCTTTCACCAAATCTCTCTCTTTTCTCTCTCATTTCTTACCAACTTCCAAAAGTTTCTCCTTTTCAATCATTTTCTCCTTCTCTGCAATCTCTCTTGCTTCTCCAAAGCTTTCCTTTTCTTCTTCGTTGACTATCTTCAACCGCATCTCTCTCTCTCTCTTCTCTGTCAACACTTTTCTTCTATAAATGGCTCCCCGAAAATCGAAAGCAAAGGTAGTTGAGGTCCATGAACCGGTCGTTGAGGTTCCATTCGTAGAAACCAAAACCGTCGACGATATGGTAAGAACTTCTAATCCTCAAAACTCAGTTTATTCATTAAACGCCATTGTTGTTATTTCGAGTTCTTGAAACTCCCTTTTTCGATTTCTCTCTTTTCTGTTAATCATTTTTGAAATCGTTTGGTGTTTTGGGTTCGTCTCTCTCTGATCTACTCCTTTATGTACTTTATTTTATGATCAATGCTCTTTTTAATCGCTTTCTGCAGATTTTTTGGTCCGAAAATTTCCTGAGCAGACGAACAGTTATTCTTGATTTCTGGGCTTATTTTGTTGTTGTTAACTTTCATACTTGCTTGGTTGTTTTCGTCTCAGTTATGCGGTCATTTTGACATGCTTTTTGTTCATTTTGGTCAATCTTTGATTTTTAGTGTTCATGGTGTTCTTCATGTCCATGAACAGTCATTTCGTGTTCTTCAAGTTCTTATTCTTTAAATATGCTTTGCGCATTCTTTATATCTTGTATGGAGTTTCTGCGCATCAATTTCTTTGCGCTATCTGCGCATGCGCAAAGCTCCATGCGCAATAATATTTGTCTAAACTATTTCTTGTCTTGCGCAGAATTCTTTCTACTTTCTACAAGGATGGGAATTAGATATCGATGCGCTACAAAAAGACGCAGTGGGACGCAAAATCATCAATCTAATGGGCGTTTCTGGAATTCTTCCTCTCTTCACATTGGATCAGGACTTCTATGTCCCTTCATTGGTGGATGAATTTTTCGAGAGCGCAGAGCGTGTAACCATGACGCACAAGCACACCAGGGAAAAGATCGATGTGATCCGCTCCATTGTTCAGAACTAATCAGTGCGCATTATTCCTGCGTTACTGAAGAAGCTGTGCGGTTTCAACGTAGATAATGCGCCGGAAGTTTATTCTGAAGCTAAACAGAACAAACTAGCGCAGAAACTGGTTGGGGAACCCACTCTTGTGAAGAAGTGGAGTGTCCATGATCGCAAGGAGTTTGGTGAGGTGATGCATCACCTGTGCACCATCATTGGCGATTCTGTGAACTGCAAGAATGGAAATAAGGGCAAGTTCATTTCCAAGCAGTGGGCTTACTGCGCTGCCGTCTACAACGGCGATGCCTTAGATTGGTCTTCAGTTCTATTTGATGAACTTTGGGACGCTTCTGAAGCTACGACAAGCGCATGGACAAAAAGGTAGCCAAATACAGAACTCACTGTAGGCTCCTTTCCAAGTATCTGATGAATATCTCTGAGCTGCGCACCTTCGTACAGAAGCGCCCAGACCTGAAGGTCCCTTGCTCCAAAACATATTCTCTTTCACATCTATATTCACTGCGCAATGAAATTGGCCGCAGTGAGTATCGCCAGATCTGGAGCAAGGATGAGAGCCCCAACAAGGAGGCATGGGTTGATAGTGATGGTGATGATGATCTTGAAGAAGCCCCTCAACCCAAGTCGAAGAAAGCTGCTGCGCAACCCTCTAAGGCCACTGTGCCTGATGTGCCTGAAACGGCAGCTGCGCAAGCAAAGCGCAAGGGCAAAGGTATTGCTGAACCTGCGCCCGAAAAAGTTAAGGTGATTCCTGATGTCAGATCTACTGCTGGCATCAAAATCAGGACTGATGCGCCAGTTCCTCCTGCTCCCAAACCTTCGAAGAAGTGCAAGGATCCTCCTGCGCCCACTCCTGCGCCATCAAAGAAAAAGTCTGCATTCACCAGACTTCCTCCTGGTACTGCTGCTCCTATTGCAGAAGAAGACAGCGAGTCTCGTATGGATGAGACTGCTGCTGAGGATGAGGCTGCGGATAATACCGCGCAGGGGGAGCAGGATCCCAAGGTTGCTGCGCCTGCTGAGGATGTTCCTGTTCGAACTCCGCGCAAGAAACAGACTGTGCGCAGCACTGCTAAGGGTAAGCCAAAGGCAGCAGATCCTCCCTTCTCACCTGAGCCAAGTGCAAGTGCCTTCCGCCATCTCAATATTCCGGTTGGCACTACGCAACCTGGCACTTCTGTCCTCCATGATGGACTGGACTTGGAGGATGAAGATGAAGATGAGGATGAGGTTACCAAAGCTGCGCAGGCCGATGATGCTGCGCAGGGTACCCCAGTTATTGACCTCACCGAAGGGGATAAGGAGGGTGTGGTGCGCTCAACGGATACGGACAGCAGCAGTGCGCACTCTCCTGCGCAGAAGTCACCTGCTGCTGATCCTATTAATCTATCTCCTCAACAGCCATCTCATTCGCGCACTCCTCCGTTCGATCCCTTATCAACCAACTCTCCACCAAAGGCCTCCACGCAAATTCCTCCTGCTTCATCAATTCCAGCGATCTCCACATCTTCTCTCTCTCCACGTCAACTGAACTGCGCCAAATTCTTCAAGCCTTGAATTATATTCAAGTGAACCAGCTGGCAGCGCAGTCTCAGATGGCGCAACTGCTTACTTCACAGACAATGCTTCAAGAGCAGCTTGATGCGCAGCGCATAGAGATTGCTGCCATTAAGGGGGAGAGTACAACAAAGGCAGGTGCAAGTACCTCCGCCGGCCCCTCTGCGCAGAAAATCCCCGATGCTCTAGATCAGATGATTTTGGACTCACTGAAGTCAATTGCTGGGATGCTAGAAGACGTTTGCACCTACACCGCGATTAATGACGGGTTTGTAGGATTGCTGAAACGTCTGCGCAAGAGTCTAGCCGATGGCCTGCATGAAAGCTTTGCGGAAATTGAAGCACAGATCTTGGAGAAGACTATGCAAGGTGGTTCTGCGCAAGCTAGTGCGCTCAACATGGAAAGTGTCAGGGAGTGCATTACTCAAGCGATGACTGATTTCGCTGATGGGTTCAACGCTAGGATGGATCAAGCAATGTTCGACATTCAAGCCAGCGTGAACACTCAGCGCCTCCACACTGACCAACGACTGGAAGCTACGCAGACCACCATCTTGAATACCATAGAGGCTGCGGAGCAATCCTACTTCAACCAAATGACTGCTCATCAATTGCAGTATAAAAATAACTTCCAAGAGCTGCGGGACGACAACATAGATATGCGCAGAGGAATTGTTACATTTGTTGAAGAAAGTGTTGCGTTCAGGGAAAGGTTTCAAGCGCTGAAGATTGAACTTATAAACAAGTTCAACAGCCTGCAGAACGAGTTGCGTGAAGCCCTGCATCGCATTAATATCAATTAGTTCCTTGTATTTTTTGTTTTTGCGCAAGGTATTTCTTTTTGTGCGCAATTTTTTTGTTTTTCTCTTTCAAACTTGTAATCTCCAACTTTTATCATTTCAAGTTTTAATGAGAAAATCACATCATTAGTTTCAAAACCTTGTTCAATTCAAACTTTTCGTTTGTGGAACAATGAATGCTTTATTTCACGTCATGCGCATATTATTATCTGCTCATATTTTATACGCATGATGTTTAAACATTCAGTTTAAACGCATACTGAAACTAAAATTCACATTATTTGTATGCGCTGCATGTTATTTCTGTCTTTCCCATATTGTAAGTTATATCTTTTGGATAGACTAGAAATCTATAGCATTGGCTAGTGTGTGCATTGACTTGAGGCATGATTGACCATTTTCATTCTTATGGACATGCTATTATCAAGTACAATGAATTGCCTTTGTTATAGTAGGTAATGGCATCAATCCTTTAGGGGGAGATTGTTGGGTATGCTTACTTCTTAACCCTCCTATTTATGTTAGAAATGATTGATACCATCACCTAAGAGTATTTTATGGACTTTAGAACCCTATGTAAGAAGTTTTATAACTTCATTTTTTAGCATAGTCCATTTTATAGTATAGGCTTAGAATATAGGACTTGGAGCGAAGAAGGAATGAAGATCTAAGCAAGACTGTGGTTACTGCGCAGGACTCTCTGCGCAGGACATCACTGCGCAGGTCTCCTCTGTGTAGCATTCAACCTTGCACAGTTTTCAATGCATTCAGATCACCTAACTTGGAAAGCGCTCAGAAGATGTACGCTTAGTTGTGCATAAACGACAAATCCTGCACACTCAGCATAGCCAACGGTGGAGATGCGCTCAAACATAATATTTCAAATGGAGACAGCTGTCAACCTTCCAGATGAAGCGTTTGAATTTGGTCTCCATGCTCAGTCTCCAACGGCTCAAAGATACCTGCGCACCAATCACATTGTGCCAGGTCATCAACCTTGATCAGAGCTCCAACGGCTATAAAGGACACCTGCGCACCAATCCTATTGTGCCAGCTCATCGTCCTTGCTCAGAGCACCAACTGCTAGTTTTAAGCTCTCTGCTATAAATAGCCTGCTCATCTTCATTTCCAAGTTTCTAGAGTTTGTGCTTACAAGTATTCCTGAAGTTCTGAAGTTTTCTGCTTACTATTCCCAGATTCAAGAACAACCTTCAAACCTTCATACCTTCAAACTCCTGCCCAGATCCTAAGCCTTATATCACCAGAATTCTTCGTGCTCTTCATCTCTTAGATTCATAGAGCCCAGAATTTCTGCCACACACACACCTCTTGAATCTTCGATCATATAGATCTTACTTCTTGAGAAACACCGGTTTAGTCTAGGATTTGCTCTTCATTGATTAGATTTTGATTTGAGTTTTGATTCGTTGTAATCTTGTAAAAGCTCCTCATATCAATATATATCTCATTAGAAAATCCAAGACTAACCATCTTGGTAGAGGACGTAGATCTTTCATCGATCGAACCTCTCCAAATAGCTTGTTCATTATTTCTGCTATTTACTTCCTGCTTAGTTATTTCTGAATTACTGCTTTGTTTGATCCTACCAGATTGCTGCTGTTGCTGCTGTGCTTGTTATTGCCTATTGCCTTAGAATCCGATTTTATCCAACAGTTTAGCCAAACCTTAGCGCGTGCGTTTTTACCCTGCGCAGTGTTTCTTTAATTTTCCGCTGTGCATTTCACACTCTCTCAGCGCGCTATACTTAGCTTATTTGAGAACTATGCGCATAAGCCATTGATTTGCAAAAAGGGTTTGAAAAGAATTTTAAAAACGCTATTCACCCCCCCTCTAGCATTTTTCATACCCTTGTTGCCCCTCTGGGACCAACACTCCCTCCGTCCCAGCTCACTTGACACTTATTTCCATTTTGGTCCGTCACAGCTCACTTGACACTTCCCAAAATATCATACTTTTTATAATTTTATATTCACTTTACATCTCCACTCATTCTCTCTCTTCATTTTCTACCACTCATTTTATTCAATCAACACTACTATTTAACTCACTCACTATCTCTCTTCATTTCTACCACACATTTTTCTTATTTTATTTTTTTTCTTTAATTATTGTGCCCATCTCTTAGGTGTCAAGTAAGATGGGACGGAGGGAGTATATGTTAAAATAATAATTGTATATTTTGGGTGGAGAATGCCAATAAATAAAAATGGCCTCATATCATCATTACTTGGGAGCCGACATGCATCATCTTTACAGATTTTAGATCTTCACGGAAAAAGAGAGTATCAATTGTTCAAATAGAAAAAAACATTGTGCAAATAGAAATTCTCAGTCAAGAATAGTAGTGGGTGGAGGATATAATTATCCATTCATAATGCAAGTTGGTGAAAAATAGATGGGTAAGTGATGAGTTTTTTGTAATATATGAACTTTATGGAGACAAAAATGTCCAAAACACTATTTATCCTTTGTCATTTAAGTGATGGGCTTTTTGTAATGGCTGAAGTAAGAGCCCCTTTCTAAAAAAAGTTCCCGCTCAAACTCACTCCACTAAAATTAGAAATCTGGATTAGGGTTAAGATGTCTCGGCTATTTTCCCTTGCACCGCCCACTCTTCCTCCGCTTTCTCCCGGCTGGTTTCCGCCTGCGTGCGCCGGTCTCCCCTTCTACAGCGCTGATGAAAACACGGCACTCACGGTCTCACCCTCTCCGTTCACTCCCTCGATACACAAAGTTCGACCTATCTCGCCATCGCTCCATCATCAGAAGCAGCTAATCAACAACTCCATAATCGCCACCTTTCTTCTCTCTTATCTCTTCACGCTTCTTTCTCCTGCCATGGCTACGGGGAGTTTGTGGGTCGGATTTGCAATTTTCTTTTTGCAGCGAGAACGAGAGAATCAAATTCGAAGAATCAGATCCCTAGACGCCGCACTCCTTCAGAAGCGCGATGTTGCCGCTGATTTTGGCCCAGGTATATCTTCTCTCCATTCACTTTTGTCCCTCTTAATCCAATCTCGTATCCCTAAATTTCTAAATTCTTAACAAATTTAGGGCTTCGAAATCGAAATCCTTTCAAATTTTCAGTGATTTCTATCAATTGCATTTGAATGTGTGTTCAAGGTGTACATAGAACATAAATTCCGGGCATTAGAGGTTAGCTTTTCACAATCTATATCCCTCTCTTCAAAGCCTCTGTCAGAAAACCCATTTTTGCAAATTCGTTCATTATAACCAGGTTTTCAACTTAGATGGCCCCTTTAAATCGGCTGTAAGGTAACGGCACATCTTCATCTCCTTCAAATATCAGATCTCCGCCACAGGTAATCGCTACACAATATATGGGTTTAATATTGTTCATTGCTACTGACTTGATATATGACAGGCTTGCAATGGGTTTATTCCATTTATGCTTTTTAGGTTTTTGGTCGAGGCTAACTGTTTTTTCATAGATGAGTTCGTTGGTGTTTTGAGGCTACTCAATAGTAGTACACTTTAATAGTAAAACTTAAATTGCAGAGTTTTTTGTTTTGGGTACATAAATCGAAGATGATGTTGCTTCACATGGTTAAGAGACCTTCTTGTAGTTGTTTAATTTGCTAAATGTGTTTATGTTTATGTGCATTCAAGCAGCACTCTTGAGCAATTATTTTATGTCGGACACTATTGACTGTATCACTTTCCTAACTTGATCTTCCTATTTGATTTATGTTTGTCATCCAATAAAAGAACCACCCCACCCCCACCCACCCACCCCCCAAGAATATAATTTAGTGGTAAAATACATGAGTCCATTTGTTGAATATTGAGTGTGGTAATCGCAGTTTTCATGTCAACTTGAATATATGATCATGAGCATGTTAGAGGTATACGAAGTTCGTATTTACTTTATTTCCTTATCAGTCATGTACACCAGATTTAGGGAAAACTTGTTCTTCAAACAGATTTAGGGGAAAGATGTTCTTCAAACAGCAGATATCAATAAGAATTTGATTTATCTCGGTTTCCTATTTGATTGATTCAACCTAATACTTTTTTTTTTTTCACTGATATAGAATCTGCTGCGTAAGACTTTATATTTCTCTGTGTGCATTCTCTTAATAGACTTTTTGTTGATATAGAGTCCACAACTGGGGGCCAAGTTTTTTAAGGAATTGACACCAACATTGATAAAATATAATAATAAACCTTTCCATTTTGGGATGTTCTATTTCAGGCGGGATACCCAAAATGACAAAATGTCTTGTTTCGGGTGGGACAGAGGGGGTATGTGTTACAGCAGATTAATTACTACCTACGTCCCAAAATGAATATCTAAACAATGTCTAAATTTATTCTTGATCAAGAGATATTTGAAAATTGGATTAATTTCTCAAAAGTCCTTGAAATAAAACATAATTTTCAATAAGGACCTTGATTTTTTTATTTCTAAAAAGTCCACAAGTTGAAATTTTATTTCTCAAAAGTCCCTTGAGAGTGACTGAGAGACGTATCTCAGACCACGGATGACCCTTAGGAAAATGTCTGAGAGACGTATCTCGGACCACAGATGGACCTTAGAGAAATAAAAAAAATGTAGAGTCATTATAAAAAATAAACCTTTGGATGAAGGACTTTTGAGAAAATACCCCTTGAAAATTTTGTAACATTCATTTTGGGGCGGATGGAGTACTACGTATCTTTATATGTTTTTCCTTCTACAATTTCAGTCTAGATCCCGTTATGCGGGGATTCAGGGTTTTCCAAATTCTGATGCAAGGTTGGAAATATGGGTATTAGCTGCTGAATGGTTATGTGCATTCTGGTTTATAATCACTAGGGAGTACTAACTCCCTTTCCTTCAAATTTTTCAGGTCATCAGTGATGAGTTTATGAGAAAATGCTGCCTCACTCATTTGGTTAATCATTATTTCTTGATCCCAGCGTGTGCCGAAGTTGGGGTTAAGCAGCGAGACAGTACGGATGTAAAACATTTTAACAAATTAGGTAAACGTATACTCCCTCCACCCCAAAATGAATGTCCAAAAAGAAAAAAGAAATTCAAATTTACTCTTTAGAGCAAATTTGATTTTTTTTTTCTTTTTTTGGATTCATTTTTGGACGGAGGCAGTATAAAGACCATAAGCCAGATGATGGAACAAAAAAACTTAGGATGTTGAACATGAGTGATTTCGCAGATTCAATAGTTTTTAGTATGTAACGAAAGCATGTAAATCCCAATCTTCGTTGACTTCTTTAGTACTCATTAAACTAGCTATCTGTGTTAGTAATCCTTTGCAAGTACTCAGTTCAGGACTTTTAATAGCTTTCTTAGGCATTTATGTGTGTAGATCTATATTTTGTGTTCTTTTTCTTTTTTTTTTTTTTTTTTTTTTTTTGATCGGGGTTTATTATTGTACCGTGAAGGTCTAGCTTTTTATTTGACTAATAATTCCAATCTTTCTATTTCAGTTCAGAAGTGAATATGGTGATGAACTCGAAGCTAGATCAAGGTTGCCAAACAAATTTTAGGTGTTTTTTTTTACAAATTGCACATATGCAGATATTTACAATTTTTTAGTTATTAATTTTGCGGCGGTGGATGACTGCGGCATGAGCATTAGATGGCTGCTGGTGGTTATTGTAGGTGGTGGGATCATGGATGATGGTGGTGCAATGGTTGCGGACTTTTTGTTTGGTTGTGTCTTTGAATCAATTTAGTTAATCATGAAATCTCCATAATTGTTTTTTACAAATAAATAGAAAAATGGTGGTGTGGGGGGGGGGGGGGGAGAAGATGGAATGGTTCATAAAGTTTATGGGAATTGGGATAAAAAAAAAATTGAATTGAATTCTAATTCCCCTCTTCTTGACTAAAATGGGACAATAAAATTGTTTTGAAGTAGTGTTTTTGAAACTAAATTACCATTGCATTAAATTAAAATAAATTGTTCTCAAATAATGAAGATGATTTGAATTATTGAAGTTATTGTTTGGCCAAATGGACCGGATATTGAATACGTTGTACAAACAAAATTAATTAAAATAAAAGAAAAAAATGGCTGCATTGCATTAATAGTGATGAATAATAGCTACAATTTTTTAGTTATTATTTATGTTTAGTATTTTGGCCGTGCGTTTAACGCACGGGTGCTACACTAGTTTATGTTAAAATCCATAGTTCAAATACTTACACTTTGAAGTTATTCATGTTTAAAGATTAGAAAAATACTTTATACTTTGTTTAATTATTTTGGATTATTGAAGTCCAATATAATTAAAGTAAAGTATTTTTTAATCATCTTTTATTGTGAAATAATTTATTTGTTTGTATTAGAATTATTTATAATTATAATCAATTTAACTTCACTAATTAATCCTAAGATAATTAGATTAGTTTAGTTGTTAGATTAGACTTTTCTTTATGATTTAGATAAAGAAGTCAGAAGTCTAAATCAAGCTAGATATCCATGTTAAGAGATTTCATTGGCCATGTAATTATAGTGGGAGGCGGTCTCTTGTGAGAACACCTAGATCCGTCTCATAGAAGAGACGAGTCGACCCGTAACCTGTGTACAACATTCTCTACGAAGCGTAGGATCTCAACCCATGCTCCACTCAAAATCTGCCACGTGGCAGTGACCCATTGGCACATTTATTTTTATTTTCCCAGGAAAAAAATATTTCATTTTTTTTTGTTTTTATATATATTTTTTTGACTGTTTTTTTCGTTTGCCAAAAGTAATACTCCCTCCGTCCCAGAGTAAGAGTCCTATTTTTTTCTTGTTAGCACGAAGGTATTTTGAGTAATAATTTTATGTTGATCTAATTATCCTAATGGAGATTTTAAACTTGTTATTGATACTCCATTATATGTACTACCAATATCAATATCTAGATGTTCATTAACATAATTGAAATAACCTAAAATTATAGCTCAAAATACCTTCGTGCTAACAGCAAAAAAAAATAGGACTCTTACTCTGGGACGGAGGTAGTACTTATTTAGTACAACTAAATGTAACAACTGTGTTACTTATAAAGTAACATTGTTTATAAGTAAACGTAACACCAGTTTTACAAAAAACAATAGCTCATTTTACTCATCTTTCAACTGTAATACTAACTATAAATATGTGTAACACTAACTAAATGTAATTATCGTTATACTGAAATGTAATAGTGTTTTTCCATAATATTTTTTATTTTTGAGTATTTTGATTTTATTTTTTTTTAAAAGAAAGTAGCATTTGAAAAATAACAACTTATATACATGAATGTAATTATTTGTACAAGTAAATGTAACACTTTAGTAGATAAAATTGTAACAGATTTCTATAGATAATGTAATACTTTTACATGTATCATGATAAATTGAACCCATTGTAACTTATTATTTGAAAACATATAGATATACTATTATACAAGTAAACGTAACTGTTTTACAATGTTATTATACAAGTAAAATGTAACATTCGTTTATAAAAATTGTTACTTTCTTATTTTTACAATGTTACTAACACAAGTGTTTTTAGTTCTATAGTCTAAATAGTTGAATTATTACTTTTCTATACATATGTATGTGTTACAATTATGTATAAACACTGTTACATATAAGGATTTTTACCAATAAATCCTTCAAATAGGGTGGAATTTGCCAATAAAAACAACACTTTTCCTTTTTTACCTTAGGATCCCTTAGTTGAAATCAAAACTCCCGTAGAGTCCCTAGCCCTCTTTATAATAAAATTAAATGCCAAAACTACCCCTACCTTTTCTCTCTATGCATTCCACTTTCTCTGTGCGTATTCCGTTCTTCTCCCTCATCCTCCCTCCTCGATCCCGTCACACCCACGACCAAACTTCAATCTTCCCACCTTGATCCCGTCACAACCTGCTTTCCATGCTCAGATTTCAGGTTGGGTTTTTCGATTTTATCCAGATTTCACATGGATTTTGTGCCTCTTTCTGCTGCAATTTTTTTGCTACAGTAATTTGAGTTTACAAAATTTATCTCTGATATTGGAGGATGGAATGTGCAAGATGAAGGGGATGGGTCTGTCCAACTCCTACAGTACTTTGGACCTCTCCAAAGTCACCCTACATGCCCTAAATGCAGCTCCTTCAGTTCATATCTGATAGTTTTAGGAATGTAGATATGGAAGAGGTTTATTGGGGAGGAGATGTGGCCGGACCACCACCCGTGATGGTGGCCGGAGATTGAGAAGAGAACCGGAGTTACAGAGATAAACGGGGAGGGAGAAAGTAAATGTGTGTATTGATATTTCTGATGTTTTTTTATTACAATGAATGGATGAGTTATATACTAACTCATCCACTTACACATTTAACCCACTTGCTCTAACAAACTATGTAACAAACTAACAACAATTCTAACAAACTAACTGACTTTTACAACTAAGTCCCTACACTTCCATTTATTACCATTTACTCCTTAATATCCCCCCTCAAATCGTACACGCAACATTCGTGAAGTGTACGATTTGAAGAATACAGTCAGGAATATAACATGAATACTAACAGAAACTAACTAACTTTTACACTCAAGTCCATACACTTTCATTTATTACATTACAGTCCATGCCATGAATTGTTGAACACGAATCTGCAGCAGTTGTAGTAGTTGAGAAGCCCAAACAGGAGCCCATCCCCGAAAAGTTTTCTCCATTGTAGGCAATTTGAAGGAGCAACACCACATTTGATGAACTCCCACACAATTTGTAATTGTTGGAGGCAAATTACCTTCCAAAATCAATGAGAATCCGAGACTCAAAGTCACAAGTATTCCCAATCAATTCATTTCATCCTCTTACAATCAGAATCTCAGTCATAAGAGGAAAACAAAAATCTGTAAATCTTGTAAACACAAAGAACAATTTGTTTCTCCATTTATGTAACTCACTAACTCAGTGAGTTATTTGTGCATAACCGATTCAACTCGGTTGATCAAAACCCTAACTCGGTGAGTTGACCAAATCTCACCGGATCAAAGTCAAACAACATTTGAAGCCTAATGTAGGCTTTATTTTTGAAGATCTAAACAAGAATTGTAGATCTAAATCAGAAATTGAAGAGAAATGGGGAATGAAACCTCGCAGATTGTCAATCAATGGAGCCAATCTCCTATTTCATTGCAGGAGAACAATGTGGATCCAGTAGACTAACACCGAGGCAGAATGGAACACCATTACCGGCATCATATATTCCGCAGGAGAGTCGGAACTGTAGAGAGAACATTGGCGGAGATGAAAAGGCGTTTGTTTCCCATAACGAACGAATCAATTTTGTCGCAGCCATTGGAGACGACTTTTGAGGAGATCCGTTGTTATTATGAGAATAATCGACAATTTTGTTAAAGACTTGTTAATCGGAGAACAGGTAGGAATGACTGACGATTCGCCGCAATGTTGAACTGGTAGATTTTTGGTTTTGAAATTCTCAAAACCTAGGTATTTTTGAAATAGAAATTTATTTTTGTGAAGGTATTGAGATGAGGAGATAGATTCACCGACGATTTCACCGGAGAGATATTGAGGATTTTTGGATATTGAGTCTGAAATTTCAAAACCCTAGGTATTTGCGGAAGCGTAATCGGCAATCAGGCCACCAAATCGGTGGCTCTGATACCATGATAGTTTTAGGAATGTAGATATGGAAGAGGTTTATTGGGGAGGAGATGTGGCCGGACCACCACCCGTGGTGGTGGCCGGAGATTGAGAAGAGAACCGGAGTTACAGAGATAAATGGGGAGAGAGAAAGTAAATGTGTGTATTGATATTTCTGATGTTTTTTTATTACAATGAATGGCTGAGTTATATACTAACTCATCCACTTACACATTTAACCCACTTTCTCTAACAAACTATGTAACAAACTAACAACAATTCTAACAAACTAACTTTTTTTTACAACTAAGTCCCTACACTTCCATTTATTACTATTTACTCCTTAATATCCCCCCTCAAATCTTACACGCAACATTCGTGAAGTGTTCGATTTGAAGAATACAGTCAGGAACATAACATGAATACTAACAGAAACTAACTGACTTTTACACTCAAGTCCTTACACTTTCATTTATTACATTACAATCCATGCCATGAATTGTTGAAACATGAATCTGCAGCAGTTGTAGTAGTTGAGAAGCCCAAACAGGAGCCCATCCCCAAAAAGCTTTCTCCATTGTAGGCAATTTGAATGAGCAAAACCACATTTGATGAACTCCCACATAATTTGTAATTGTTGGAGGCGAATTACCTTCTAAAATCAATGAGAATCCGAGACTCAAAGTCACAAGTATTCCCAATCAATTCATTTCATCCTCTTACAATCAGAATCTCAGTCATAAGAGGAAAACAAAAATCTGTAAATCTTGTAAACACAAAGAACAATTTGTTTCTCCATCTATGTAACTCACTAACTCATTGAGTTATTTGTGCATAACCGATTCAACTCGGTTGATCAAAACCCTAACTCGGTGAGTTGACCAAATCTTACCGGATCAAATTCGAACAACATTTGAAGCCTAATGTAGGCTTTATTTTTGAAGATCTAAACAAGAATTGTAGACCTAAATCAGAAATTGAAGAGAAATGGGGAATGAAACCTCGCAGATTGTCAATCAACGGAGCCAATCTCCTATTTCATTACACGAGAACAATGTGGATCCAGTAGACTAACATCGAGGCAGAATGGAACAACATTACCGGCATCATATATTCCGCCAGAGAGTCGGAACTGTAGAGAGAACATTGTCGGAGATGACGAGGCATTTGTCTCCCATGACGAACGAATTAATTTTGTCGCAGCCATTGGAGATGACTTTTGAGGAGATCCGTCGTTATTATGAGAATAATCGACGATTTTGTTGAAGACTTGTTGATCGGAGAACAAGTAGGAATGACCGACGATTCGCCGCAATGTTGAACTTGTAGAATTTCGGTTTTGAAATTCTCAAAACCTAGGTATTTTTGAAATAGAAATTGATTTTTGTGAACGTATTGAGGTGAGGAGATAGATTCATCGATGATTTCGCCGGAGAGATTTTGAGGATTTTTGGATTTTGAGTCTGAAATTTCAGAACCCTAGGTATTTGCGGAAGCGTAATCGGCAATCAGGCCACCAAATCGGTGGCTCTGTTACCATGATAGTTTTAGGAATGTAGATATGGAAGAGGTTTATTGGGGAGGAGATATGTCCGGACCACCACCCGTGGTGGTGGCCAGAGATTGAGAAGAGAACCGGAGTTACAGAGATAAACAGGGAGAGAGAAAGTAAATGTGTGTATTGATATTTCTGATGTTTTTTTTATTACAATGAATGGCTGAGTTATATACTAACTCATCCACTTACACATTTAACCCACTTGCTCTAACAATCTATGTAACAAACTAACAATAATTCTAACAAACTTACTGACTTTTACAACTAAGTCCCTACACTTCCATTTATTACTATTTACTCAATAATATCTCTGGGAAAGTTCCATATTCCTCCTCCATATCTGCTACAAATGAGGATTGTGTTAATGATTTGATTGGAGGCGAGGGTGAAGTTCTGTATGTCCCTCTCGCACTCTTGGGGTCTAAGGATACCTTCTCTAGTACTTATAGAGTTGGTTTGGATCATGAGCCAAGCTTTGATTCTTCGAATCTTGCCGGAAGAAAACCTGCCCGCCAGGTGCTTGTCGAAAGTCCTTAACCAATTTCCATAGTTGTTGACCATGCTTTGAGTCCAAAATCAAATTGGGCACAAAGGTCTCTAATTATGGAAAATTTTATAAAGATTTTCTGCTTAAGAAAGTAACAAATGATGATAAGGTTCTCAAGTTGGACCCCAGGGAGCTTGTTGATGTTGAGAGTTGAGACACCTTGGGGATATTGTGTTGGAAATTTGACATTTGGTCAACTTTGGGTGGGTCCCATTTGTGGGTCCCTTTGAGTTTGACCATGGTCAATGTTGATATACATTGTATGATGTAGCATGAGGAAATTGTGTGTTTTGGTGAAAGCCAAATTATGGAGTTAATCCATGGTTCTAAGACTTCAAAGATGGGTATTGAAGTGCTTTAATTCTCAAAGATGAAATGGGTTGGTTGGTATGCCACATGGGATAGGAAAGCCAAACCTCCCATTTGTTTGGGAATATAAAAGGCTTTTTGTCCCAACCCACATGGAATAGGAATGGGAAGTTGGAGTGCCATAAATTACAAGGCACTTCATAGTCTCATGTTCAGGTTACAAGTGAGGTGGACTTGAACCTTTCCCCACACGCGCGCTCGCTCACTCGGCTCGGCTTGGCCAGGCCGGGCCGGGCTCGGGCTCGGGCTCAGGCACGAACTCAGGCACGGGCTAAGGGAATTTGGGCGAATGGTTCGGTTCGTGGGCGTATCTTTTTAGCCAAAATTCATTTGAAGTTTCCTTTTGCTTAACGGTTAGTCTCGTCAATTTCCTAACTGGACTCTAACTGTGCAGTTGCTTTTCCTTCAAGGATAAGCTACTGTAATTCGGGTAGGTTTTAGAGTCCTTCTAAAAAACCTTAAACCGATTTCATACGTGTATAAAATAACAGCCCCGGTTTCAGATTTACTAACGCAAAAATACCTTCTGATTTTTGCAACCCGAAGTCTGTATTTTCCATACACTGTTTCTGTGATTGATCTGAGTGGGCGATTCAGGCGAAGTGGGACAGCAGGCGCAAGTGCATCTGTACCTGTTCGTGCGAGATTTCTTGGTACGTTTGCTGAGATCGTTTTATCCTCGGAGGATTTTGCCGTAACTCTTTGTCGCACCAGTAAGGGGGAAATAAATTCTCTTAGGAGAGTCTTCATACAGGCGACTCGATCTGATAAGTATTCTGACTCCCTTTTGTTTTCCTGTTTGCCTTTTTCCTGGTACGCGTTCTGTTGCTATTTCTGTTCTGCTTTTGGCTATACTCTGTTTGCTATTGAATTCGTGATTGCCCCTTTAATTGATTAAATCTGTTTAATCTGAACTGGTCGAATATTTTATTCCGGCAGTGTAAGAGAACTTATTAATCATGACTTCATCTGGTAATACTGCTCCATTCAAGTCCCTTGTTGACACCTCAGATCTGCCTGAGAAGTTCGATGGAAAGAACTTCAAGCGCTGGCAGGAGCGCATGAAGATCTGGTTGTCAATTAAGGGAATGACTGGTATGCTGACTGAGAAGTGCCCTGCCATTGACGATAAGGACCCTGAAATAGCAAAGGTTGCTGCCCAGTGGGCGGAGAGGGATGGTGTTGTTCGTGGATGCATTCTTTCGGCTCTGTCGAATATGCTCTTCGATGTATACTGTTCTGCTCCACTCACTCCTGCTTCGCTGTGGGAATCACTTAACACAAAGTATAACACTGACGATGTTGGTGTTGAAAAATACTGTGTGTCTAAGTTCCTGAAGTATCGGATGGTTGATGGGAAATCTGTTACTGATCAAGTGCATGAATTCCATATCATATTGCAATCACTCAAGGATAGGGCTATGGAACTTCCTGAGAAGTTCGTAGTCATGTCGATCATTGAGAAGTTTCCTCGTGCTTGGGAGGAATTCGGTATGAGTCTCAAGCACCGTACAGGAAGCTTGACACTCAATGACTTGATGAATGCAATATCGATCTAGGAAGTGCATCATAGCAACAGTGTTAGTGTACCTGTGGAGGCAAATGCCAATCTGATAACTGCTAGTGCTAAGAACAGAGGAAAAGCTGTTAAAAATGGATCTAAAGATAACTCTAAGTTGAAACCTAAAAAGAACATCCAAAAAAAGCCAAAAGCAAAACAGACTTGCTGGAACTGTGGAACAGGTGGGCACTTTTCTAGGGACTACCCGTCCAAGAAAGGAAAAGCACCACAAGGTTCTGCGGATCAAGGGCTAGTGAACATGGTGATTGGACCCAAGGACGATGAGCCGGATGCTGGTGCACCTGGAATTGAGTCTTTGACCACCGAAATCACCAAGTATGTAATCTCTAAACCTGAACTTTGTACTGTTTATGAACCCAATAAGTGGTTAGTAGATACTGGGGCAAATGTGCACGTTTGTGCTGATAAATTGCTATTTGTATCTTACCATCCTAAACGTGGGATAACAGTGACGATGGGGAACTCTAGTGCTGCCAAAGTGCTTGGGACTGGAAGCGTGGACCTGAAGTTTCCTAATGGGTGTTGGGTTTCGATCAAACATGCGCAGCGGAAATTAGCATTTAAAATTTTGAAACCCAAAGCCATGGATCCGTTCATATGATTAAATCAAATACAACATAAGAATAAAGGAATAAACTAACCCTTGATGGCTATCAAATTTTCTCTTAGTCTTTGGTGGAGATTTGAAGACTTGATCACGATCACAAAGCTTAAACACGAACCTTGAAGATGATGATTTTCACCCTCTAGCGGTATCCACACTTCGAACGAATATCAAAGGAGCTTCTTTGATCTTGGTTGCTAGACCAACACTTTTTCACAATCAAAAGAACTATATGGAATTTATTTTGTGTATTATTTTGTTCTTCAACCAAGAATGTCTTAGAACAAAATATACCCTTTCTCAAACTCTTTGAGACTTACAAAATCATTAGCCTAGAGTGCTGGCCGAATTTGGTCTTTTATACACAAGTATGACCTATTCCAAATAGGAAACTTGTGTCAAAATCCGTCCAAAATTCGTTTCCTAATCAAATTAGGAATCTGCCACCCGACAGTACTGTGCGGCCACCCAAAAACCTCTGTGCGGTCGCACAACTATCTGAAACAAAACTGGTACAAAAATGGGCTAAGTGTGCGGCCGCCCAGTCCATACTGTGCGGTCGCCCACTTCCCCAGAATGTCCAGAATTTCCAAAATTCCAATATAGTCCTTTTAAAGATTCGTTCTATTGTGTGTGACCCTCTAGGATTATACTAAGTTGGCAATGGGTTCAAACATGAAACCATAAGATATGATTAGGTTCTAGCAAACCGTCATACCTACCCAAATAGTATAACTAGATACAAGTTCGCATTCCTTTAGAATATGTCATAATCCTTTTGTCTACGATGTCATTGAACACAAGTCATGGTCAAAGAGTCAACTTGTTTTGTTCAATACTTTCTCGATTCCGAATATGTTGATAATCCAAATGACATTGATCCAATCAATTCATTTGAGTCCGGCCGAACATTTCATCAACATCATTCCTACGAGAGGCCCAAGCTTGACATCTCTCCGAGGAGGGACAAATCCATTTAGCTTATTATTCTTCCCTACGTGAATCCGATTATGCCAATCATACCCTTTATAACTACTTGGTTAAAAGTAGCGTTTGAATATGTCAAACATAATGTTCATCAAGTGGAAGACTATAATAACTTCATGTCTAAGGATTCAAATGACATAACTAATATGAGATATATGTATGACATAGACCATGACATAAATCTCATAGAGCGGGTCATGTCCAGTACCTTATTCCAAACAAGTACCCATAAATCTAACATGATCATCCCATGATCATTTAGCCTTTATACTAGTGCTTAATAAGTACTAGGGACGGAGATTATTATAAGTAAACATGAACAACAATAATAATCAAAACATCTCTTTATTGATATGAAATAAATGATAACAATTACAACGTTTATTAAACGTGCCTAGGGCACCACTACCAACAATCTCCCACTTGCCCTAGGCCCAATCTCCCATGTATCTAATACCCATGGACCTAACATGACCATCATGTTTAGCTTGTGGAAGTCCCTTTGTTAGCGGGTCCGCAACATTGTCATCAGTAGGTACTCTGCATATATTTACGTCTCCCCTATCAACGATCTCTCGAATGATATGAAAACGCCTAAGTATGTGTTTGGATTTCTGATGTGCTCTTGGTTCCTTTGCTTGAGCAATAGCACCATTATTGTCGCAATAAAGGTCTATTGGACTAGCAATACTAGGAACCACTTCAAGTTCAGTTATGAACTTCTTAATCCAAACAGCTTCCTTTGCAGCATCCGATGCAGCAATATACTCAGCTTCTGTTGTAGAATCAGCGGTTGTACTTTGCTTGGAACTCTTCCAGCTTACAGCTCCACCATTTAACATAAACACAAATCCCGATTGCGATCGGCTATCATCTTTGTCGGTTTGGAAGCTTGCATCCGTGTAAGCATTTACAACGAAATCATCTTCCATTCCTCCATAGACCAAAAACGAGTCTTTAGTTCTTCTCAAGTACTTAAGAATCGCTTTTACAGCTATCCAGTGATTTTCGCCAGGGTCGGATTGGTATCTACTTGTCATGCTCAAGGCATAAGACATGTCCGGCCTAGTACAAATCATGGCATACATGATGGACCCAATTGCCGAAGCATATGGAACATCATTCATTTTCTCACGCTCATCTTTTGTCTTAGGACATTGAGTCTTGCTTAGAGAAACTCCATGTAACACGGGCAAGGTTCCTCTCTTAGAATTTTCCATACGGAATCTTCTAAGAACCTTGTCAATGTATGTACTTTGGCTTAAACCAAGTAGCCTCCTTGATCTATCTCTATAGATCTTAATGCCAAGAATATATGCGGCTTCACCCATATCTTTCATTGCAAAACACTTTCCTAACCAAGTCTTCACAGACTGAAGTGTAGGAATGTCGTTTCCAATGAGTAATATGCCATCCACGTATAAAACAAGGAATAGCAGTATGCTCCCACTAATCTTCTTGTATGCACAAGGCTCATCTTCTTTCTTGATGAAACCAAACTCTTTGACCGATTCATCAAAACGGAGATTCCAACTCCTAGAAGCTTGTTTCAATCCATAGATGGATCTCTGCAATTTGCATACCTTAGAATTTTGTTCAAAACCTTCTGGTTGTGTCATATACACATCCTCTTGTAGTTTTCCATTCAGGAAAGCGGTTTTGACGTCCATCTGCCATATTTCATAGTCATGATATGCGGCAATGGCAAGCAAAATTCTTATAGACTTGATCATTGCTACGGGTGAAAAGGTCTCATCATAGTCAATACCATGAACTTGCCTATAACCTTTCGCTACAAGCCTAGCTTTGTAAGTATGCACCTTCCCATCCATGTCAGTCTTCTTCTTGAAGACCCATTTGCATCCTATGGTTTTTACACCTTCGGGCGCATCAATCAAATTCCAAACTTGATTGTCTTGCATGGATTGCAATTCGGATTCCATGGCTCCAAGCCACTTGTCCGAATCAGGAGAGGACATCGCCTCTTGGTAGGTTGACGGTTCATCATTCTCAATGATTTCTACCTCATTATTATCCATTACGAGAAATCCATATCTCTCGGGCTCGGATCGTAACCTACTAGATCTGCGAGTTGCTTGTGTATTTTGAACAGGTTCCACAACTCCTTGTGGTTCTTGTTCTTGTTCCACTATTGGTTCAATGTTATTTTCTGGGTCTCGAATTTCTTCAAGATTTATTTTACTCCCACTGATTTCTTTGGAGAGAAACTCTTTCTCTAGAAAGACACCAGTTCGGGAAACAAACACTTTGTTGTCCTCTCGGTTGTAAAAGTAATATCCTTTAGTTTCCTTAGGATATCCCACGAAAATACATTTATCAGATTTGTGTGCAAGTTTGTCTGAGATAAGTCTTTTGACAAAAACTTCACAACCCCAAATCTTCATGAAAGATAGACAATGCTTCTTTCCGCTCCACATCTCATATGGAGTCTTTTGAACCGATTTAGTTGGAACACGATTTAGTGTGAAAGCAGCGGTTTCTAGAGCGTAACCCCAAAAGGATATTGAAATATCAACTTGACTCATCATTGATCGAACCATGTCTAACAAAGTCCGATTCCTCCTCTCGGACACACCATTCCATTGTGGTGTTCCAGGTGGAGTCAATTGTGAAACTATTCCACAATTCTTTAGATGATCATCAAATTCTTGGCTCAAGTATTCACCACCTCGATCTGATCGAAGTGCCTTTATACTTTTGCCAAGTTGTTTTTCTACTTCATTTTGAAATATTCTAAATATCTCAAATGCTTCACTTTTATGTTTCATTAGGTAAACATACCCAAATCTACTATAATCATCAGTGAAGGTTATGAAGTATTGAAATCCTCCCCTAGCATTGCTACTTAATGGTCCGCATACATCGGAATGTATCAACCCCAATAAGTCGCTTGCCCTTTCTCCCAACTTGGTAAAAGGTGTCTTAGTCATTTTTCCAAGAAGACACGACTCACAAGTATCATATGACTCTAAGTCACATGAACCCAAAAGTCCGTCCCCATGGAGTTTTGAGATACGCTTCTCATTAATATGACCAAGACGGCAATGCCACAAATAAGTATGATTTACATCATTAGGTTTAGATTTCTTATTTACATGATAGACATTATTTTCATTCTTGACATCCAAGATATAAAGGCCATTAAATGAATTAGCAATACCATAAAGCACATCATTTAAATAAATAGAAAATTTCTTATTCTCAATAAGAAACTTAAAACCTTCATTATCCAAACAAGAAATTGAAATAATATTTCTGCTTAAATCCGGAACATAATAACAATTGTTCAAAACAAGAATTAATCCGGAAGGTAAAGTGACTTCATAAGTCCCTACGGCTAATGCAGCAACTCTTGCTCCATTCCTCACACGTAGATCTACTTCACCTTCTTTAAGCAGTCTCCTATTCCTTAGTCCCTGCACATTTAGACAAATGTGAGAACCACATCCGGTATCCAATACCCAAGAATCAGTGGTAGAAAGGAGAATATCTATCATATAGATACCTGAAGTCGACGCAGCCTTGCTGCTCTTCTTCTTCTTTTGCTCTTCCAAGAAAGCCTTGCAATTACGTTTCCAATGACCAATTTCTTGACAATGGAAACAAATTGCATCCTTTTGTGTATCGGGTTTTGCCTCAGAAGCCTTGACAACCTTTGCCTTGCTTATCTTGGGTTTGACAACTTTTGCCTTACCCTTGCCTTTGGCACCAGGCTTCTTCCCATCGTGAACCAAGAGCACGGGAGAACCTTTCTCCACAATTTTCATCTCTGCAGTTTTGAGCATCCCATGCAACTCAGAGAGATTCTTATCCATTCCATGCATGTTATAATTAATTACAAACTGATTATAACTTTTAGGTAATGAATTAAGAATGAGATCCGTGGCTAGCTCCAATGGGATTGGATAGCCAAGTTTCTCAAGGTGCTCTACATAACCTTTCATTTTAAGAAAGTGAGGACTCACTTGTTGCCCTTCATTCATTTTACTAGTAGTGAATGCAACAATGGTCTTGTACCTTTCTTGCCTAGCTTGCTCTTGAAACATGGTTCTCAACTCCACGCCTATCTCATAGGCTTCCAAATGTTCCAAACTTTGTTGGAGTTTTGAACACATAGCAGCAAGCATGAGACAACTTACATCTCTTGAATCATTACGATGTTTCTTGTAATTGTCTCTTTCTACCCTAGGGGCAGTAGGTGGTGGTTCAGCGGGGAGAGGCCCATCGAGAATGTACAACTTATCTTCTTGCCTAAGAACAATTCTTATGCTACGGATCCAATCCATAAAGTTGGTACCATTCTCTTCGAGCTTATCCTTCTCAAGGATTGATCGCAACGACATTGATTGAGTGTTATTAGTCATTATCTACAAATATGCAAAATTTCCAAAATTTAATAAGTACCGATTTTCATTAAAGAGATAATTAATGTATTTCAAAACAAAATACTCCCACTAAATTATACAACCTTCTTTATACATCCAATGTATAGTATAATTTAAATGAGTTGAGATCCCGCTTTAATCTAATTTTGAGTACGCTTTGGCGCACCGCTCAAAATTAAATCAATTAGGTAGACAACTCTTGTCAATCATATCTCATATGACTCTCAGTTCTTTTCATGAGATTCTTTAAGAAATCCAATTTCAAAAAGCATGTTAAATCTCATCTTTGCCTTAAGCCCAAAACTGTTTTGACGCTTAATTAAGTCCAACCATTTTAAACGCATATGAAACTCTTATTCACTCATCTTGCTCAAACATGAATAAAATCAATGCACCTCGCTTTGGCGAGCCCACATAAAATTACTCATGTATAAACAAATGTTTTAATCATGGCATGGCAAAAAGACTTAAAACTTTCTTTGAAGGTTCATCACATATAGCATATAACACATTTATGAGCACATAATATAAACATGTTACACATCAAGTTTAGCTACTAAATTAATCTCCATTAATTTAAGCATGGTATTTATGTGTCATTAGTTTCTCTATAATTATGAGGATGAGACTATTTCAACTTCGGTTATTATCTCCAAATCAAGACAACAAGAAGTGCGGTCGAACTAAGACATTTGGCAACCACAATCCCGCACTAATTCAAGAAACCAAGAAAGTAGTCCATGTGGCCGAAACTAAGCAATAGATGGTCTCGATGAACGTAGGCCAATTGCATTCACAATTCCACATGGATCTCCAAACTTTGAATCAAGAACTTTGTTTCTCAATTTTAGCAATTATGAACTCTTCATAATTCTAACTTCGTTTTATCTTTGAAACTTTGATTGCGATCAATTTTGGGAAACACAATCTCGATGAACGCAGATTAGCCATCCAAAACTTGAACCAATCTAGGAATCACAAGACTAAAACAAATAGGAAAATCAAACCCCAAAATCCACACACAAACCAACTACCCAAAACCCATTCCAGATTAGCAAGTCTGGACTGGTTCTGTTACTGGTTTTGTTGAATTTTTTGAAAAATTCCAGATTCTGTTTTTCAACCAAAATCAGACCTTCTGATCCCCTTGTGCGGCCGCCCAAAAACCCCTGTGCGGTCGCCCAAAACTGTGCGGCCGTCCAAGGCGTTTTGTGGGGTCGCCCGGTGCCATCAGAATGTGCAGAATTTTCAAAGTTCGAAAATTTTGTCTCAAAATTGTTTTTCCCCGATTATTAAAACTTTGATCCAATAAAAAATTAATAATCAACAATTCTGAATCCACCATAATTTATTTATTGCGATTGAATCGTGCGATTAAAGTTGCAAAACAATAAACCACATAAAATCACATAACACATAAACATCACATATTCCAATATTCATATCATGCAAGGCACATAAACAATTTATATACACATAACATGATCTAGGTATTGATATAATCAACATGAACGGGGCTCTGATACCACTGTTGGGTTTCGATCAAACATGCGCAGCGGAAATTAGCATTTAAAATTTTGAAACCCAAAGCCATGGATCCGTTCATATGATTAAATCAAATACAACATAAGAATAAAGGAATAAACTAACCCTTGATGGCTATTAAATTTTCTCTTGGTCTTTGGTGGAGATTTGAAGACTTGATCACGATCACAAAGCTTAAACACGAACCTTGAAGATGATGATTTTCACCCTCTAGCGGTATCCACACTTCGAACGAATATCAAAGGAGCTTCTTTGATCTTGGTTGCTAGACCAACACTTTTTCACAATCAAAAGAACTATATGGAATTTATTTTGTGTATTATTTTGTTCTTCAACCAAGAATGTCTTAGAACAAAATAAACCCTTTCTCAAACTCTTTGAGACTCACAAAATCATTAGCCTAGAGTGCTGACCGAATTTGGTCTTTTATACACAAGTATGACCTATTCCAAATAGGAAACTTGTGTCAAAATTCGTCCAAAATTCGTTTCCTAATCAAATTAGGAATCTGCCACCCGACAGTACTGTGCGACCGCCCAAAAACCTCTGTGCGGTCGCACAACTATCTGAAACAAAACTGGTACAAAAATGGGCTAAGTGTGCGGCCGCCCAGTCCATACTGTGCGGTCGCCCACTTCCCCAGAATGTCCAGAATTTCCAAAATTCCAATATAGTCCTTTTAAAGATTCGTTCTATTGTGTGTGACCCTCTAGGATTATACTAAGTTGGCAATGGGTTCAAACATGAAACCATAAGATATGATTAGGTTCTAGCAAACCGTCATACCTACCCAAATAGTATAACTAGATACAAGTTCGCATTCCTTTAGAATATGTCATAATCCTTTTGTCTACGATGTCATTGAACACAAGTCATGGTCAAAGAGTCAACTTGTATTGTTCAATACTTTCTCGATTCCGAATATGTTGATAATCCAAATGACATTGATCCAATCAATTCATTTGAGTCCGGCCGAACATTTCATCAACATCATTCCTACGAGAGGCCCAAGCTTGACATCTCTCCGAGGATGGACAAATCCATTTAGCTTATTATTCTTCCCTACGTGAATCCGATTATGCCAATCATACCCTTTATAACTACTTGGTTAAAAGTAGCGTTTGAATATGTCAAACATAATGTTCATCAAGTGGAAGACTATAATAACTTCATGTCTAAGGATTCAAATGACATAACTAATATGAGATATATGTATGACATAGACCATGACATAAATCTCATAGAGCGGGCCATGTCCAGTACCTTGTTCCAAACAAGTACCCATAAATCTAACATGATCATCCCATGATCATTTAGCCTTTATACTAGTGCTTAACAAGTACTAGGGACGGAGATTATTATAAGTAAACATGAACAACAATAATAATCAAAACATCTCTTTATTGATATGAAATAAATGATAAAAATTACAACGTTTATTAAACGTGCCTAGGGCACTATTACCAACAATGGGCGCATTCTGACCTTGCACCGAGTGTATCACGTTCCTGATGTTCGTCGTAATATCATTAGTGGTAGTTGCTTAGTTAGAGAAGGTTTAAAGATTTCATTTAAATGTAATAAAGTTATACTTTTGGATTCTGGTAGTTTTGTTGCGAAGGGTTACTCTTCGGATGGTTTATTTAAAATTAGAGTTGAGGAAAATTTTAGTACTCTTGATGATTCATTTATTGATTATCCTGTTTCCTTTAATATTGAATCTTCAAACATTTGGCATGGTCGTTTAGGTCATATAAATTATGATTCCATAAAAAAATGATGAATCTGGATTTAATACCTAAACATGTTATTGATAAAAAGTCTAAATGCCACACTTGTGTTGAAGCTAAATCTGTAAAGAAATCGTTTCATTCTGTTGTTAGAGACTCTGAAATTCTTGATTTAGTTCATACTGATATTTGTGAATTTAATGGGCTTTTAACAAGAGATAAAAAGAAATACTTTATCACATTTATTGATGATTGCTCTAGATACTGTTATGTTTATTTACTTAATAGTAAAGATGAAGCATTGGAAAAGTTTATCATTTTTAAGAACGAAGCAGAAAATCAAACTGGCAAGAAACTTAAACGGTTAAGATCTGATAGAGGTGGAGAATATGAGTCTAACCCATTTAAGTACTACTTTCAAGACAATGGCATAGTACATGAAGAGACTCCACCATATACACCTCAATCTAATGGTATTGCTGAACGTAAAAATAGAACCTTAACTGATATGATCAATAGTATACTTATAAGTTCTGGATTGCCTAATTATATATGGGGTGAAGCTTTGAATACAGCTTGCTATATTCTGAATAGAGTTCCTCCTAAGAATAATCAAGCAAGTTCGTTTGAACTTTAGAAAGGTAGAAAGACAAGCTTGAGTTACCTTAAAGTGTGGGGGTGCCTTGCCAAGGTACTTGTACCCGCACATAGAAGGAAAAAGCTTGGTCCAAAAACTGTTGATGCTATCTTTATAGGATATTCTGAACTAGTTATGCATTGAGATTTCTGATTATCAAATCTGAAATTTCTGGCATAGAGGTGAACTCAATTGTTGAGTTACGTGATGCAACATTTTTTGAGGATGTGTTTTCCATGAAAACTGGACTCCCTAAGGAATCTAACACTACATCTGACTCTATTCCAACTCAAGTGGAAGAGATGACAAATGTGGGGGTTGATTCAGTTGGTTCTTTATCTAATGATGAGGAAGAACCAAGGAGGAGCAAGCGGGCTAGGATTACCAAGGATTATGGAAGTGACTTCGTTACTTTCAATATCGAGGGTGATCCTAATACCTTCAAGGAAGCTATGGCATCTTCGGATGCTAAGCAATGGAAGGATGCCGTTAAAAGTAAAATTGATTCTATTGTCTCAAATGGGACATGGGAATTAGTTGACCTTCCTCCTGGTTGTAATACAATAGGGTGTAAGTGGGTTTTTAAGAGGAAAATGAAACCAGATGGTACTGTTGATAAGTTTAAGGCTAGAATGGTTGCTAAAGGGTTTAAGCAAATGGAAGGAATTGACTATTTCGATACCTATTCACCTGTTGCTAGAATGACTACAATTCGTATGCTTATAGCATTGGCTTCTGTATATGATCTTCCTATCCATCAGATGGATGTTAAGACTGCCTTTCTTCATGGCGATCTTGAGGAAGAAATTTATATGGATCAACCTGAAGGATTTGTAGCTTCTGGTAATGAGAAAAAGGTTTGCAAACTGGTTAAGTCTCTTTATGGACTTAAATAAGCCCCAAAGCAATGGCATGAGAAATTTGATCAAATTGTCTTATCCCACGGTTTTGTTATGAATGAATTTGATAAATGTGTCTATAGCAAAATAAAGGGTGATAATAGTATTGTCTTATGCCTATATGTTGATGATATTATGTTATTTGGGAATAATATGAGGATAATTGATGAAACCAAGTCTTTCTTGAAAAGTAAGTTCGAGATGAAGGATATGGGGGTTGCTGACGTGATTCTTGGACTTAAGCTGACTCGTTCAGCTCAAGACATTACTATCTCACAGTCTCATTATACTGAAAGTATTATTGAGAAGTTTGGTAGTAATGGTAGAATCGTTAGTACTCCGTTTGATACTTCTGTGGCACTTACTAAGAATGAGACTGGTGTACCTGTGGCTCAATTGAAGTATTCTCAGATTATTGAGGGCTTGATGTATCTTGCCAATTGTACGAGACCGAATATTTCCTACTCCGTAACAAGATTGGCTAGATACACTAAGTGTCCGAATAGAGCTCATTGGGAAGCTCTAAACCGAGTACTTAGGTACTTGAAGGGAACTGTTTCCCTTGGGTTGCATTACAAGAGATATCCTGCTGTTCTTGAAGGATATAGTGATGCTAGCTGGATTGCCACTAACTCTGGGAGTTATGGCTGTACAGGGTATGTTTTCACCCTAGGCAGTGCTGCAGTCGCCTGGAGGTCTACAAAAAAAACTTTGTTGTCTAGGTCTACTTTTGAGGCCGAATTAGTTGCCCTTGATACTACTGGATTGGAAGCTGAATGGCTTCAAGGACTGATGTTCGAGTTACCCATGATCAGCAAGCCTATGCCTGTGATTTCGGTACATTGTGACAATACTGCCACAATTGCAAAAATCAAAAGTGTCAAGTACAACTGCAAAACAAGGAGACATATCCAAATTATATTAAAATCTATAAGGGATCTTGTGTCTCGGAAGGTAATAGCTGTTGATTATGTTAGTACTAAGATAACACAACTGATCCTTTAACCAAAGGACTTGAATTAGTTCTTGTCCAAAAATCCAGGTTGGGGATGGGACTGAACCCTATATAATTCATACGCAGTAGCAACCCAACCTATCTGAGTGGAGATCCCACAAAGAAGGTTCAATGTGGTAATAACAAGCTGTGGGGTGAATTGGAACACCTAAAACAGATTGACATGTTACATGTCTGAGTCTGTCCCCTGATAAACCTGGAAAGGTGTTCGTAACTACAAGTATAGTAAAAGCTTTAAGCTTTGAATGGGATCAAGTCTTTATGACGAGATGTTAGCAGTACATCTTTGGAGATGCCCAACTAAGTGAGTATTATTGTTGGCCACAATTAGAGGAAAAAGGTTATTCCTCGAAAGCACTCATGACAGAGGATCGGGACGTATGGCTTATACGCGTCAAGTTATAATGATAGAGGCTGCTGTCATAGCCTTTTGTCGTGTTGTTACCAACGGACGCCACCACATTCAAGAATCAGGTTCAAGACACCTGTTCACCTAGATTCTGTAGGGGCATAAGTTGACTGACTAGGTAGGGGTTCAAGCTGGGAGGCACCATCTATCGAAAGCATGACAATGGATAATCGTTACCCATCTTATCACCACGGATTTGTGGGGGATTGTTGGAAATTTGACATTTGGTCAACTTTGGGTGGGTCCCATTTGTGGGTCCCTTTGAGTTTGACCATGATCAATGTTGATATACATTGTATGATGTAGCATGAGGAAATTGTGTGTTTTGGTGAAAGCCAAATTATGGAGTTAATCCATGATTCTAAGACTTCAAAGATGGGCATTGAAGTGCTTTAATTCTCAAAGATGAAATGGGTTAGTTGGTATCCCACATGGGATAGGAAAGCCAAACCTCCCTTTTGGTTGGGAATATAAAAGGCTTTTTGTCCCAACCCACATGGAATAGGAATGGGAAGTTGGAGTGCCATAAATTACAAGGCACTTCATAGTCTCATGTTCAAGTTACATGTGGGGTGGACTTGAACCTTTCCCCACACGCGCGCTCGCTCGCTCGGTTTGGCTCGGTCGGGCCGGGCCGGGCTCGGGCACGGGCTAAGGGCGTTTGGGCAAATGGTTCGGTTTGTGGGCGTATCTTTTTAGTCAAAATTCATTTGAAGTTTCCTTTTTGCTAACGGTTAGTCTCGTCAGTTTCCTAACTGGACTCTAACTGTGCAGTTGCTTTTTCTTCAAGAATAAGCTACTGTAATTCGGGTAGGTTTTAGAGTCCTTCTAAAAAACCCTAAACCGACTGCATACGTGTATAAAATAACAGCCCCGGTTTCAGATTTACTAACGCAAAAATACCTTCTGATTTTTGCAACCCGAAATCTGTATTTTCCATACACTGTTTCTGTGATTGATCTGAGCGGGCGATTCAGGCGAAGTGGGACAGCTGGCTAAAGTGCATCTGTACCTGTTCGTGCGAGATTTCTTGGTACGTTTGCTGAGATCGTTTTATCCTCGGAGGATTTTGCCGTAACTCTTTGTCGCACCAGTAAGGGGGCAATAAATTCTCTTAGGAGAGTCTTCATAAATGCGACTCGATCTGATAAGTATTCTGACTCCTTTTTGTTTTCCTGTTTGCCTTTTTCCTGGTACGCGTTCTGTTGCTATTTCTGTTATGCTTTTGGCTATAATCTGTATTGCTATTGAATTCGTGATTGCCCCTTTAATTGATTAAATCTGTTTAATCTGAACTGGTCAAATATTTTATTTCGGCCTATTGTTTGCTAGGGTGCTTTGCTACATCTTTGAGTCCAAAATCAACCTGGGCACAAAAGTTTTTTTTTTCCTTTTCCATCATATTGTATTTCTTTTTAAATTTTGCATAAGTATTATGAAGTATGGGCCTCTCTTGGTTAGCTGATTTGGCTTTAGAAGTATACTCCATCTGCCAGAATGATATGCTGTTTAACAGCAAGAACCATATAGCAACTAATGGGAGGATTTGACGGGTCATCAAACAGGGTAGAAGTTCAAGCAGAAGAAACTGTTGCACAACAAGAAGCATGAAGCATCTCTTTTGTCAGAGTGCAAGATGTGCCAAGAAACTCATTTACTCGGATGTGTCTATGTGCTTGATGATGAGATTTATTAGTTAGTCCAACAACTAAAGATGTTTACTGCTTTGTAGTTCCGCATTGTTGTATTTTTAACTTGATGAAGGTGATTTATAACTATACAATTTATTAATGTGTTTTTAGTTGCAGAGATTCCTTTTTCGAACAATTGAAAAATTGATTTCTCAGATGTTTATTTAAAACTGTGTCATTTATTTATCATTTGTTCATAATTGAGTATAAAACTGATAAATTAATCTTTTAATTTTCACAATTGATAGTCAAATTTCACAGATGTTTAAATGTAACAATTGAGAAATAAATTCCGCAGTTATTTAAACTTAATGATGGTAGTCTTGCAACATAGTAATATTTTTCTCGTTTTATGTTAATTATGAATGCATTTTCAGCTACTCTTTAGAAACTTAAGAATAATTGATTTCTTGGTTACTTTTTAAACACTTAAGAAAAATTTATTTCTTGGTTGTGTTATGCCATATGCTCCTTCAACAATTAAGGATAACTAGAAATCAATTTATCAGATGTTTAAAACTAAAGATAGCTGTAATGTTTAAACATCTGCGAAATTTGACTATCAATTGTGAAAATTAAGAGATTAATTTATCATTTTTATAATCAATTATGAACAAATGAGAAATAAATGACTCAGTTTTATACTCAATTATGAACAAATGAGAATAACCGACAGATGAATTTATCATTTTAATTGTGAAAATTTGAGAAATGATTTTTTCAGTCGTTCACAAGTGAGAAATAAGTGATAAATTTGGTTATCTATTGTTTAAAGGGTGTGTGTCACTGCATTTATTAACTAAGTATTTACTTTAAACAACTGGTAAATTGATTTCTCAAATGTTTAAATAGAATATGACATCACACAACTGTGTAATTATACTACTGTAAAATCACTTGAAAAATGATTTACAATTGAAAAATGACACAATTGTGAAATCACATAACTGTGAAATGAATTGAGAAATGATTTTACAAGCGAAAAATAAAAAAATGACACAACTGTGAAATCATACAATTGTGAAATTAATTGAGAAATGAAAAATGATTTTCTAAAGATTTTACAAGTGAAAAATGAAATTTTTATTTCTAAAATTTGAACTATGTGTTGAGTGTAGTTGTTTGATTCGTCTTGACGACACGATTAAAACAATGATCTCAGATTATTTTCGTGATTTCTAGATTTTAAGATATTGAATTTTAAAATTTTGAGGGCAAAAAAAAAGGAAGAGAGAAAAAAGGAGAGAGGAAGAGAGAACTAAGAGAAGAAAGCGCATAAAGAAACTGCGCTTAGCGCAGGTTTTTTTCTCCCGTCTGCGCCGCATGCGTGAGGGAATGGAGGGGCATTTTGGTCCAGTAAAAATCCAAGGACTTTTTGGCGAGTTTCCATAATATCTGTCCTTTTTAGTCATTTTTATTCTGTTAAGGGGCTTATTGGTCAAAGCCTCCATATAGGTAACACGTTCGTTACAATTTAGTTGTAATAAGTATTACTTTTGGCAAACGAAGAAAACATAAAAAAAAAACAATGTTACTTTTCTGTATATATGTATTACTTTTATATATACAAACAGTTACATATAAGTAACACGTTTGTTACATTTAGTTATAGTAACTATTACTTTTGACAAACCGAGAAAAAAACAAAAAAATAACATAAAAACAAAAAAAAGCAAAAAAAAAAAAAAAAAAAAAATTGCCTATGGGTCATGGGTAAAAAATAACCCGTCTCTACTATGAGACGGGTCATGGTGTTCTCATACAAGTTTTTGTCTTATAGTTGTACTAGGAAACAAAGTAAATGACCTTACGACTATATAATGGGTTGCACGATAACTGGGAGAAAATAGAGAAGAAAATCAAGGGGGGCACTGTTTTGACATGATGTACTGCGCAGAACGAGGGTCTGTACCTTGGTACAGTTCGAAGGAATGCCGTTGTTGTACTTGTCTCTGCTCCATCTTCTTGATTGGTTTCCTGTATTATTTCTTCTCAAGGTTTTTGTCTGTGTCAATGGATCAAAATCTTTAAGTCATGGTGAAATTATGAAAGGCTCAAGTGAAGTGGGATAGTAGCCATAAGTAAGTGGATCTGTACCAGTGTGCGTCGTTCTTGGTATTAATCTTGAAATCGTTTTATCCTCGGAGGAATATGTCTGTATCCGAAATTGCACGAGTAGGAGGCAATAGTTTCTCTTAGGAGAGTCTTATTCAGGCGACTCGATCTACCCGATAAGTGTTCTTACTTTCACTTTAATTTTCTTGTTATTAAGTATGCTTGATTTACTTGTATCGTTCGTTGTTGGATTACTACAATTACATTGTTGAATACATGATTACTGTAAGGATATGGCTTGCAACACAAGTCATTTAGACTTCCATTTATAAAATTATGATTATAATGTTAAGTTATAAAGTATAGTTGATAATAAAATGTGTAAAATTCCTGGATATATAATTACCTAATTGTGATGGGCAAAAGGGTAATATAATATCACTAAGTTTCTTGAAAGGGTGTAGTCCCTAAGTGAAGTGACACAATGTTTCCTATTTAAAGGCCCTTCCATCAAGCCTAGAAACAACTATTCATTCTTGTTATCTCTCCTAAATTCTCTTCACATTATTGAAGTACTTGAGAGATTAAGAAGTCACTATTACTTAGAAGATCTTCATTCCCTACTTCTTCTTCTTCATCTTATTTCTCCCTACATCATCCATGGATTAAACATGTATATATTTTATCGCTTCCGCTTCATCTCTTCCTCAATCGTATTCTAAAGTGAGTGTGGCATTCAGGGATTAAAATTGTTCCAACAATTGGTATCAGAGCCCTGCTCATCTTTAGTTTAAGTTTGAGTTCTTTTTTTTTTGGAAAGTGTATACTTTCAATTTTGATTCATTTTCCCTGTTGAATCATTAAGTTTTGATGTTGATTAGGGACTCTAATTCGTTCATAGAGCACTGATAATCATCATCTAAAATTCAGAAAAGGGTTGAAAGTTTTGTTCATTAAAACTAAATGGTTCAAGTGTGACTATCCCTTCATAACATGGTTTTATGTTTTCGTGCATACCATGTGGATCTACTCACTTGATTCCATTAATTTTAAGGCAAGATTATCCCTAAATAACATGGTTTTATGTTTTAAGTACATACCATGTGGATCTACTTGCAATTCATGGCCTTTTGGGAATAAATTAAACAAATTCAGAAAGTGCAGAAAATGGGGTGCTCGGCCGAGTCATTTGTTTTGCTCGGCCGAGCATATGAAAAGGCGCGAACTGCTCGGCCGAGTCTTTGGATTTGCTCGGCCGAGCACATGAACAGGCGCCAAAAATGGCATAAACCGGTCGGACCTTTGGTCGAGTTCGGTCCGGTTCTCTTGAATACCCGGTCGGGTCTTTGGTTATGCCCGGTCGGACCAAGACTTGCGCGGCCGAGCATTTGGTTTTGCACGGTCGAGCATTGTATGTCAAATAAGACATTTGTTTCTGATTAAGGTGCTCGGCCGAGCACATCATATGACTCGGCCGAGCAGCTTGGTCGAGCGTTTTGTTTAGAGCGGCCGAGCATAATGTGACAAATTGACCAAAACATTCTGATTAAGGTGCTCGGCCGAGCACTTCATAAGACTCGGTCGAGCAGTTACTGTTCACAGGTTTTGGACTTTTCTAAGTTTTGCACTATTTTGTTTTTCCCTTGGAACAAAACCTACATTATTTCAAACCTAAAAAGTTATGATTAATTATATGCTTTGAAAATTTTATTCATTGTTTAAATAATATTGTCGCCTAAGTGATTTACGTTATTTAAACCCTTAAATTGTAAAGTGTTGGATGTTTAAGTTAATATGTGAATGACTTGAATTTTCCAAAGAAGATCTTGACATTTGACTAAACTTAGGCATTCACGTGGTAACAAATAAAATGAACATTATGATATTTTCTTAGGTACTTATGTCGGCCCAGAGGAAGATTAAGTATTTATTAAAATATAAGTTCAAATTACTTGTTACCTAAGGCAATCATTTATGAGTCAACTCGCAATCCAAAGATTAGTTTTGATGTCATGTTGATTGTTTTATTGATGGATTTCGTTGATATAATTAATCATTTTTTATTTTGTAGTTTCTTATTCATATTTTTGTTTTCATTCTTTTTTGTTCTCAAAACCCAACAGATTTACTTATTGCTTCATCCGTGATTACTGCTATGAGTACTGTTGGGTATGCCCACATATATCTCAGTTTTAATGTAATAGGATTTATTAGATTTGATTGATCAATCACCTAAGTTTTATTTCATGGACTTTAGACCCACATGTAAGAAGTATTTATACTTCATTTTTTAGGTTGTCCATTGTTATAGAATAGGCTTAGAAATAGGGCAAGAAGATCAAGATTCAAGAAAAATCACTCAGTGAGTTTGAGCCGCGCATATGCGCCTCCTGCGCCACGCGCCATGCGCCTTTCTTTATTCGCGCCATGCGCCTTTCAGAGCGCGCGCATAAGGATTTCTTCCTAGCTATGATACGCGCCTCTGCGCCCCTTGGTTTAGCGCACACATACTGTGCGCCTCTTGGATCAATGCGCCTCTTGGCTCAACGCGCCTCAAAGTGTTTATTCAACACACAGTGATTTATTGAAGATTCAAAGACTTGAAGAGAATTCAAATTACGCCAATGATCCAACGGTGGTTAAAAGATGCATATGCGACTAATCTGTTGACACGTGTCCACAACGGTTACATTTATGTTGAGTGTCAAAATGGCCATAATATATGCATGCTCCAATCAACGAGCGACAACACATCTTATCCACAAGGATCTCCAACGGCTAGTTTTTGGAAGTTCACTATAAATACCCCATAACTTCAACATTTTGAAGTTGCTGAGTTTTGCTAAGAATTTCAAGAATTTCTCTCTCAAAGCATTTGTTGAAGATTTGAAGATTGCCTTTGTTTTTCCAGAATTCCTCAAGAACATCTTCATACCTTCATCCTTAGCCCAGATCTTCAAGCTATAACACTTTAGTTTCATTGTGCTCTAAATCATAAAGATCTAAAGAGCCTTGATACTAAAATCACACACGCACCTCTTTAAGTTTGATCACTTAGATCCTTCTTTTAGAGATACACCGGTTATTATTTTGGATTTGTTCATTCATAGAATATTAGATCTTGAGTTAGTGTAGAAGCTCAAAAGTTGTAATTTGTAACACTCACTCATTATATAAGATCTCCATTAGAAATCCAAGACTAACCATCTTGGTAGAGGACGTAGATCTTTCATTGATCGAACCTCTCCAAATAGCTTGTGTTATTATCTTGTCATTTACTTTCAAGTTAATATCTTCACTCACTATTTGCTTGTTTACTCATTGTAGATTGATTGAACTGAATTGTGTTGTGTTGTTAACTCATTTGCCTTAGTTCCTTATTTCACCCACTTTGAGCCAAAATACTTAGAGTGTGTGTGCGCTCCCTTTATCATACTTTGCACCTATTTACATTACTAAATTCTGCTGTGCATTTCACTCACTCACTTAGGCGCATATCATAACGCTTACTTGATAAAGTGCGCATTTGCAATTGAGTTTATCAAGGGTACGAAAAGAACAGCTATTCACCCCCCCCTCTAGATATTTTTCATACACTTGTTGCCCTTTGGGACCAACAAGTGGTATCAGAGCAAACACCTTTATAAAACATTTTCGTTTTTCAAGCTTAATAGCTTGGGTGCCGATTCTAAACGGCAAACTCAAAACCTATGGCAACTGCAAACTACACTCACGTTCCGGTCTTTGATGAAGATCATTTTGACGTATGGAAATTCAGCATCTTAACTCATCTCAACTCAATCGATGAAAGACTTCATGACACCGTGGTTTATGGACCTTACATTCCTATGAAAGCGAATCCAAATCTGCGCACAAATGCTGTTCAACCAACCGTCAAGAAACCTAAAGAGGAATGGACTGAGGAAGAAACAAGAAGAGTTGCAAATGATGGCAAAGCAAGAAACATACTTCTAAGCACTCTAAGCACGGCTATGAAACAACAAGTCATGCATTGTGCTACCGCCAATGAGCTATGGGATGCTATTGAAGAGAATATTGAAGGAGACACCGTCTGCAAGGAAAACAAGAAATATGAAGTGCAAAAGAGATTCAATAATTTCTCCTAACTCCCTGGTGAAACCTTAAGACAAACTTATGAACGCTATTGTGAAATCATCAATCTATGTATTTCACTTGGCATGAAGTTTTCGAACAAAGATTTGAATGTAAATTTTCTCCAAGCTTTCGGCTCCAGATATCTTCATAAATCTAGCGCTCTTGAAGACGCCGGAACTTTTGACGTTTGGACTTTAAGGAACCTTTATGCAAATCTCAAGGTTTATGAGCTCAAACTCCAACAAATCAGTGAAACTGAAGGAAAGTCAAAATCCATGGCTATGGTAGCGCACAGAGAAGCTGCGCCTGCACCTGCGCCTGCTCCTGCGCCGGTACAAGATGAGAAAAGTTCAGATCCAAAAATCTCTACTTCTGAGCTATTGGACATGGACGATGAAGACTTCGCTTTATTTGTGAAGAGATTCCAGAAGTTTAGAAAATTTACCAAGCCCGTCTCAACCAGCAAATTTCAAGGATCTACCAGCAGAGCTCCTCCAAAGTTTACGAGGAGCACTGACTCAAAAAGAAAAGAAGACCTTGTTTGTTTTAATTACAGGAAACCAGGACACTTTGCTTCAAGCTGCCCAACTCCAAAATTTGAATATATGCAGAAGAAGAGCAGCCATACTCCCAAGTTCACTCCCAAATTCACTCGACACGAGGGAATGGTTGCGGAAGAAGAAGCACCAGCAAATGAGCAGAACACTTGGATTGAAACAGACTCAGATGAGAGCGATGAAGATTCCGATGATGGACTCGTTTGTTTGATGGAAAATGATGATGAAGTTGATACTTATGATTCTGATGATGACTTCTCCAAGGATGTTCCTGATATGAATGCCTTGAATAAACCTATCAACAAATCTGCAGGTTTTTAAGAAGTGAAAAGGAAGAAAGGACCAACCATCAGCGAGCTCGTTGAACAAAAGCGATGGTGGATTGTTATTCTCACGATGTGATCTTAGTGCAAGGAACAAGTTGAGAAAAGGAGCATACATTAGACCTCAAGTTGAACCAACTGCTCCAATCTCCAAAATCAATGATGATGAAGTGATTGCTGAACAAGAAAAATTGTTCAAAAAGGCTGAAAAGGTAATCACTAGATTTGATAGTATGAAGGAAGCTTTAGCACTATCATGTGATGAAATTTCCCAGCTTAAGACCGAGAAATCTCTACTTAAATCTGAACTCACCCTCCTTAAGGAGCAGATAAAGAGCATGACTCCTCTTACTGTTAAAAACACTTTTCTAACAGAACAGAACTCACTTCTTAAAGTTCAAAACGATGAATTGGTTGCTCAAATTACTGATCTTAAAAAGATTACAAATGAGTGGTCCAATTCTCGTGTAACTATGGAGAATATATTTGAGTCCCAAAAAGTCAGTGGTGATAAAAGTGGCTTGAGATTCTCATCAACTAGTGACAACTTTAAATGTGATGTCTGTGCTGAAAGAGATAGTGAATTTACTAACCAGCAAACTTTTGAAATTCCCAAGGAAAAACATTCTAATTCAATGGGTAAAGGACAGGAAAAAGTCAAGAGACAAACATTCCATTATGTCTACCCAACGAAGCAATTTGGGAATGCTAAAGGGAAAGATATAGCTACAGATGAACCATCTCCTAGCAAAATCATTCTTGAAAATTGGCGCGCTCCTTCTCTGAGTGCTCATTATGCGCCTAAGAGCCACGCGCCTCATCGCCGTGCGCCTCCTAGCCCTATGCACCCTCCAAGAAAAAGCTCTCCAAAATTTCAAAAGAAAGATTTTGTTAAAGCTAGTTCATCTGACCCAAAGAAGAATGCCATCCCCAAGAAAAGTAAAGAGTTTGTGAAAACTCACGTGATTGGTGGCTTTCATCATTGTTCCATTTGTGATTGTTTAGGACACAAGGCCGTGGAATGCCTTTTGCGATTCACTCCCAATGCCAAAGGACGTAAAAATCCTAAGGTCAAGCAAGAGTGTATTGTCAAAAGTTGCTAACCCTAGGACCCAAAAGGAATAAAGGGGACCTGCTTAAATGTCTATATTTCAGGTTCTTTGTTTCATGGCTGGATCTTCAAAAGCTAGAAATTATGAATGGATTCTCGATAGTGGGTGTTCAAGACACATGACTGGAGATGAATCCTTATTAGAAGATGTCCATGAAGAAAGAGGTCCCTCCGTAACATTTGGTGATAATAACAAAGGTCAAGTTGTAGCATATGGAAAGCTCAAGAAAGACAAAGTGTGCATTGAAAGAGTCTCACTCGTCGAAGGGCTCAAGCACAACTTATTATCCATATCTCAATTCTGCGACAAAGGATTAGAATGCCATTTTACTTCAACGCAATGTCTTATCAAGAATGGCAAAACTGGAGCTATCTTACTCACGGGATATCGTAAGACAAATATTTATATTATTGATTTCCATAGTATGAACTCTAGTACTAATCTTTGTTTTGTAGCAAAAAGTGTGAGCGAAAATAGTTGGCTGTGGCACAAGCGCTTAAGTCACTTGAACTTCAAGTATCTATCTAAACTCAGCAGGAATAATCTTGTCAAAGGACTTCCCAAGGTTGCTGATCATCATGACAAAAAGTGCGCTGCGTGTTAACTTGGCAAACAACCGAAGCAGTCATTTTCAAGCAAGTCAAATCCTTCAACCTCTAGATGTTTGCAACTGCTTCACATTGATCTATTTGGACCAGTTACCACCGCAAGTATTAGAAGAAACAAGTATACTCTAGTTGTGGTGGATGATTATTCAAGATATACTTGGGTGGAGATGATGATTACAAAAGATGATTGTTATGATATTCTCACTACCTTATTTCGACTGCTCCAAACCCAAAAAGAAGATGACATCGTTAGTGTTCGATTCGACAATGGAACAGAATTCAAAAACAACGGTGTTGCTCGATATTGTGAAGATCATGGGATAGATCACAACTTTTCAACCGCCGGAGTCCCTAAACAAAATGGCGTTGTTGAAAGAAAGAACAGGACGTTGATTGAAGCGGGAAAGACGATGATAGCTGAAGCTAAATTACCTAAGTACTTTTGGGAAGAAGCTATCAACACTGCATGTTTTACTCAAAATCGTTCCCTCATCAACAAACTTCACAACAAGACTCCGTATGAACTTTGGCGTGGTAGAACTCCCAACATTGCATTCTTCAAAATCTTTGGTTGCAAATGTTATATCCTCTACAACGGAAACGAACATAGAGGTAAATTCGATGCCAAAGCCGACGAAGGTATTTTTGTTGGGTATGCCAAACACTCTAAAGCTTTTCGTGTTTTTAATAGATCTACTTTAGTGATAGTTGAATCTGTACATGTTACATTTGATGAACATTCTCTCCTTGAGCCACATTTGGTTCCAAATGATGCTGATGATTCTGTTGAGCTAAATGATACATATGCTCCTATTCATGTTGCGCCCACTCAAGATCAGAATCTATCAACGCAAGGAAATCCATCTACATCAAATGTGCCTAATTCAATTTATAATGCGCCTGGTGAATCCTCTATTACTCCTCATTCCCATGTTGCGCCTCATGATTCCCCTCACGCGCCTATTTCTACTGCTGCATCTGGTGTTAACCCAAATTTTGATTCTGAGCCAGTTCAACCCCCAAATTTTGATGATTTAGAATCTGGTGAAGATGTACCAATTGAAGACCTTCAAGTTACTACGACTCAACCTAACTTACCTCTTGAAATTCGTGAAGTTAGAGGTCACCCAATTGCTAATATCATCGGTGATCTACAAGTTGGTGTTCGTACAAGGAGAGCTACAAACTTTGATGCTTACACTGCTTTTATCTCTCAAATTGAACCGAAGAAGGCTGATGAAGCGCTCCAATATCCTAATTGGGTTGTTGCAATGCAAGAAGAACTCAATCAATTTGAACGATGTAAGGTTTGGACTCTAGTTCCAAGACCAAATGATCATGGAGTGATTGGTACGAAATGGGTGTTCAGGAACAAGATGGATGAGAATGGAACCATCACAAGAAACAAACCAAGGTTGGTTGCACAAGGCTATAGGAAAGAAGAAGGAATTGACTACGATGAAACTTTTGTGCCCGTAGAAAGACTTGAAGCTATCAGATTATTTCTAGCTTACGTAGCTCACAAGAACTTCAAGTTATATCAAATGGATGTGAAGAGCGCGTTTCTAAATGGTGAACTCCAAGAACAAGTCTACGTAGCTCAACCACCTGGATTTGAAGATTCACAATTTCCAAATCATGTCTACAAACTCCAGAAAGCTTTGTATGGACTCAAGCAAGCACCAAGAGCATGGTATGATACACTATCCAAGTTTCTCATCGAAAAAGGCTTCACTCGCGGTAAAATCGATACAACTCTTTTCATTGCCAAACATAATGGTCATAAATTACTTGTTCAAATTTATGTTGATGATATTATATTTGGTTCTACTAATGAATTGTTGTGCAAGCGCTTTGAGAAACTAATGAAGAGCAAGTTTGAAATGAGCATGATGGGAGAACTCACATTCTTCCTCGGGCTTCAAATCAAGCAAATGAGTGAAGGCATTTTTATCAATCAAGCCAAATACACAAAGGACTTAATCAAGAAGTTTGGACTTGAGAACGCCAAAGCATACGATACTCCAATGGCTACCGGCAATAAACTCGACAAAGATTTAAAAGGTAAACGTGTTGATCAAATGTTCTATCGAGGTATGATTGGCTCACTCCTTTATCTTACTGCTAGTAGGCCTGATATTATGTTTTGTGTTTGTGTTTGTGCTCATTATCAATCCGACCCTAGAGAAGCACACTTAATTGCTGTGAAACGTATTATAAGATATCTCTCCGGTACTGTTAACCTTGGACTTTGGTACACCAAAGATTCGAACTTTAAACTTGTAGGTTATTCAGATGAGGATTACGCAGCGTGCACCATTGATAGGAAAAGCACTAGTGGCACTTGTCATTTCCTTGGATATCGACTTGTGTCATGGGCAAGTAAGAAACAAGCTTCTGTATCTGTCTCAACAACCGAAGCCGAATATATCGCTGCGGGAAGTTGTTGTTGTCAAATACTTTGGATGAAGCAGCAATTGGTGGACTATGATATCATCGAAGAAAATTGTCCCATCTACTGCGACAATACATCAACAATTGCGGTTTCTGAAAAATCCTGTCATGCACTCCAAGACCAAACACATCGACATCAAATATCACTTCCTCAAAGACCACGTGGAGAAAGGAAATATACATTTGGAACACGTGGGAACCGACTATCAAATCGCCGACATTCTAACGAAAGCACTCGACGCGAAACGGTTCATGTTTCTGAGAGGTGAAATGGATATGCTTGAACTCAACTAAATTCAATATAGTGTTGTCAATACTAATGATTTTATGTTTTGTTGAGTTATGAGTAAACTAGGTTCAAATGTTAAATCATTTCAAAGTTTCAAGGAAACTTCATGCGCCATAAGATTCACTGTACGCGCCTCACTATCCTGCGCGCCTAGCATCTCCTGCGCGCCTAGCATCTCATGCGCGCCTAGCATCTCCTGCGCATCTAGCATCTCCTGCGCGCCTAGCATCTCATGCGCGCCTAGAATCCATTGCGCTTCAAACGCTTATGCGCACTCAAACATCTTTGCGCGCCTATTACGTAATGCTATCTATATCTTTCTGCGTGCCTTGATGAGTAATGCGTCCCTTCATGCGCGCATTAACTATTGCGGCTCATTCAGTGCTCAAACATTTAATTTCAATGATTGAACGTATTAAAGTTTCACAAGTACCAGGTATGATTGTTATATTTATTGTAGGAATCTATGTCTTTTGACATTCCGTTAATTGTTCAAGGGTACTTGTGCAATTAAATTTTCCCCTCATTTTACGTTTTTCGAAAAACTTTATCTTCTGGGGATATATTTCTTGCACCCCAAACTTACACCAAAATAAATGTTTTTGGTGTTTGTGCAAAAATTAGTCAAAATTGCTCATACACTTAAAGGGAAAGTGGAGCAGTTTTTCAAAAACCCAAGATGTCACATCAATCGTACTTTGTGTCATTCAGCATTTAATGCCCTTCTAATCCCCAAAATCCCTCATAAATGCGCCGTACCTTTCTGTAATGATGAGCCGTCTTTCAAAATCCCTCATTAATGCACATCTTTTCAACTTCCCATCTTTTTAAATTTTTGACCCTATTTTTTCCATATCAGTGCAAAATTTTAAACCTAACCTATATATATTCATCATCACCTACCTCAATCACTTACCAACTCTATCTCTCTTCTCTCTCTCCCCGACTCTCACAGACTCTCTCTGTTCATCTCCTTCTCTCTCTACCTTCATCTCCTTCTCTCTTTTTCTTCTTCATTTTCGCTATATATATATATAAATTTATGGGTCCTAAGAAAGCATCAACATCTACACAAGACGAAATGGTATGATCTCTTGAACCTTAATCTCCTTATTTTCCAGTTATTTTTTGTTCATTCGCCATTTTCAAACCCGGATTCGTTTTTCTTTGATTTTTCTTGTTTCGGTGATCCGTTTTCTATATCGTTTGTTGAGTTGTGTTCATTTTATGATTTCGAATCTTTTGTATCCAACATTTTTACGATCAATGCTTTCATCTTTGCGAATCTGAATTTTTGGTTTTCTAAACTTTTCAAATTTTCGGTTCTTCTTTTGTTCATTGTGCTTTCATTGTTGATTTGTTCATGTTTTTGTTTACATATTTAGATTCCTCGTTGTCATGCGGTCGTTTTGATATATTATTTGTTTGTTTTGGTGAAGTTTCATGATTTTCGTGTTCTTGGTGTTCTTCGAGCATTCAAGGGTCGTTCTTCGTGTTCTTCGTCATTCTTGCATGTTTTGGTCTCTAAAATTTTCTATCTTGTTTTCGAAAATTTGTACTTTTTGATTCTCATTTCTTTCATTTGAATGCTTGTTATTTTGTTTTTGTGCGTTTTTGCTAAGTCAAAATTTTCACACGATATGCGCCTATATACATCATTATGCGCCTAAATTCTTTATGCGCCTGAATGCTTTCTGCGCCTCTACTTGTATATGCGCCTAAATCATTCTGCGCCTAAAAACCTTATGCGCCTAACTTTGTACTTAGTCAAATTTTGTTGTTTTAATTTTTCCTTAGTATTTACATAGAACCATAATATGAGCCTTGTAATCCTATGCGCCTTTAAAATTTCATGCGCCTAATCCAATCATGCGCCTTGTTTCTCTATGTTTTTGTGCGCCTGATTCTATTATGCGCCTCTCAATTCTTTACGCGCCTATGTTACTTTGATCATCTTATGTTTCTATGCGCCTCTGTCACTTCTAAAATCAATCAATGTTTATTTTTTTTAGGACCTTGCAAATTTCAAACTCGAAGAAACTCTTGATCTGTTAGAGTTATCTGGTGAAGTTATTGGAAGAGAGATCATTGAAACCTTGCGCGTTGCTGGTCTGCTCCCTTTATTCACTATGGATCAGACATTTTATTCTCCGCTCCTCGTGTATGAGTTCTTTTCCACCGCTGTTCTAGTGGAAATTGATGTTAATGGACGCACTCACTACAAAATTGAGGCCCGTGTGCAAAATATTGACGTCCATATCTCCTCGTCTGTGATTCGACACTTACTCAGTTTTTCGTCTACGGGTGACGATCGCATTATTGGGCGTCCGATGACTTATTCTATTGACGATCAGAACAAGATGGTTGCCTCTCTTCTAAATATTCCTACACTTCAAAATAATATCAAAACCACTGAAATTCGAGATGGTGGAGAACTCTTGACTCATATAGCGTACTTAGTGGGAACTTCTATTGTATTCAAAACCGGGAACGTGAACCGATTCACGGTGGAACAATGGGAATACACTGCTGCCATCATGGCCAAGGAGAAGCTTCACTGGCCTCACATTTTGTTCAAAACGTTGCGTGAGCAGATTGACAAGTATGTGAAGAACAAGAATGATGGAAAGACCAGGTTCCGCTCTCACTGCCTTCTTCTCAAAAAACTTTTTCTAACTTATCCTGAGTTAGTCAAATTTTTGAATGAGAATCCTGAGTACAAAATTGATGATGTTCCAACTTTTGGAAAAGCAAACTTGGATCTCAAAAAGCGCAGAAAGAAGCCTGCAAAGCGCGCCAAGGGAATTCAGATCAAAACCGTTGAAGGCTTAGTCGATGAAGACACCGAATCAGATGATGCGCCAGTTCTTAAAGGCGCACCAATAAAGAAAAGCGCAGTAACGGCAAGCGCAAGTCAACGCGCTGATCCCTTGCCAGGAGCAGAGAAAAGCAAAGGAAAACGGGTGGTTGATGACCCTCCTTGTGCGCCTATCAAACGCACCAGATTTGAATCTGATGAAGATCGTGATCTAAGGCTAGCGCAGGAAGCCAGCAGACTTGAGGCTCAAAGGAAAAGAGATGAAGATTTTCAAGCTAAGCAAGCTGCTGAGTCAGAGAAGCTAGAGAGCAAGAAAGGCGCTGGTTCAAGCGCTGATGTTGAGAAAGGCCCTACTGTTCCTGCGCCTACCCAGCGCGCGCCTACTCAACGCGCCCCTGCTCCCCGTACACCTCCTATCCTCAAAAATCAAAAGACCAAAGTGTTAAGGGAACAACTCCATTCTGATCTTTTTGGCGATGATTTTTCAGACATAGATGAACCATTTCAGGGGGAGCAAGAGACCATTCCTCAGCGCACTCCTTCTCCAGTTATGCCTCCACCTCCTTCTGGACCAGTTCTAATCCCAACAGAAACAGTTGGTGATGAATCTGAAGATGACTATGCGCCTCCTACTCTTTCACCTCCTCATGCGCCTCAACCTCCTTTTGCGCCTCTACAATCTGATGCGCCCCAGTCAACCCCTGCGCCTCCTCCATCTGCTCCAGATTTGAGCGAGGTACTTTCTATTCTTCAATCTTTGCAGCAGGGGTAAGCAAATTTAGAGCAAGGTCAAACGCAAATCAAGTCTCAATTTGAGCTTCTCACCTCAATGTTTACTGATCAATCTGAAGAGATTGCTGCCATTAAGGGGGAGATGAATTCACTCAAGGACAAACTTTCTGCTCCTACTCCTCCTCCGGCGCAGACTCAGGTACAACCTCATTCTGATCAGGCGCAAACCACATCTTCTGCGCCTACTTTCATACCTCAGTCTGCTGCGTCTCAATCCAACATGAACGTGTTAGTATCAAAGTTGGATGTTTTGAAAGAATTGGTCGTTACTCACTTCACTGCTGCTCACTCAAGCTCAGACAGACGCGCCGATCACATTTCTTCTGACATTATCACGGCTCAAAATGCCATTGAAGCTCATCTTCAAATCTTAGAAGAAAATATTTCTCAGCAGCAGCAAATCACTCAGCGCTCCATTGATGAGTATCAAAACATCAATGTGAATCACTTGAGTTACATCAGAAACGGTGTCACTGCCACTCACTCTAGCGTCACTGACACTCAGGGCTTAGTGAACCGTAGTCATCAGCTTGCAAAACAGATTCAGCGCTCCGTTTCAGAGATCGTTGAAGGATTGAGGGACGATGACGCGCCTCCCAACCCTTAGTTTCTATTTTGATTGTAAGTTATTAGAATCTTTTGTGATAGAAACTACTCTTTTGTGTTAGTGATTTAGTGCTTACTTGTTTTAGCACCTTTTGTTTTTGTTCTATTCAAAACTTGTAATCTGTAACTCCTACACCCCAAGTTTTCATGAGAACAATGCATCACTTATTATCAAACCTTGTTCACTCAAACTCCTTGTTTGTAGAACAATGAATATTGTTTAAAACCATATGCATCATATTTGAATGTTTCATACTTTCATGTATTGAGTTTAAACTTGGTTTAAACACATTTCAAAACTAAACTTCATATATCATTTTGAATGTGTTGAACTATTATTTCTTTCAATATGTAATGCTTTATCCTTATTGGAATAGATTAGAAATCTATATCTTGGACTAGTGTGTGCATTAACTTGAGACATGAATTACCAACTTCATTCATTTGGACATGTTCTTATCAAGTATAATATTTGTCCTTGATATAGCAGGTAATGGCATCAATCAAATAGGGGGAGATTGTTGGATATGCCCACATATATCTCAGTTTTAATGAAATAGGATTTATTAGATTTGATTGATCCATCACCTAAGTTTTATTTCATGGACTTTAGACCCACATGTAAGAAGTATTTATACTTCATTTTTTAGGTTGTCCATTGTTATAGAATAGGCTTAGAAATAGGGCAAGAAGATCAAGATTCAAGAAAAATCACTCAATGAGTTTGAGCCGCGCATATGCGCCTCCTGCGCCACGCGCCATGCGCCTTTCTTTATTCGCGCCATGCGCCTTTCAGAGCGCGCGCATAAGGATTTCTTCCTAGCTATGATACGCGCCTCTGCGCCCCTTGGTTTAGCGCACACATACTGTGCGCCTCTTGGCTCAATGGGCCTCTTGGCTCAACGTGCCTCAAAGTGTTTATTCAACACACAGTGATTTATTGAAGATTTAAAGACTTGAAGAGAATTCAAATTACGCCAATGATCCAACGGTGGTTAAAAGATGCATATGCGCCTAATCTGTTGACACGTGTCCACAACGGTTACATTTATGTTGAGTGTCAAAATGGCCATAATATATGCATGCTCCAATCAACGAGCGACAGCACATCTTATCCACAAGGATCTCCAACGGCTAGTTTTTGGAAGTTCACTATAAATACCCCATAACTTCAACATTTTGAAGTTGCTGAGTTTTGCTAAGAATTTCAAGAATTTCTCTCTCAAAGCATTTGTTGAAGATTTGAAGATTGCCTTTGTTTTTCCAGAATTCCTCAAGAACATCTTCATACCTTCATCCTTAGCCCAGATCTTCAAGCTATAACACTTTAGTTTCATTGTGCTCTAAATCATAAAGATCTAAAGAGCCTTGATACTAAAATCACACACGCACCTCTTTAAGTTTGATCACTTAGATCCTTCTTTTAGAGATACACCGGTTATTGTTTTGGATTTGTTCATTCATAGAATATTAGATCTTGAGTTAGTGTAGAAGCTCAAAAGTTGTAATTTGTAACACTCACTCATTATATAAGATCTCCATTAGAAATCCAAGACTAACCATCTTGGTAGAGGACGTAGATCTTTCATTGATCGAACCTCTCCAAATAGCTTGTGTTATTATCTTGTCATTTACTTTCAAGTTAATATCTTCACTCACTATTTGCTTGTTTACTCATTGTAGATTGATTGAACTGAATTGTGTTGTGTTGTTAACTCATTTGCCTTAGTTCCTTATTTCACCCACTTTGAGCCAAAATACTTAGAGTGTGTGTGCGCCCCCTTTATCATAATTTGCGCCTATTTACATTACTAAATTCCGCTGTGTATTTCACTCACTCACTTAGGCGCATATCATAACGCTTACTTGATAAAGTGCGCATTTGCAATTGAGTTTATCAAGGGTACGAAAAGAATTTTAAAACAGCTATTCACCCCCCCTCTAGCTATTTTTCATACCCTTGTTGCCCTTTGGGACCAACAAGTACTTTACCGATGCTTAACGGGACTAATTTTAAAACTTGGAAAAATAAATTGATGATGATCTTAGGCTATATGGACATAGATCACGCATTAAGGGAACCGTTTCCTCTTCCTCTTTCTGATATAAGCACTCAAGAAGATTGCTTAAATAATGAGAAGTGGGAACGCTCCAACCGCGTGAGCCTAATGATCATGAATATAGTTGTCCCGAAGACCATTTTGGACGGTGTCTCCAAGGACGTTGATGCTAAAACATTCCTTGATATGATTGAGGGATGTTTGGCATCTACCTCTTCTCATGGGATAAAGAGAAAAGGGAAGGACATTGCGGTTGCAAGTAAAAAGAAGCTTAAGGGATCATCTCATGATCATAAAGAGGAATGCTTCTTTTGCAAGGACCTCACTCACATGAAGTACGACTGCCCTAAGTATCACGCTTGGCGTGCTAAGAAAGGTATGTCATTTGGAATTATTTGTGATAAAGGCTAATTTGGTTTCATTTCCTACATATACATAGTGGTTGAATTATGTTACAACAACTCACATAATGAATGTCTATGTAGGATTGCCTGAAATACCGAAGTCCTGGAGAAGATGAAGGATTCATCTATATGGAAGCCGGGATCCGGTTGAAGTGAAAGGCATCGGGAATTTTGGTTATTGTTAAAGTGCTTAGTGTTATTTGTATAAATAATACATTTGTTGTACCGTCATTTAGACGGAATTTGATATTTATCACACTATTGAACTAAAAAGGTTATTTTGTTCATCTTTTATAAATGTGATTTTTATTTTAAATTCCAAGGTTGTTGGTACTAGTACTTTGTCAAGTGTTCTTTATTTACTTGACATTATTCAAACAATAAATGTGTCCCTTAAATAATGAAACCAAAACTAGAAAGCAAAAGTTATCAAGTAAAGTTTATATTTTATTAAAGCATAGGCATTTGGGTCATATTTCCAAGAGGAAAATTGATAAGCTTATGTTAAAGGAAAATCTTAAACAAACTTGATAATTTGGAAAATACTTTTGCATTAAATGCCTTAAAGTAAATTTACAAACATTATAGTATTCTCGAGAGCATCAAGTGTCTCAATGAACTAATGCATTCGGATATTTGTAGGCCATTAATTATTCCTTCATGGAAAAGGTCAACAATAGTTATTATGTTCAAAATGACTAACTCTTAGTTTGAATACATTTATTTGCTTCATAAAATATTGAGTTTGGACGTTGTAAAAGTCTTATAAAGACAAAGTTGGAAATCAACTTTGAAGACTATTAAGAACATTAGGGTCATTCATGATGGTGTATACATCTTTGGAATGATTGTTAAAAGGAACAACGTCTAGGTCCTTTTTACTCGCTATTTTGAAAGAGTGTGGGATTATCTCTCTCTACATTGAGCCGGGTACGCTTAGCATGAATATTGTAATAGAGACATATTGAAATCCTTAAGGATATGGTAATAAGTATGTTTTATACTTCTCTTACCTCACTCATTATGGGCGATACGTTAAAGCCACAACCTTTATTCTCATTAAAGCTCCCTCTAAGGCTACTAATATAAACCCTTAATGATTTAAGGACGCGTTCCTTATTCGTCCTTAAATCATATTCATTTATGGGGTTGTCTAGCATAAGGATAGACTTTATAAGTCTACTAAGGGCAAGTTAGACGTAAGATTATTAGTAGTTATTCATGGGGTAAGCCGAGAGAACTAGGGGATATATAAATTTTACAACCCGAAAGTTAGAACGTTTTGAAAAACGAGAAATGCTAGGTTCTTTTAAGGATGTTGAATTTAGTGGGAGAATTTGGAGTAATATTTTGAATTTGAAAAGGAAGAGGAATTCATTTGTATGGAATCCATTTATATACCACTTCCCATAGTTCCAATTGGATATCAAGTTTTGAACTTGACATTCAAGAAGAACATACAATTCAAAATAAATATGATTTCCCTATAAATATTGAACAACATGGAAATGTTGATCATAAGAAGGAAATTCAACAACCTCAAAATAAGATAGAACCGGTGCCCTTTGGAAGATCCAATAGAGTAAGAAGAAAGTGCAAATCCGGATAATTATGAAGTGTATATTGCCGAGAATAAAGGACACTTAGGTTTAGTGGGAGATGAGTCTCTCATTTTCCATGAAACCATTAATAGTTCTAATTCTCATATAGTAAATTAATGTCATAAATGAAGGGTTAAAATCTATAAGGATAACAACGTTTGGGATCTTGTCCCATTACCTAAAGATGTGAAACCTATTGGGATTAAATTAATCTTTATGACTAAAAGGATTCACAAGGTAATATGGAAAGATATAAAGCCCATCTAATTGTTAAAGATTTGACTCAAAAGGAAGACATTAATTATAAAGAAAACACTTTTTCGGTATCTTCTAAAAACACTTTTAGATCATTATGGCACATATAGCATATTATGATCTTGAAGTTTATCAAATGGATATAAAAACAACTTTCCTTAATGGAGACATTGAGGAATATATAGTTGATTTGGATCAAACTAAGCAATTAGTTTGTGAATTTAAAGAAATCCATTTGTGGACTCAAGCAAGTTTCTCATCAATGGTACTTAATCAAGTTATTTTTATTTGGTTTTGAAAAGAATCTTGATTAAGATTGTGTATACCATAAGTTCAGTGGGAGTAAATTTATAATTTTGGTCTTATATATGGATGATGATTTTGCTTGCTAGTAATGATATGAACCTTATTAAGGAAACTAAGAAATTTCTTATTTGAAATGAAAGATCTTGGTAAGGCATCTTTGTATTAAGAATCCAAATTCACCGTGATCACTCACGAGATGTTTTAGATTATCACAAAAGGCCATATGGAAAGGTATTACAAAAGGTTTAGCATGCAAAAATGTAAACCACATGACACCCCTAATTTTAAAGGAGACATTCTTAGTCTCAAACAGTGTCCTAAAAGTAAATTTTGAATCCAAGTATATGGAAAATTCCCTCTTTACATCAGCAGTAGGAAGCTTAATGTATATGTATATCTTACATTTAATGTTGGGATGTTTGGTCAATACCAAAGCAATCCGGAAAGAACATTAAGTAGCAGCCAAAAGAATGATAGAAGTATTTACAAAACACTAAAGAACTACATGCCTATGTTTTGAAGTCGGATCATCTTGAGATCATTAGGTATTCCGACATTAGTTAAATATATGGCTGCATATGTTTTAATGGACTGTAATTTGTCAAAACAAGTGTCGAAAGACCAATTAAGAAATGACTATCAGGTAGCAGTTCTGTACTCTAACAAGAGTTTATGGATTTAGACATTAATTATCTTGTTATAAAGAAAAGAGTACAACATGAACGAAAGGGATACAACTTATAGAAACAAACTCTATTTAGAGGATCCATTTATGAAAGAGTTATCATCTTCAGTGTTTCACGAGCATGTTGCTCATATGGGTGTAACAACTTTTGATAACATTTAGTATAGTGGGAGTTTGTGTTGTTTTTTATTAATTGTTCTATTATTTAAAGTTTTGATCTCATTTGGTTAAGTTGGAATGGTTGGAAGAATATGTATATATTCATTATGATTCCATGCTACACATCTATACTTTTGATCTATGCCATTTCGTTAGATTTGTGTACGTGATTATTGTGGGTTTAGTTGCGAATCAATTACAACGACTGCCCCTTTAGTCCTATACTTGTATGGCTAATGGACGAGATTGTTATAAATGACAATAAAGTGCGTACATTAGGGTTGTCATTTGTGTTATATTCATGATTTAAAGGAATGACTTTGTTTTGCAACCCAAGTGGGAGATTGTAAGGACATGGCTTGCAACATAAGTCATTTAGACTTCCATTTATAAAATTATGATTATAATGTTAAGTTATAAAGTATAGTTGATAATAAAATGTGTAGAATTCCTGGATATATAATTACCTAATTGTGATGGGCAAAAGGGTAATATAATATCACTAAGCTTTTTGAAAGGGTGTAGTCCCTAGGTGAAGTGACACAATGTTTCCTATTTAAAGGCCCTTCCATCAAGCCTAGAAACAACTATTCATTCTTGTTATCTCTCCTAAATTCTCTTCACATTATTGAAGTACTTGAGAGATTAAGAAGTCACTATTACTTAGAAGATCTTCATTCCCTACTTCTTCTTCTTCATCTTATTTCTCCCTACATCATCCATGGATTCAACAAGTATATATTTTATCGCTTCCGCTTCATCTCTTCTTCAATCCTATTCTAAAGTGAGTGTGGCATTCAGGGATTAAAATTGTTCCAACAATTACCCCTTTGATTACTTGTTCAATCTACTCGTTGCGTAACTTAGGTTCCAACCTATACCAATCTCGCAAAAATTAAGTCACACTGGTCTCTACAACATACACTCACACGGTCAAAGGGTATGCTTGTTGCTGAGTGCTCCATGGACACTCAAAAGCCTACCCTGCCTCTCCTGATTCTCTTCGTGGTTCTCACAATTTTTTCAGCACTTCCAAACGTAGCGTATATATATACATATACTCCCCCTATCCTACCATACTTGAGACTTATTTCTATTTTGGTCCGTACTACTTCACTTCTACTTCACTTAAGACTCCTAAAAATGATAATCTTTTTGTAATTTTGTATTCAATCTACATCCACTTATTCTCTCTCTTCATTTTCCACCATACAATTCATTCGACCAACCTACTATTAACCCCACTCTTTTCTCTCTTCATTTTCTACCACACATTTTCTTTATTTTATTCTTTTTTATTAGTTATTGTGCCCACTTCCTAGGTCTCAAGTGATGTGAGACGGAGGGAGTATATATGAGCGCTAAATAAAGCCTTAGAAACTCTAGGCCACCTTCTAGCACAAAGACCACCGTACAGGAAAAAAAGTCGGCTATATACGCCCTTATACGCCGTACAAACTGCTGAATGACCCTCAGATTGCGGTACATCGTTTGTTGCAATTGCGCGTATTAAGTTATTGTATAGCATGTGAATATTGTCTGAAAATGTTTAGGGATTTTTACGTCCCTAGTTGATACACCTATTTATTAATAAAAACACACATTTTCTAAATTAACCAATAAATCCCTATCTCTAAACCAAAATCTAAGCATGCTTTCTTATTTTTAAATGGCAAAATACTCTCACCTTAGCTAAAGTAATTCCTATCCCTCAAACCCTTGACCATCTTCAACCACCACCCTCTAGTCCCTGCCGCCAATCACCGCTGGCCACCCTCGGCCACTGCCGACGCCACCTCCAACAACCCTCTGCCGTTCACCTCCAGCAAGCCTCCGCGGGCCACCTGCTACCCGACCTATGGAGAGACCACCCTTTCTCACCTATAGTTGACAACAACAAATACCCAAAATTAAATGTTGTTGCAATGGATAGAACCCAAGACCTCTTTGTCTTAAGTGTTGCACTTTACCACTCTACCAAACCAGTTTCTTGTTCTTGTTCTATGTTACATAACACAAAAAGTAACACTTTTTCATTTTTTTAAAGTTTTGAATAATAATAAAAAAAGAAGATAAATTAATTTATCATTTGTCTAGAGTGTATATGAGAGTATATTCAATTTTTAGACTTTAAACAAATGCGAAATTGTATTAGCAGTTATTTTCATAGATAATGCAACATTAGGAAATACATGTCTCATTTATTACACTAACAAATGAGAAATACATGTTCCAATTCAGTGGCGGAGCTACCCCAAGGCCAAAGGGGGCAATTTCCCCCATTGATTTTAAAAAAAAAAAAATTTACTAGTGCATTTTTTTTTAAAAATTTGGGAGTTTAGTGCAATTCCCTTTGAAATAAAAATAATAATGCATTAGAATTTTTTTTTGCCCCCATTGATGAAAATACAGTTAAATTTTTTTATTGTGTAACTTTTGCCCCCATTGATGAAAATTCCTGGTTCCGCCATTGTTCCAATTATTATACTCAAACTCATGTGTGAACAACTGTAAAAATGAATTTCCCATATTATACTTAAATTCATGTGTGAACAACTATGAAATGCATGTCTCAATTATTATTTTCAACTCATGTGTGAACATCTGTGAAATGCATGTCTCAATTATTATATTCAACTCATGTGTAAACAATTGTGAAATATATGTCTCAATTATAATACTCAAACACAAGTGTGAACAACTGTGAAATACATGTCTCGATTATAATACTCAAGCACATGTGTGAACAACTCTGAAGGTTTGGAAAGGAGATTACAAGATTATATATGAGATTTTTTTTAACATAACTTCTCCCTAAACGTTTTTTTTTCGAATTTTTTTTCACTTTATACGTGCAAAACTAAAGGTTTGGAAAGGAGATTACAAGATTATATATGAATCGTTGTTACCAAATTGTTCAAAAAGTTGAGATTTCCAGTGTCTCTTAAAATGAAATTTAGACACTCATTTAGGGACAAAGGGAGTACTATATTTTTTTTTAAAATTGGGTTTTTCATTAATGATAGATATATTTACCGTTGTCAACAAACATTTGTCTTCTTTGTTATGTATAAAGCTTTAGTTATAACAACCTATTCAAGTTCTTACATTTACTATCTGGATATAAATTAACGTAATTAAAAGATGAATGGCAATAATATTGTACTCCCTCTGTTCCAGAAAGATAGTCCCATTTTGATTTTTAATGGTCTATAGAAATAAACTTTAACCAACCATTGGTGATAATTTAATCATTCTAGTGAAATTCCAAATTTGTAACTGATAAATTATTAAGTTATTTATCAATAATAAAATTTTTAAAATTTCATTGTGATCACAAAATTGACACCAATGTTTGGTCAAAGTTTATTTTTGTTGACCATAAAAAATGAAAATGTGACTCTTTTTGGACAGAGAGTAATTTTTAAAAGTATAGACTGGGAATCAATAGAGCGTGTAAATCATCGTTGATGTTAAGAATTTTCTTTTGAAACTGGACCATCTCTCCAATGGTCATCTTTGAACAAGGTTATCACTTGCATTCGATTGCATTTGCACTCCATATAAGTGATTATTTTCATTCAAAATTTCGAAATAAAGTTTAGGTATTACTACCTCTGTCCTTAAATGAGTGTCCAAATTTCATTTCAAGGGTCACAACTTTTTGTACAATTTGGTGGAAAAATTCATATATAATCTTGTAATCTTCTTTACAAAAATTTAGTTTTTGCATGTATAAAGAGACCGGTGAATTTTTTTTCGAAAAAAAATATTTAGGGACAAAGTTATGATCAAAATGGGCACTCATTTTGGGACAATTTTTTTTTTTTTTTTTAAATGAACACTCATTTAGGGAGAGAGAGGGAGATATAAAAGCGCCTATTATCCAATTTGTTGTCTGTGCAAACGCATGTTGGGAAGGGCCAAGTTTTGTTTTGGGTTCTGATTAGGATTAGAAGACCGCTATATATATTACATTATCTCTATCAACTTACTGTAATCTGTAATCTGTAATTTAAATTCCATCTCAATTGTTTGTCTTTCCATAGACGTAGCTAATACATTGTTGGTGAACTACGAAAATATGTGTTCTTTATTTGCCTTAACTCTTTTATGTCCGTCTTTTTTCTGATGCGACATAACGAACTAGTATCAGAGCTCCGATTTGGGAGTTTTGGGGTTTCGGGATAATGTGAGTTTAGTAATCTAGTGGGAAATGTGTCGGGTTTGAACGTGAACAACAACAAGTTTACTGGGAAATATATTTTCAGTGTTTGGTAGATCAAATGCGAGTTTTGTTGAAACATGGACAGTTCTGGGCGCCGCTGTCAAAGTACTAAGGATAAGGGCGATGTTGATGAGCATGATGTTGCTTTGATTCTGATAGTATCTTTACCCGTTAGGACCTTTACTGGCATCGATATACTAAGTGACATTATGCTAAAAATGCCACAATATGCATATTTACTGGCGTTTAGAAAATAGTGACATTAGATAATTTAGATTTAATGTCATCTAATTGTTGGCATTAACACGGGCAAAGGGGAAAAAGGAAGGGATGGGTAGCCCGGGAACAACAACGGGATAGGGCTCGTAGCCACGCCTCCCTCTTCCACAAGCCTATTTGTTCTTGTCCCCCCAGTCCCAGAGAGATACAAAACCTTTTTTTTTTTTTTTTTTCTCTCCCTCTCTTTGTTGATGAATAGATAGCCATGATACATTCTGCGCTAACGCGCAACAACTTTCCTTTCTCTGATAGAGGCTCGCTTCTTCAAGTTCAGCATCCTGCTTTTCATTTTGATAGGAGTAGGTGCTTGTTGCTCGCTCGCTGTCTACTAATTGAGCCTTAACAGCCCTTTTTTTCCGGCCCTTCTCTTTAATCTTAAGTAAAGTTCAGTCAAATCAATGAAGCGAACAGATCATCATTAAATGCCACTAATACATTTAGTGTCATCGATAAAAGAGGCAATAGGCTAATGCCACTCGCTTAAAAAATGCCACCTAATTGCAATTAAGTGCCAGATTTAAATGACTCTGATGCCCATATTTCTTGTAGTGGTACATACAGTAATAAAAAACACTACCAATAAATAACGATTTTTTATTTGAAATATACAACTCTTTTACAAAAAAGAAAATAAGAAAAATAAAAAGATTACTCGTCCTTTGATTAAGGTACAATGCTCCGGTGTCATAATTTATGTACATGTAGCATTACCTTTTCATTATCTACTGATCACTAGTCAAGTTCATTGCATGTACAAGCTAGTTTAGCAAAATAGAGACACAAAAATTCTTCTCACAAGTAAGTAATGGTGGCAACATTTGGTAGTTTTCCCGGAGACAAGGCCAAGAAAATGAGTGCCGCCATTATCATGATCGGACAAACCAAGCGGCGGTGGTGGAAGCGGCGGCAACACGAGCGGCAACACAAGAATCAATGCCGTGAAAATCAACATTAATGTTAAATATTTGACACTGAAACATCTCTCCAATAATCCATCCTTCAACCTCAGCACAAGTTGATCGCGGATTTTAAACACGTAAAATGAGAGCCCTCCATTGTATTTGTATTCCATCCTTTTGGAAAAGAATCTGAGAGAGAGAGAGAGAGAGAGAGAGAGAGAGAGAGAGAGAGAGAGAGGGGAGGGAGAAGAGGGGTGGTAGCTTATGTACAAAGATTGAGACAAGGAGGGGAAAAATGGTAACGGATATTTGGGTAGTAGAACACGTTTACACGAATCTATCCTATAATGTCATTTGGACTTGATGCATCGTAGCAAGGTTGTTTTGCATGTCTAATTATTTATGACATTCCTTCAAAAGAAAGTAAAATATTTATGACATCAACATCATTTCCCTAAAAAGAAAATGAAATCTCCACCACTGAGAATCTAAAATCATAATACTATTTCGGTCACAACTCCGTGTGCATAATTACTGTTCATTTGGTCAATTCAATCGAACCTGGTCATAATCTTAAAAAAAATCTAATTATTCTTATGCAATTTTAAAAATTGTTATTGTTTCACCGTTAAAAATATCATCAATAACATTTTTAAAAATTGCATGGAGAAATCTAGATTTTCATTAAATTATGATCAAAATTCAATTTACCAAAAAAAAATTCATGTTTTTCTAAAGTGTTTTTTCTGAAAGGTATATATTAAGTTTGTGTAAAGGTGTATTGTGAATTACATTATGAAGTACTACATTAAATCAGATTATGTAATGTGGAATGCTTTATACACGTCCCAATGTATTGCTTGATACAACTTTTTCTTAGTGCATTTTTATACATTCTTTTTTTGTTTATTTGTGAATATACTTTTTTGAATTCTTAATTAATATCTTATAACAAATTTATACTATTTTCGTTCGAAAATAAGGATCAGTACTTTAATTTTTTAGTCAGTTGAACATTAACCAGCATTTTATCATACGTTATTGCCAAAATCTTGCGTAAAACGCGCTTTATGAAACGCTTAGGAAAAAAGTGTTTTTAAAAACGCGTGGTGGCATTTTTGTAAATAGTTGGAACTTCTCAACGGTTCTGGATACCGATATAGTGCCTTCTGGATATGAGATTGATATCCAGAAACTGTGAAAGTGATAGCCAGACGTGTTTTAAAAAAAAGCGCGGTGGCATTTTTGTAAATAGTTAGAACTTCTCAAACGGTTCTGGTTGTTAATATAAAGCCTTCTGGATATGAGATTGATAGTCAGAACCTTTGAAAGTGATAGCCAGAAGGGTTCTGGATAACAATATAAAGGCTTCTGGATATTAATATAAAGTCTTCTGGATATGAAATTGATAGCCATAACCTTTGAAAGTGATAGCCAGAAGGTTTTTTCTCATTTTTTTTAGAGTAGCAGAAGTGCTAATAGATAACCGGTATCAATGTTTAGGATGACTAGTTTATGTGTTACGAATGTCCAGTGAGTGTGTTAATAAGTGCCAGACGATTTTGAAAAACACGTTTTTCCTAACCACTAGAAAAAGCGCATTTTACAAGAGACCAACTCTACTTTATTTATTTTCAGGAAACTCTAAAAATATTTATTGATAGTATTTCTATTAGTGCATCAACAATCATTTTTTGAATAAAATGAAGATATTAAGCTGTCATAATTTTTTGTCAATGTTAAACAAAAAAGAAAAAACTGTATAAGACGATATTTGTTTTATGACGGTTTGAGTATTTTTCAAAGGGCTAATTATGGTGGCGAGGTTTGGGTAAATCGCCCCTCCTCCAAAAACATTTGGATAATAAGCCGGGAGACCCAAAGACTTAACTGTTAGAGTAGTGACTTTAAAAGATAAGTCATAGCAGAGAAGAAGACAAAGAAGGATAAGATCATGCAGTGCACAAGTCGTGTTGAGGAGCACGAGTCGTGCAAAGCATTTTTTACCCCAAGCGGCCAAAGGAGCACGCCCGAGGATCTGTGGCTTGAAGGACTTGTCACGACTCGTGCCCATATGCACGAGTCGTGCAAAACGGCAGAATCAGTCCAAATGTTGGCGGACAAGGCAGAAATCACATGAGATTAATTAGATTCCTTTTGGGGTTTAATTAAGGACTCATATTGTCTTCAGGGATAGGTTTTTAGCAGTATAATACTAGTTGTAAACTAGTAGCCTCCATATAACATAACAATGAGAGTAATTTAGAGATCAATAACTCTAGATGTAGGGTTTGCACAGTTAGAAATTTTGTGATCAAAATTCGTGCAACATAGATTAGTGTGATCATCAGATTTACCTTATTTTAATTGTTTCTCCGGCCATATTAATAATATCTGATCTCCCTTTACCCGTGGACGAAGCCAATATGTTGTTGGTGAACCACGTAAAATCTTGTGTTCTCTTTTATCAATTTGGTTTCATTATTTTCTGCTATCTCTTGGGTCTGATTTACTAACAAGTGACATCAGAGCCTGGTTAGTTAAAGAATCATTAGGGCATTCTGCTGCAGTAAAAGACATGGATTCCGGGATGGACTAGAAAATTGACAAGTTTAATGGGAAGAACAATTTTAGTTTATGGCAGATCAAGATGACAGCCATGTTGCAAAGACAAAGCTTGTGGGCTCCAGTGGCTGCTGTAATCAGGGATCAGAAGGATCCAAAAGGCAAGGCAGAAGGCGTTCTTACAGCTGAAGATTCGAAGAAGGCTGCAAACATGTTAGTATTGGATGAGAAGGTTCTGATGGATAAAATTCCAAGTAATAAATACCTAGCAAGCGCACTAGTTACCGTAGTAGTAACGCGCGAAAGCGAGGGTCGATCCCACAGAGACTTGTTGGACAAACAAGTAAATTTAATTAGTGTAAACGAACCAAGGGGGTTTTTGATTGATTTTGATTAAACTAAATTAACTACTAAACAATGAAAATAAATTACTAAATTAAAGATCACTAAGCAAACAAAGATTTAATTCAAGATTACGAAGATTCACAGATTGGGGTTCACAACTATCTCCTCTCTATGATATTTTATTAAAAAGATTATTAAACTTATTCAAGAAATCGTTCACTTATTTAAGAGTTGGGACGGTCTGGTCACCGGATTGCAACCCTATTATTATCTCTATGTGAAATATTCCGCTAGGTCAACAACACACAAAAACAATTTATTAAGTTCTTAAGAACACTTGATCTTAAATTATTTTGATTTCCGCTAAGTCCTCAATTAAATCTAATCACAAGAATATGATTCAATATATAAATTATCCACGCTAGTGCAACAATCTAAACCAAGATGATTTAAAGACCAAGAATATCAAGTCATATTAATGAAATCTTTAAATTAATTAAGTTCTATTCTTATGAACAAGAACAAGATTAATATTTAATTAAGCCCAATTTAGCATAGAGATTTGATAGTTATTACTCCCAATCCATGAACAATAAAATTAGCTACTCATCGACATAGCAATAAACACAAGAATATAATTAAAAATCATAAACCTGGATAAACGCTTGATGATGAATAATCTCCCAAATATTGTTTACAATCTTCAAAACTAAAGAAAACCTAAAACAAAGCATAAAAAACTAAAGGCTGCAGTCTAATATTTATACAGAGAGAAAACTACGGCCAAAAATAGGGAAATTGGGTTAAAACCCGTCTGGCACAGGAAACCCGAAAATCTGTACGGAAGAGCGAGCGGGCGCCTACTCATACCCAGGCGGGCGTTCATTTGCCCAGTAACTTTGGTCATTCAAAACTCATAACAAGCGGGCGCCTGGTTCTGGTTGGGCGGGCGCCTGGTAGGCTTTTCTAACTTTCTTCATCTTTTCTTCTTTTCTTCACCTCCTTGACTAGGTTGACCAATGTTGACCTTGACTTTGACTCGATCAATTCTTGGTCTTCAATCCATTAAATCTCTCAGACTTCGTAATACATCACATTACACTAAAAAAATATCTCAAAACACACATAATCTCATAAAGTTCCTCAAATACAATTAAAACAAAATTACATTAAACTATTCTAAATTACATCAAAAAGTCAATAAAATGAGAACGAAAATGTAGAGATAACATATGATAAAATCGATCCATCAAATTCCCCCACGCTTAGACCATTACTCGTCCCAGAGTAATATTCCTAACCCCACATCTAAACTCCGGTCTATTAGCGTAGCATGGAGGAAAATGACCCTTATCTCCTCTACAACTCCCATCAAACAAAGCCAAAACAAAATAAAGAAAATCAACCGGAGTGTAAAGGACTCCGCTCCTTATAACTCCCTATAAACAAATAATCAATGACAAATTGCTCTAATTGATAGCACTCCAATAATAAGAAAGTAATACGCATATCCAATTAGGGCCCACTCAAAAAGCTAGGGGGATCTAAAACGTCCTAGGTTTCCCCCACGCTTATCTTACACTACAACATCCCTCAAACAGAAATCAAAGCCATAATAAATAGCAATGACTTACCTCATAAAAAGCTCCAACGCCCCCTTATGACTCCAACAAGAAATATGAGGATTTTCTATCCTATTCGCCTCTAACCAAACCTCCTACACCAAACAGGAATCCTACCCAATTCTCCGAACCTCCCTTAGGACGCCACGCCAAGCAAAAACAATAACTCACTCAATTTCTCTCCTTTTGCCTAGGCGCCCTTTCGGGTTTTCACCTAGCCTCTCTTTTTTTTTTTTTTTTTTTTTTTAACTAAAAACTATACAGCAAAACAGGTGATAAGATAACATGTGCATCAATCAACCGATATTCCCACCCCCAAACTAAATATGAGCATTGCCCCCAATGCTCGTCACAACTAAGCATAAAAAACATAAGGAGTGGAAATACCTCGAGCTCCTCACTGCGGTGGCGGTACAAAAATATCATCCCAAGCATTCCATCCATGCTGAGGCGGTGGCGGAGGTGGTACATACTCAGGTGGTGGAGGGTAAGTCAACGGTGGGTACCGCTCACCAGGAAAATGATGCGCCATCATTCTTTGTCGGAATTACTGATCCTCCCGAATGTTGGCGTACAATGCCTCCTCCATCCTCTGTATCCTCTGATAATTCTCTTCTTCTCTCCGCTCTCTGTGATAGTTCGCCATAAATTGTTGTTGCTGAAAAGCTCTGAACATATCATCTAATCCCTGAATCTGTCCCGACAAATAGTAGTTCATCTCTCTCTGAGTCATCTATGCCGGGATATCATTCTCTTCCTCCTCATCACCAATGGCCTGACCGCTAGCAGCCTGAGCTGGAGCTGGGACCCGAGCTCTCTGCACTCGCCCACTTTCTATGGTTGCTTTAGTCACGGTGGTGCCTGGAGCCAAAAGTCTGGGGAGCCCCTCCATAGGCACCCCTGCCCTCTGTGCCATCGTAGTGATCATAATGGGAAACAGATAATTCTTGTTCTCCAAATACCTAGCTCGTACCCCCATCTCACTACGCATGATGCCCCCGATGTTTATCGGCATCCTCCTTATCATGGCATAGAGCAAATGGGCCCTGTACCAGTGAACCTCCTGATAGTGAGCAGAAGGCATGATCCTCTCGCAAATAAAGCGATACAATGCCTTTAGGTCCAACCTCAACTCACTAATATGAAACAAGTAGCCACTCCGGATGTTCCCTCTATCAATATTCACTCCAAACTCTCCTGCAAATAGAGCTAATGTCTCATCCATCTGGTCCATGTTCTGGAGATTCCTCTTCAACTCCCAATACACACAGTTCCCTTCCGCCACAGCATCTGACAACCCATAGAAATTATTTATAGCCGTCGCAGTCACATCAACATTAAATCCCCTAACCCAGACATTGGGGGCCTCAGTCGCTGCATGAAAATTAGCATAGAATTCTTGCACAAGCAATTTCGACCCCATCTGGGCCGGCACGGCCAGCAATCTTCTCAAGTTGTAATGTTCGACGATAGCATCCAACCCATAATTTGTCAAGTTATATCCTCTCTCCACCGTTACCCCATTATTTTTCTTATTATCGAAGTAATTTTGTGAGTCCCGGGATACAAAACGGGAGTTATCGAAATCCGGCTCAACTTGGGGTGGGGGAACACCACGACCACGTCCTCGACCTCTTGGTCTTGGTGGCATGATAACAACCTCAACAACCCCTAACAAAGTTTAAATCAGTAAATTGCTCTTACCCGGACTCGCCGAAAAATCTCGCCGGAGGTCGCCGGAAAATCTCACCGGAGACGGAGAAGATGATCCGAGAAGATGACCTTCAACCTTGCAAACACTTTCTTCTTCTGCAACTACCCCCAATTCTTAATCATAAAGTCCCAATTCCTCGAAATTCTCCTTCCTTCAACCTTAAAAATTTCTTGCAAAAACCTTGATTTTAGGATGAATGGAGGCTAAACCCTTAGTAATTCTTGAAGAGGGTTGTGGTGGGAGGTGATTTTGATAGTTTGTGGGTGGTGTGGGTGAGAGATTTGTAGGGAGAGAGGGAAGGAGGCGGGTGAGGGAGTGTTTAGAGAGGGAGAGAAATTGGGGAAGATGGGTAGATTTAGGTTATTGATCCCCCAAAACCCGTTTCTTACCCCACTTGGATTTCTCAAACCGGCAACCAGGCGGGCGCTCACCAAGGACCAAGCGCCCGCTTAGTTGGGCAGAAACTTTATATTTTGCGCTTTCTTGCACAGGCGCGCGCCCCCTGCACACCAAGCGGGCGCTCGGTATATTTTTCCAGCAATATATATATATATATATATATATATATATTTTACTGCTGGTTTGATCTCTCCACCACTGGTTGAATTGATTTCCTGCACATCACCACAAACAAAAATCACAAGCGTAATATCCATTATGAAAATAAAAATGACTTAAAAACAAAAAAATGAAAATGTTTTTGGAGGATGACACTATTTACACTCCCCTATAAACCCACAAACTCGGAGAGATCCATGAAGGATGACACGGACTAAACTTTTGACCGCACTTTCGTTGCCCACGTTCTCCCTAGGACAATAAGGAGTTCAGGTCACCGTAGTTCGAACCGACCCAGAAATAAAAGACACGAAAGCAATTTTTTTTTTTTTTTTTAAATTTATTTTAAATTTATGAATACCACCACCCCCAATCTTAGAACATGCTATGTCCTCATTGCATCAAAAGTAACATGCTCCCAAGCTAAGAATGAAGATATAATGAATTAAAAGAAAGCAAATAAAATGATACCTGGTTGGGTTGCCTCCCAACAAGCGCCTTTGTTTTAAGTCTTTGGCTCGACATAATGCCACATGAATATTAAGTGGCTCCCTCCGGGTCTGTCAAATCAATTGCATCAATTTCATTGATGTCTTCCAAAATAGAAAGCCCCTCATAATAAGGCTTCACCCGGTGTCCATTCACTTTAAATATTGTCCCATTTTTCAAATCTTTAACCTCTACAGCTCTATGGGGAAACACTCGAACCAATTCATAGGGACCCGTCCACCTTGAACACAATTTTCCGGGAAAAAGTTTGAGGCGAGAGTTAAATAGAAGGACTTTCATACCCGGTTTGAGAAACTTGGGTTTAAGGTTTTTATCATGATATCTTTTTGTCCTCTCTTTATATAACTTTGCACTCTCATAACTATCCTGCCTCATTTCTGCAAGCTCATCCACGTCAAGCAACCTTTTCTCCCCGGCTAGAGTCAAATCCATGTTCAGTTGCTTGGTTTCCCAATATGCTTTGTGCTCTAATTCCACTGGCAGATGACACTCTTTTCCATACACAATCCGGTACGGGCTCATTCCAATGGGCGTTTTGTATGCAGTCCGATAAGCCCACAGTGTATCACACAATTTGTCAGCCCAGTCCTTACGATTTGGACGCACCGTTTTCTCAAGCACCGCCTTGATTTGGCGATTACTCACCTCCACTTGGCCCGAGGTTTGAGGGTGATACGCCGTAGCCAACTTGTGACCCACCCCATATCTTTTTAGCACTTGATTGAACATTCTGTTTGTGAAGTGCATCCCTTGGTCACTGATAATGATATGCGGCACTCCGTACCTGCCAAAGATATTTTCACGCACAAACTTGCAAACAATATTAGCATCATTAGTCCGGGTAGGAATTGCTTCCACCCATTTAGACACATAATCTACAGCAACAAGAATGTACAAGTAGCCTTGGGAAGGGGGAAAATGACCCATAAAATCAATACCCCACACATCAAAAATATCAACAATTAAATTATGTTGTAGGGGCATTTCATCTCTCTTTCCTATGTTGCCAGTCCTTTGGCATCTATCACACTTCACACAAAAATCATGAGCATCTTTAAATAAAGTGGGCCAATATAGACCCGCTTGCAATACTTTTCTAGCGGTCTTTTGCCCACTAAAGTGACCTCCACATTGGAGTTCGTGGAAAAATCTCAACACACTAGCTTGCTCATGCTCCGGAATGCATCTCCTAATTATCTTGTCCGGGAAAACTTTCCACAGATAAGGGTCATCCCAAATGTAGTGCTTCACATCCGATCTAAACTTTCGTTTTTGATCGTAAGTGAAGTTAGGTGGCATAATATTAGAAACAATGAAATTCACCAGATCCGCATACCAAGACTCATGAACATGTAAAGCAAATAGTTGCTCATCCGGAAAATTTTCATTAACCGGAATTGCACCATCAATTACACTAGTGAATATGAAGTCCTCAAGCCTAGATAGGTGATCCGCCACCACATTTTCAGTCCCCTTTTTATCTCTTATTTCAATGTCAAACTCCTGCAGTAGGAGCATCTACCTAAGAAGTCTAGGTTTAGCATCCTTTTTATTCAGCAAATATTTAAGTGCAGCATGATCAGAGTAGATAATCACCTTGGACCCAAGCAAGTAAGAGCAAAACTTTTCAAGATCAAACACAACTGCTAAAAATTCTTTTTCAGTGGTAGTATAATTCAGTTGTGCATCATTTAATGTTCTACTTGCGTAATGAATCACATGAGGTAATTTATCCACTCTTTGTCCCAAAACAGCCCCAATCGCAAAATCTGATGCATCACACATGATCTCAAATGGTAGAGACCAATTGGGGCTAGATAGAATGGGGGCACACGTCAACTTCTCCTTCAGCAGATTGAAGGCCTCTAAACACTCTTGGTCAAATATGAACTCAGTGTCCTTAGCCAGCAGGTTACATAAAGGTTTACAAATTTTTGAAAAGTCTTTTATGAAACGCCTATAAAAACCTGCATGACCAAGAAAACTTCGCACACCCTTAACCGACACAGGGGGAGGCAATTTTGAAATCACATCGATTTTAGCCTTATCTACCTCTATCCCCTTGTTTGACACCAAATGCCCTAGCACAATACCATGCCTCACAAGAAAATGACATTTTTCCCAACTAAGGGTCAAATTTGTCTCGCAACAACGTTTTAAGACCAATGTCAGATTCTCGAGGCACCCATCAAAACTGTCACCAAATACCGAGAAGTCATCTATGAAGACTTCGACACATCGCTCGATCAAATCAGAGAAGATGGAGGTCATACACCTTTGAAAGGTCGCAGGTGCATTACAAAGCCCAAAGGGCATCCTCCTAAATGCGAATGTGCCAAACGGACAAGTAAAAGTGGTCTTGGTTTGGTCCTCTGGTGCAATGGGGATTTGGTTATACCCCGAAAAACCATCCAAGAAACAATAATACTCATGTCCGGCTAACCTCTCAAGAATCTGATCAATAAAAGGCAAAGGGAAGTGATCTTTCTTTGTTGCAGCATTCAGTTTGCGCAAATCTATGCACATTCTCAGACCAGTCACTTCCCTTTTTGGCACTTCTTCTCCTTTCTCATTAGTGGTGACCGTGTAGCCCGATTTCTTAGGAACGACTTGAACCGGGCTCACCCACTCACTATCAGCAATGGCATAGATAATGCCTGCATCCAACAATTTTAGGACCTCTTTCCTAACCGCCTCCTCCATGTGAGGATTTAGCCTCCTATGTCTCTCTCTAGACGGTTTAGCACCATCTATGAGATTAATTTTGTGCATGCACATGGAGGGGCTTATACCCTTAATATCAGCTAAAGTCCACCCTATGGCCTGCTTGTGCTCATGAAGCACTTTGATCAACTTGGCCTCTTGTTCTAGGGTCAAATATGAGGCAATTATCACGGGCAAAGTCTCTCCCTCCCCAAAAAAAAACATACTTTAAACTGGAGGGAAGGGCTTTCAGCTCAAAAGCTGGAGGGGTTACAATAGAAGGCACCGACTTCTCATTGAAGTGGCCTAGGGGATGAAACGGGCCATCACTAGGATGGTGTTCGTCGGCCTTTTCCACAGCCATCAGTTGAACATCCGCATTATCCCTAGATTTCTCACCGCCAGTTGACAACAAAGACTCTAACTCCTCACAGTCTCTCTCATGCCATAAGACTTCACTCACACAATCCTCAACAATATCCACACAGTTACAAGACTCATCATCTATGGGACTTTGCATGACATCAAACACAGATATTTCTATTTTCTCATTAGCCACACACATAGATAGAGTCCCATCACCCACATTAATGATGGTGTTAGTAGTATCCATAAATGGAAGCCCAAGTAATATAGGAGAATCCTGACTATTCCCAACACCATTCACAGTCTCAAGCACAACAAAATCCACAGGGATAATCAAATTGGCTACCTGCACCAAAACATCCTCCACAATTCCCAATGGCCTCTTGATTGAACGGTCATCCAATTGCAAGGTCATTGTGGTGGGTTTTAGCTCAGGTAAACCCAACTCAAGATACAAATGATGAGGTAACAAATTAATGCTAGTACCGAGATCTAACATTGCCTTCACCTTTTTAGAATCCCCCATAGATATAGAAATATTAAAACTTCCGGGGTCTTTCAATTTAGGTGGGAGGTTCTGTTGTACCACGGCACTGGCACTTTCACCCATAACCAATTTCTCATCATTCCCATACTTGGGTTTCCTGGAGTTAAGTTCTTTGAAAAACTTTGCATAAGCTGGGATATTTTTGATGACATTTAACAAAGGAAGATTAATGTTCACTTTTGAAAACATGTCATATAAATTAGACATTTGCTTATCCAGCTTACTTCTCATGAATCTACCAGGAAACGGTACAGGAGGTACATATGGCTTGGGGGTGGAAGAATCAGTAACAGGAATTTCCCCCATGCCATTAGTACTCTTACCAACAACATTCTCAACAACAGGTGGTTCAACAGTTTCAGAAGGAGAGTTAGGACATACCTCATTGCTTACCTGTTTGCCATTTCTCAGAGTCATAATGGCCTTAGCTTGCTCCCCTTGACTAGGGAAGGTTCCTGGTTTATGCTCTTGCTGACCCACAGCTAGTTGACCAATTTGGGTCTCCAGCTTTTTGTTGACAGCATCCTGCTGCTTCTCACGCTGCTCCATCATCATCTTCATTTGTTGCTGCTCTTGCATCATGGACCTCATCATATCCTCCAGTGATTGCTTAGGCTGCTGTTCTGGATTCCCTTGTGGGGGAGGAGGATATAGAGGTTTCTGCTGCTGGTACTGAATTCCTGGGTTACCCCTCCAAGAAAAAATTGGGGTGGTTTTTCCAATCTGGATTATACGTATTAGAATACATACCACCTTGATTTTGCCTTGGGGGATACCCGTGCATCGCATTTACCTGTTCAGAATCAAACTATGCAACAACTGGACAACCATTAGTAGCATGAGTGTTAGATCCACAATTAGCACAGAAATCAGATACCACATTAGCACTTGAAGAAGACATATTAGAATTCATTTTAGCCATGTTTTGGTTTAACAAAGACACCTGCCTAGTGAACTCATCCATACCACTCAACTCATGCACTCCCCTAGGTTTCCCTCTAGAGCCTTTTTCTTGCGAATTGGCCCCCAACATCTCGAATAATTCTTGGGTTTGGTCAACAGTTTTGGATCCTAGAAAGCCGCCTACTGCATTGTCGACCATAGCTTGGTCTGCTACAGTTAACCCACCATAAAATGTTTGATGTAAAAGGGCCTCAGGAAAGGCATGATGGGGGCACTGCACTTGTAATATTTTGAACCTATCCCAAGCCTCATGAAATGGCTCACCTACCTCTTGAGTAAACCCTATGATTTTCTGTCTATAGGTGGCCAAAGTAGCATGCGGGAAAAATTTCTTTAAGAATGCATCATGCAACCCATCCCATGTAGTGATACTCCTAGCTGGAAGCAACATAAGCCAAGTTTTAGCTGCCCCTTGAAGAGAGAAAGGAAAATACTTAAGTCTTAATTGTTCATCAGTAACCCCCTCTTTCACAGGGAATCCTGATATAATCATCATGTACTCTCTCAAGAAGTTCAAAGAGTCTTCAGCCGGAAGACCCTGAAACTTGGGCAACTGACTGAAGTAATGCCCCTTCGCCTCATAAGATTTAGCGGCCTTAGTCAGGACAATACATGACACCGATGTGTCAACCTTAGGCCTAGCATATTCTTTCATTAAGGGATTAGCCATTACAACTTCAATTTCTTCTCCCCCGGTGGAAGAAGTTTCAGATTCACTTAAAACTACCTCTGTCTCGGTGACAGAAGCTTCAGACTCAGACTCAGAAATAGTGGGAATGCCCCTATCAAGTCTATCGATATTATCGTCCAAAGGAACCAACTCGGGGTTCAATGAACGCCTACCAAACATACACCGATTAAATTAACTTGTAAATCAAAACAAATCCCCGACAACGGCGCCAAAAACTTGATGGATAAAATTCCAAGTAATAAATACCTAGCAAGCGCACTAGTTACCGTAGTAGAACGCGCGAAAGCGAGGGTCGATCCCACAGAGACTTGTTGGACTAACAAGTAAATTTAATTAGTGTAAACGAACCAAGGGGGTTTTTGATTGATTTTGATTAAACTAAATTAACTACTAAACAATGAAAATAAATTACTAAATTAAAGATCACTAAGCAAACAAAGATTTAATTCAAGATTACGAAGATTCACAGATTGGGGTTCACAACTATCTCCTCTCTATGATATTTTATTAAAAAGATTATTAAACTTGTTCAAGAAATCGTTCACTTATTTAAGAGTTGGGACGGTCTGGTCACTGGATTGCAACCCTATTATTATCTCTATGTGAAATATTTCGCTAGGTCAACAACACACAAAAACAATTTATTAAGTTCTTAAGAACACTTGATCTTAAATTCTTTTGATTTCCGCTAAGTCCTCAATTAAATCTAATCACAAGAATATGATTCAATATATAAATTATCCACGCTAGTGCAACAATCTAAACCAAGATGATTTAAAGACCAAGAATATCAAGTCATATTAATGAAATCTTTAAATTAATTAAGTTCTATTCTTATGAACAAGAACAAGATTAATATTTAATTAAGCCCAATTTAGCATAGAGATTTGATAGTTATTACTCCCAATCCATGAACAATAAAATTAGCTACTCATCGACATAGCAATAAACACAAGAATATAATTAAAATCATAAACCTGGATAAACGCTTGATGATGAATAATCTCCCAAATCTTGTTTACAATCTTCAAAACTAAAGAAAACCTAAAACAAAGCATAAAAAACTAAAGGCTGCAGTCTAATATTTATACAGAGAGAAAACTACGGCCAAAAATAGGGAAAATTGGGTTAAAACCCGTCTGGCACACGAAACCCGAAAATCTGTACGGAAGAGCGAGCGGGCGCCTACTCATACCCAGGCGGGCGCTCATTTTCCCATTAACTTTGGTCATTCAAAACTCATAACAAGCGGGCGCCTGGTTCTGGTCGGGCGGGCGCCTGGTAGGCTTTTCTAACTTTCTTCATCTTTTCTTCTTTTCTTCACCTCCTTGACTAGGTTGACAAATGTTGACCTTGACTTTGACTCGATCAATTCTTGGTCTTCAATCCTTTAAATCTCTCAGACTTCGTAATACATCACATTACACTAAAAAAATGTCTCAAAACACACATAATCTCACAAAGTTCCTCAAACACAATTAAACCAAAATTACATTAAACTATTCTAAATTACATAAAAAAGTCAATAAAATGAGAACGAAAATGTAGAGATAACATATAATAAAATCGATCCATAAGGTTCATTCAATGATTATCATGAGTCTTGACAATGACATCCTAGCGGATGTAGCGAATCAGGAAACAGCAGGAGGCTTGTGGCTGACGTTAGAGAAGATGTATTTGACGAAGTCTCTAACCAACAAGCTCTATATGAATAAGAAATAATTTACTTTCCATATGTACGAATGTTTACCTATTAAGGATCACCTAGATCGATTTTCTGCTTTATTACTTGAATTGCGTAATATAGAGGTTAAAATCGATGATGAAGATGCTGCTCTAATTCTGTTGGTGTCTCTACTGATTTCGTATAAGTCATATATTTATTTATGTATAAATAAAGAGACAATTACTTTGGAGCAACTTAATTCTGGTCTGAAGACCAGAAAACTACGTCGAAAGGCGAGTCGTGCTAGTACAAAATCTCAGTCATCAGGTTTGGCTGCAGAAAGCAGCAGGGGGCATGGTAGAAAGAACGGAGGTTCTAGGAGGTCCAAGACCTGGAGATATCTATAGTTATTACAAGGAGAAGGGGCACTGGAAATCTGACTGTCTCAAGAAGAAGATAGAGCAGCAGGGAAAATCTGAGTCGAGCAGGGAAAATCTGAGTCGACTGCTTGATGAGACGTATTTTACACATTTAATTCCTAGGTTTCTATAAGCTTAAATTAATGATTTTGATGTATTTAGATTAGATTTTATGTATTTTGGGGCAGTTATGTATTGTTGGGGCTTAATTGTAATCCGGGGGTATTTTGGTCTTTTTATATTTTATCCGAATGTAATATTTTATGAGGTAAAAAATTATTCCCAAGATGTGCAAGAAAAAGTCAAAGTTAAAGTGCAAAGTCAAAGCCAACAAAGAAGATGGAGCAGCGGGTCAACAATTAGAAGTGAAGAAAAACAACTCAGTCCGTGTGGCAGACAGACTGAGTACGTATGGAACACATGAGCCCGGATGGAATGAGCATAGTCGGACACGAACGGACAGGAGGAGAACAATAATCAGTCCGTGTGCCACACGGACTGGGCACGTATGGGAGACGGACCAGACACGAATTCTAGGAAGCGAACGGTCCCGACGGTTTTGGCCAAATTTTAATTCCTTTTTATTTTTTTTCCTTTTTCTTTTAGACTTCTCCTAAGTATTTAAACTAGTTTCTCTCATTATTTAGGGCTACAACTTTACATACAATATTTTAGATCTAGGTTTTTATTTCTTATTCATGGAGTTTTCAAAGCGTTGGATGAGGAACTAAATCCAAGCTTTGGGTTTGATTTCTTGAACCATTTTTTTTTTTTTATCAATTTGAGCTAATTTTCCTTTCATAATTTTGTTCCTATTCATAATTTTACTTGTGCTTAATCTAGATTTATTGCTAGGGTTTTTAGACTTGATCAATCTATTTGCTCTGGTTAATTTATCTTTGCTAGAATTTTCTATAACTGTGTCAGTGTAGAAATTCATAAGTGCATGTGCCATGGTAAATTGTGAAGTAGGTAAAATTAGATGATTATCTGTGTGAAATAATCATAGAAAGTATTCTTGATCTTAGTTTTTTAAATCTTGAATCGATTAATATTGCGATCTAGACTGTGCCAGTTAGATTAATTTATTAATTAGGGTTTCTAGTGAGTGTGCCATTGCTAGTAACTATTTTGAAAGAAGAAACAGGTTAAAATAAATCTCGTTATAAAGTGAATAGGGTGAAAAATGAAAAGAGATATCAATGATAATTGAATAATTAGGTGGGGACGGAATCAAAACTAAAGTGCTTTCTAATTATTGTGTTAGCTCAATTTAATTTAGTTTATTTTTGTTTTAGGATTTAATAATTAAAATTTCCCCCAATCTTGTCAAGTGACAATTACGTAAACAAGTAACCGTTCTTCGTGGATCGATCCTGGACTTATCCTAGCTACATATTTTTAGAACCTAGTTCAGGTTTAATTTATAGGTGTGCGATTTAGCCTATTACTGCTGCAGCGGCAAGCAGTGACAATATGGATGAGGATTGTGATTATGCCCTAGTGAATGAAGAAGAAGCGTGCAAGGAAGTTGAATAGGTTCTAGATTTGGGTGATTCTTATCAAATGTGTTCACGCAAGGAGCTGTTTACAACATACAAGCAGAAGGATGGAGACCATATTTATATGGCTAATGGATTTGAAGGGAAAGAGAAAAGGTTCCTAGTATATCCTACAAGGTTCTGATATGGGTGAGGGTGTTGACAAGAAGGTGGAGCAGCGTTTTACTCTAGGCGGGAGTGAATTAGGCAAGCTGCGGCTAGAAGATCAACACACACCAGTTTTATCTGTCATGGTTGGCAAGATCCAATGTCGACTGGATGAGACACAACTGAATGACTGTTAGTTCCCCATTGGGGCGATTCTGAGTGCCCGTAAGTGCACGTCTGGGTGTCCAGAGGATACATGCATGCAAAATATCTGATTGTCCAGAGGACAAAGTTGTTTGTCTGGTGAGGCAAATTCTGAGTGTCTAGAAGATATATCTGAGACTAGCGAAATATCTGGTTGTCCAGAGGACAAATCTAGTGTCTTTGATGAAAGGCAGACTGAGGCAAAGGTGGAGCAATCTGTTCTGGTGCGAAGGATGTGGCTCAAGGTAGAGTCTATGTCAGTGTTTCGTACATCTTAATTATTAGGGGATATTCATGTTAGTATTGGAGTCCTAAACCGTGAGGAGATGAAGGGAGAGAAGGAGTCCAAGTCAAGGAGGTGGAAGAGTTAAAGCGGAGTTCGATTGGGAGAAGGAAAATGACTGCCGGAGGAGTGGGCGGCCACACAGGGAGGAGCTAGGCGACCGCCCAAACCATCAGGCGACCGATCAAATCATCAGAGTCGGAATAGAGCTTAAAATGACCAAAGTGGGCGGCCGCACATTTTAAAGTGGACCGCGCACTTCTGCCGTGCCAGATCTGATTTCTGATTTATTTCCTATTTTGATTGTATCTCTTCCAAATAGACTTAGGACTTCCTTGTACACCTATATAAGCATAGTTCTGGCCTAGAACACATTGTATCACCATATTAAAGAATATTTAATAAAATATTGGCTTGGCGATTGCCCCCGGACGTAGTTCTTGTGTTGAACGAACCGGGCAAACAATTCTTGTGTTCTTTGTGTATGACTCTCTCTTATTTATTGTTTCTGGGTATCGTGTTCTTGATTTCAATTACAACGGGGTACCACTAAATTCCCAACAACTGGTATCAAGAGCTTTGGTTAGGAGGATTCAAAGTTTCATCCGTTGATTATTTTGAATCACGTTCTTGGGGACTTTGTGGAGCAATCTAGGGTTGAAGATTACCTTTTTTGTTAGGATCTTCATAAACCTAGGTGAGAAACCTGCAGACATGTTACAAGGGGATTGGGAGACGTTGGATCGTAAGGAGTTGGGAGAGATGAGGAGTGCTCTAATCAACGATGTAGCACGGAACGCGATGGAGGCCAAGACAACGTGATGTAGGAGCAGACAAGGCGAGATTTCCAGCATCGCAACCAGGCGCCCGCTCGCTTTCCATCAAGAGCCCGCCTGGAATTAATATCCAGACGGCTGACCTTACTGCCATAATGAGTGCCCGCTCGGGCCAAGGCAAGCGCCCGCTCGGTGTAGCGGCAGATTTGTCCAGTTTACGTATTTTTAGTTTTTGAGCAGTTTAATTAGGATTTTAATTAGTATTTTCGTCATTATTTTTACTAGGTCATTTAAAGAGGGTTTTAGAGTAAGATTAGGAATGTTTTTGCTATTTTTGAGTCCAATTATGTTACCATATAGGTTAGGATTAATTTTAGAAGGTTTAGGATTGTTTTTCAAGTTTTATGGGCACTATAAAATAGGCCTAAAGTTGTATTCCGAAAATTAGACTTTATTAAATAAAATTTTGATTGCTTTGCAATTGTTAAGAGATTTTCTCTTGTTCTTGGTGGATTCCAAGATTATCGTGTTTGAGGGTGCTTCGCTTGAAGGCTCTTGTGTGTAGCACGCTACTCACGAATTCTATCGCTTCCGTGCTGCGTCAGTTGGTATCAGAGCAGGCCATATCCTGTCTTTTGCATCATACTGAAGTATAATGGGGGATCAGGCAATAAAGGCTGGTATCGATGTTGTAACCACTGCTATCAATTCCTTGGCAACGCAGATTGCAGCGTTGGTTGCCGCTCAACAAAATCAAAACTGTCATGGTGAGAGAGACAGGGTTGATCCGTTACAAGGGGCAAAAAATCGGGATGATTCTAGTTTCGGTGACGAGGTTATTTATGAAATCGATCTTCGATTGGATCGTGCTCGACAACAGGAACAGTATTTCCTAGCGTTAGAGGACGAAGAACTCGATGAAGCGGACAAGCATGATCGACGTGTGCAGAAATATAAATCAATCAGAGATCTGAATCGAGCAGCAAGGGAACGAGTGCTTAGGCAGCGACATAGGATGGAAGCCAAATTTTTTGCTGACAAAGCCGATCATTATACTGCCAAAATTCAGAGACTGGAAGCGCACAGATCTGCTGTTTTTGAACGTGCTAAAGAAGAACGTCGGGCTCAGTTCAAGGTGTTGTTGCAGAATAACAAGACTATTGATGAAGAAGAAAGCCGCGAGGAAAATATCCACCGCGTCGATCTGATTGAAGAGAAAAAATCATTCAAACGGAGAAGATTTAGTGGCAGTCAAATCCACGGATCAGGATCTACAAATATTGAGTGAAGATTTCAAAGGAGAGAAAATTACTAATAATTTTCTGTTCAAGGTTGAAGGTCCCGTTTCAAAGGCAACAGTTCGAGAAAAAAATATTGCAGGTTTGATTATTTTTTTGAAAAGTTCATTCTGCGTCAAATTGTGCTTAAGGAGCGGATCTATTCAAAGTATTTGTTCAAATGGGACGGCAATTTCCAAGCTTCGGAGATGAACTCGGGGACGAGTTCTTTTGAAGAAGAGGTGACTGATGTAGGAGCAGACAAGGCGAGATTTCCAGCATCGCAACCAGGCGCCCGCTCGCTTTCCATCAAGCGCCCGCCTGGAATTAATATCCAGACGGCTGAACTTACTGCCATAATGAGCGCCCGCTCGGGCCAAGGCAAGCGCCCGCTCGGTGTAGCGACAGATTTGTCCAGTTTACGTATTTTTAGTTTTTGAGCAGTTTAATTAGGATTTTAATTAGTATTTTCATCATTATTTTTACTAGGTCATTTAAAGAGGGTTTTAGAGTAAGATTAGGAGTGTTTTTGCTATTTTTGAGTCCTATTATGTTACCATATAGGTTAGGATTATTTTTAGAAGGTTTAGGATTGTTTTTCAAGTTTTATGGGCACTATAAAATAGGCCTAAAGTTGTATTCCGAAAATTAGACTTTATTAAATAAAATTTTGATTGCTTTGCAATTGTTAAGAGATTTTCTCTTGTTCTTGGTGGATTCCAAGATTATCGTGTTTGAGGGTGCTTCGCTTGAAGGCTCTTGTGTGTAGTGCGCTACTCACGAATTCTATCGCTTCCGTGCTGCGTCACAACGGTGGGGTTGCTACAGATGCTGTCAGACATGTATGAGAAGCCATCTAATATCAATAAGGTGCACTTGATAAAGAGGTTTGCGAATGTGAAGATGTCGGAGGGGCAGACATCAGCGAGTCATATCGGCAATTTCAAAGGTATGGTGGACCAATTTAAAAGTGTTGATATTACTTTCTCGGACGAAGTGTTAGCGTGTTTTCTACTAAAATCGCTGCGTGATAGTTGGGAGGTAACTGTCACGACGATTAGTACGTCGAAGGCAACGTTAGTATATGTGGAGTTTAGAGATCTCATCCTTCAAGAGGATTTGAGAAGGAAAGATAAAAGGGGAGAAACTTCCGTAAATGGGGCTGCACTTAGGGTAGAGAAAGCTAGGGGAAGGGGAGGACCAAAAAAGGGGAACAATAAATCGATCAAGTGCTACAATTGTGGGGCAAAGGGTCATATTAGTTATGATTGTCCGGATAAGGAATATGGTGATGCACACATGGTGGATGATGAGGATGTATTAATCATAGGAGAGGAGCAGTCGGGTGAAGATTGGGTGTTAGATTCTGGAGCTTCTTTTCATGCTAGTTGGGATGTAGAGTCAATGGAGCAATATACACCGGGAGATTTTGGGATTGTTTATCTTAGTGATGATCAACCATTGAAGATCAAAGTTAAGGGGAATGTGATGATGAAGACACCTAATGGGGCTGTTTAACACTTATGGAGTTAAGGAGAAGATGTTGTACTCTACCTACAATATCGATGTTTGCTCGGGTGGGAGCAAGAGGCTAAAGGACCGGCCTATTGGTGTAGAAAGGAGAGACATCAAGAAACGGTGTGTTAGGTGGGAGAGTGACATGAAGTTGATCAACACGGTGTGGAAGTCAAAGTACCCTAACAGAGAGCATGTTCAGACCAATAGAAGACAATGGAAGAAAAGAGGTGTGTCCAAGTTTCAACGGGGAGCATTGCGAGGAAGGTGGGTCTGGAGGGAGAAGGCGAAGTTAGACTTGCAGGGAGAAATCAAGGTAGAAACTGATTTGGGGAGGCAAGAACAATCTAACACGGAGGGGTTGAAACCAAGCGACGTTGTAATCTTTATACCCTACTCTACTGCATGGTTTTTCTATCTCCAAATCTATAACGCTAAACAACTCACCCAGGTTCTCTAATTTCCACTCAATTCCCCATCTCTCTTCACTCTACCTCTGTATCCCCCCGGACCTTCGGCCGTCTCTCTCCACACGCTCTCGAAAATATTACAATAGAGGTTAGAAGTAGTTTTGCTTGGATATTAGCTAGATACCAAGGTGGAATGTAATTGTGATTAGGGCTGGACTTGCAGGGTTGCAAGTAGCAATACAGTTGATGGTATTTGGGTATAACAATTCCCTTCCCTCCCCCCATAGCAGTTGTAGATCAGTTCATTTGAAGTGAGAGCAGACCATTGAAAAATTGGAAAAGCACGCTCTTGAGAGAGAACGGAGACTGAGAGAGTGAGAGAGTGAGATAAGAGTCTTCGGGTTTTTTCAAACGTTTATGTATCCCGGAATCTTTTAATGATGATGAAACTAAAGGTGCGTTTAGTCAACAACGTGAATCCTTCAGATGCAATATTATGAGTCAATTGATCCACGTGATGCAAGAACTAATGCCAGAGATGGGTTCTTCTAAGTCCTGCAAGGGACATTTTGTTGGAGTTCTTAGTGTTAGTCATAAAGATCCTACGTGATCTAGTTACCTTTTCACATTAGGTTATTATCAGTATTAGTATTTATTTTCCTAGGATTCTATTTTACGTTTACTTGTTTCTCAAGATAGCACTCTTGTATTTATACTCATTCTAAACATCAATACAAGTGATTTTCCCTTTTACCAAAGTCTATATGGTAACCAGAGCAAGATCGGAAAAAACCCCCACCCACCCGCTCAAATAAAACCAACACATACAACCCATCCGCCACCTCTACCAATACTACCAACAACCAGAATACCCCTCAAAATCCTCCTCCGAGTGAGTATAAGGGTCGTTGCCAAAGGTGCAGGAATTTTGGGCACTTCTTAAATCAATGTCCATCTTTTCGCCAAGTCTTCCCCAATGCCACTTTTCTGACAACTCCCAACAGTAATCCTACTAACCCTCAGTAAAACCCTACCGGGCAGCCCCACAACCCCAACTCGAGAACCTTTGCAGCCTCTACAAGTCGTCCCACTCCACCCAGTTGGCTACTTGACTATCGGTTGTACACACCATGTGACACATGACCTGAACAATTTGGCTCTTCACTCTTCGTATGATGGCACCGATGAACTTCTCATTGGTGATGGTTCGGGTCTCCTTATTTCTCACATCGGTTCAACCTCTTTCTCTACTCCTTCTCATTGCTTCAAACTTAATCATGTCTTACATGTTCCTAATATTTCTCGTAATATTATCTCTATTTCTAAACTTTGTCAAGACAATAATGCTACTATCACGTTCTCATCTGACTCTTTTGTTGTGAAGGAACGTCTCACGAACACCATCCTCCTTCAAGGCAAATCTAGTTCTGACGTCTACGAATGGCTTCCCACCTCCTTCGCTGTTCATGTCTCTCCTCCCATGGTCAACTCTGCGTCAGTCTCCATCACATCTACATGGCATCATAGATTAGGGCATCCTTCTTCTAGTATTTTACGTCATATTAGTAATTCATTTCATTTAAATATTCCTAGTTGTTCATCTTTTCATTGCAATTCCTGCGATTGCAATAAAAGTCATAAACTTCCATTTTATAATAATACTATTACTTCTTCTGGTCCACTCGATGTTTTGTACAGTGATGTTTGGACATCCCCTTTGCATTCGTTTGATGGGTTCAAATATTATATTATATTTGTCGATCATTATTCCAAGTATATTTGGCTGTACCCATTAAAACATAAAAATGATGTTGTGTCTGTCTTCTCCAACTTAAAAGCCCTTGTTGAAAAGTTTTTCAAACGTCCCATTCTTACTATTTTCAGTGACAACGGTGGGGAATACATTGGTCTTCAACATACTCTCATATCTCATGGCATTACTCATCTCACATCCCCACCACACACACCAGAACACAATGGGTACTCTGAGCATCGCCATCACCACATTGTGGAAACCGGGTTGTCACTTCTCACTCATGCTCACATGCCTCTCTAATATTTGACACTTGCATTCGTCACAACCTCTTATCTAATCAATCGTATGCCTACTCCTACCTTAAAACTTGCATCCCCTTATTCTACCCTTCTCGGTCATCCTCCCAACTACCAAAAGCTCCGGTGCTTCGGCTGTTTATGTTACCCCTGGCTTCGTCCATACACCACTAACAAACTTGCTCCTAAGTCAGCTCCGTGTGTATTTGTAGGCTATTCTCCTACCCAAAGCGCCTACTACAGCCTCGAGCCTAAAACCTCCAAAATATTTGTGTCTCGACATGTTAAGTTTGTTGAAACTCACTTTCCCTTCTCCACATTTGAACCTTCTGGCACTTCATCCAATGCTTCCGCTGATCCTTGTTGCACTTTTCACATCCCTACTCTCCTAATGCCAGCAACTCAATCCCCTCCTCCAACTGCCGAGCCACAGCCCACACCCTCTATCCCAAACACAATGTCCTCACCCAAACCAAATACACTGTCCTCCCCACCTTCCCTGAACAACTCCACTAGTTCCAAGCCTACCCCATCAGATTCTTCCTCCACTGCCGAACATACTCCTGCCAATTCACCTTCCGGATCACCTTTTGTCCAGCCGTCCCCACAGCACAAAGGTCCGCGCACCCGGTTACAAAATAACATCACAAAACCCATTAATAAACTCAACCTCACCAATTCACTTTCCAACTCTGTCCCTGAACTGAATAAAGTGGCCCAAGCCCTCAAAATACCTGCGTGGCGAGAGGCAATGCAAAGTGAATATGATGCCCTTCAAAAAAGTCAAACTTGGGAACTCGTTCCATCTGCTCCGTCCCAAAATGTGGTAGGTTGTAAGTGGATTTTTCATACCAAATACAACCCGGATGGTTCCATAGATCGCCACAAGGCACGTCTTGTTGCAAAGGGATTTCACCAATGACCCGGTATTGATTACTCTGATACTTTCAGTCCGGTCGTGAAACCAGCAACCATCCGCACTATATTGTCCTTGGCTACAATTCGTGACTGGCCACTTCGACAAGTGGATATAAATAATGCTTTTCTGCAAGTTTCCCTTCATGAAGATGTGTTTATGGCTCAACCACCTGGGTTTGTCAGTTCGTCTCATCCTACCCATGTGTGTAAACTACGCCAAGCCATCTATGGGCTCAAACAGGCGCTTCGAGCATGGTACACTGAATTAAAAAATTATTTACTTTCTCTTGGGTTTTCTACTAGTGTATCTGATACGTCCCTTTTTATTCTCCGCACTCCCAAGCATTTACTTTATGTTTTGGTATATGTGGATGATATTATTATTAGTAGTTCGGATAATTCTTTGGTGGACAGATTTATTTCACAGTTTGTATCCAGGTTTTCTCTTAAAGATCTGGGTACATTGTCCTACTTTCTCGGGGTTGAGGTAATTCCGCATGCTCAGGGTTTATTTCTCAGCCAACACAAGTATGTTCAAGACCTTCTTACGAGAACAAACATGCTTGAAGCCAAGCCCGTCCCCACTCCGATGGTGCCTCATCCGCCTCTTACTCTCCATGACGGTACACCTATCTCAAATCCTTCAGAATTTCGAGCTATTGTTGGCACATTACAGTATCTAGCACTGATAAGGTGTGATCTCTCTTTCGCTATTAATCACCTGTCTCAGTTTATGCACTGTCCTACTGATATTCATTGGGCAGCTCTCAAACGAGTGTTGCGTTATTTGGTTGGCACGAGCAGTCATGGTATTCTTATTAGACGTGATTCTCCAGTTACTCTGAATGGTTTTGCTGATGTTGATTGGGCAGCGGATAAGGATGATTATATTTCCACCACAGGTTACATTGTTTATCTTGGTCGTAATCCTCTATCTTGGAGCTCGCGGAAACAGAAAACTCTTGCCCGGTCCTTTACCGAAGCTGAATATCCGGCATTTGCTGACACTACAGCTGAGATTCTATGGTTACAAAATTTACTTCATAAGTTACATGTTGAGATCCCCTACACGCCTACCATTTATTGTGATAACCTGGGTGCTACGTATGTGTTTCACTCTAAAATGAAACACTTGGGTTTAGATTATCATTTTGTTCGTGAACAAGTTCAAGCTAACAAATTGCGTGTCTCACACATATCGAGGGCGGACCAACTTGCAGATGTTCTTACCAAGTCTTTACCTAGACCGAAATTTCTTGAGATTATTGCCAATATTGGACTCTCTACACAGTCGTCCATCTTGCGGGGGCGTGTTAGTCATAAAGATCCTACGTGATCTAGTAACCTTTTCACATTAGGTTATTATCAGTATTAGTCTTTATTTTCCTAGGATTCTATTTTACGTTTACTTGTTGCTCAAGATAGCACTCTTGTATTTATACTCATTCTAAACATCAATACAAGTGATTTTCCCTTTTACCAAAGTCTATACTTAGTTCAGTGATTTTTCTTTCCAGGAATGTTTTGAACAAAACATTCACGCAATGAATGTCATCTTTAAATATATTTCCCTCCTACATGAACGCCTGCTAAGTGTTTGTTTGATCCTTGCTGCTGCTGCTGCTGCTTTTTACATGAACGCCTGCCATCTCCTTCACCCTCATTATGTGTTTTCTAATTTTGGGCAACATATTTTAATGTTGTGTTTGGTTTAATTGGTTGTTGGATTTTTTTGGTGTTTCTGTTACCTTTCTGATTCATACGCCCTTTTTTGCTTTTCAACAAATTTGCTTGCATTGCTGGAAAATAGAATGGAAAAGAAGGAAATACTCCAAGGGTGTTGGGTGTCAATCTGCGATACTTTTGCTTGCATTGCTGGAAAATAGAATGGAAAAGAATGAAATACTCCAAGGGCGTTGGGTGTGACTTGATTAAAGTCTTGGTTCCTCCGTCACAAAAAAGTTAATTTGTAGGAAAAAAATATTGATTCTTCCTTTTCCAGTTGCATAAAAATTTGTAGTATTCCTTGCTTATGGTTTTCCTGTTGTTAAAATATTGAACTTGCTTGAAAAGTTTTGATATTGTTCCCTCACTCTTACTTACCCTGGGGTTAAGGTTACTGTTCTATGCTTGGTCATAGATAGGTATGGAAGGACCCTTCTTTAATTTGTGTGTGCTTCTCCTTAACTTTCATATTTGAGTTGAGTATTTAGTTTTTATATTAATAGTATTTCATTTAATAACTACTGGAAATTTGAAATTGTCATTATAAGTACTACCTTTTCCCATAAAAAAATGTTTCTATGTGATTCTCACCTTTAAAATTTGCAGTTCAATGTATACTTGCCATACTAAAAGCTTATAAAGTATTCCCTTTGACTGTTTTGTTTGACAAGCTAGAACAAGGATTACGATATTGTTCTGTATTTTGTTTCTTTGGTTCAAGACTTCTGTATAGGAATTATTCTATGAAATAGTCATGGAAACAGTAGATTGTGAATGTGAAGAGAAACATATCGCTATGTATGATGTCAAATTATACGACACCTGTATGGCTTAGACTTCCTTTATGCAGCATATGATTATGGCAAAAAAAAAAACTTAACATTGCTATAGGCTTTAGATATGGCTGCGAATCATAAAGGCAGGCTGCTCACCTAGGTTGAAAGTCCATGAACATATGTCTCATGTCTGCAATAATTAGTTTTGAGGGTGATATTTTTCTTGCATCTCATCCATATTAGACATATTATACGGTAGGTAGTATTTTAGGGATATAAATCTTTGTATGTTTTGATAAGTATTGTAATTAGTTGAGTCCAATATTTTAGGGTACATACTTTCCTAGTACAGCACAACTAGGGCTTTTGGTTCTCTGTATATATTTGTAACCAGTACAATTATTCAATACACGGAAAACAATTTTTGCTTCCGCTGTTGTCCATGATCGTCCTTGGCCTGTATTTCTACATGGTATCTGTAATAATCCGAAAAATTACTAATTTTCTTTTGAGCTATAGTTATATTTTTGAACTCTTAAATATATTTTGAAAAGTATTTTATTTTATTTGGGCTCTTATAAAGGTAATATGGCCATTAGGGATGTTTTGGATTAAAATAATGGGTTGTATTAAGATAATTATTTGGGGCAATTTAAGCTAAATGAAATTAAGGTGTTACGTGGGCCCATTTGGGTTAGATGAAATGATCTCTTGACTTTGTTTATTTTGGGCTGTTAGTATAAGTTGTGATTTGGGCCAGACTTATCTTTATAGGGTAAATTAGTAAGCTAAGTTTGATTATAAAATAGATAATTTTACCCTAAAGTAAAAGCAGTTGATTAATCGCAGCCACAAAAAAATGGACGGGAGAATTCCGGCGCAGAAGAAGAGTTAGGGAGAAGTGATGGCTACTTAAGAAGAGGTAATTGTATTGTTGGTTTATGAATATTAGTATAATAGAGGTATCAGCGTGTGTGTGCTAAGATTGCATGTGTTTGTGGGACTAACTGAGTATTAGGGAGTATCTAGTATTTGATCTAAGCAAGTTGTACTATTATTTTGGTTTTGAGCAGTAGGTGGTAAAAAGCACCATCAAAAGAGGAGGTAGTATGTTTTCGAGAGCTCCTTGCAGACCATTAAGGTAAGGGATTATACCTCTTTTTAGGTATTTGGTTCGTGTACCATTTTAATTATTAGGCTTCCGCATATTTTGTTGGCGATGTTCGTTCTTTGATACGTATGGACTGACCTCGCGTCAGTGCTTTGCTTTGACTCCCTCGGTTACCGTCATTTGATAATCTTTTGCTATTTTCGTTTGCTAATTTCGTGACTTTCGTTTCATCAGTTCGTAAATTTTTTGAGATCGTTAAATTTTGTATTTTGAAACAAATGAAATTTTTGATGTGAAAATAAGTTTTTGAGATCCTATCAATGATCACTTAAGTTAGACAACTCGTCTCGACGGGGTTTATTTGATTTTGGCCTGAAAAGGCAACTTTGTTCACTGCTCAGGAGGAGTGGTGGGGTGATCCGGATTCACTTTTTAGACCCATGCGGGGTAATTTTGTGTGCTCTTCGGAGTATTTGTCCCTTCGGGGAATTTAGGTTTGAAAAGGTCATTAGACCACTTATGTGATCATGATATCTGTGAGGGGTTTCGTTATTTACGGCTGGTATGGGACGGTCGTAAATAATTAGATCTCTCGAGTTAGTTTCGTTCAGTCATCAGTCCTTTGAAATTCTGAAATCTGTGAGTGGTTTAATTATTTATAGCTGGTATGGGACGGTTATAGATAGTTAAATCATTCGAGTCTTTTAGCATCAATTTGTCATCGTTTGGAATTCCATAATATCTGTGAGTAATTTAGTTATCTACAAACGGTATGGGACGGTTGTAGGTAATTAAATTGCTCGAGTCTGTTCTGTTAAATTTGTAAAACCTTTGAGATTTTGTTAAAGCATTTGAATTTCCTTTTGATTTCGTACTCGTTGATATTCCTTCAGGTCAACTCCTCCTTAGTAACCGGAGGGGTTGTATATAAACTTACTGAGCTTTTGTTCGCTCACCCTTTCATTCTCTTTTTCTTCCAGGTAATAATAGAAAGATTTGAGACAGTTGGAGAAGCATTAGCAAATGTTCACAGAGTATTTTAGATATGATTTTCAGGCTCTGTTATTGTATCTTTCGGGTTGTAGTAAGTGAGTTTGAGAATGTTATGTACAGTTGTTTATGAAGAAAAATAATAATAGCAAAAGTGTTATTTAAGAGTGTTTTGTGGTTTTAGAATTGTGAATGGTGACGTGGCCGGACTTTGGACCCGTAAAGTTTGGGTCCGAATTTCGGGGCGTTACAGTATCAGCCTAGTCTCGATCCATTGTTAGACTCTCTTTCTCTTTCTTCTTCGACTCTTTATGTTTGGATCTCAAGATTCTCATTCCTCTCTCACCATGTCTGGTTCTACTTCTTCCTCGGCAACGTCTTTGCCCACTTTCTATAACCCTACGGCCATCATGGGTCAAACCTATCTCACCAAGGAAAACTACGTCAATTAGAGTACACTCTTCAAAACTCTTCTCCGTACCCATGGATTGCTGTTTGTTGTCAATCCCGAGCAACCAGACGCCACACTCACCTATGGCTCTGTGAACCCCGACCATGCCATCTGGAAATCTGCCACCGATTTGGTTTGCGGGTGGATAAAAGGTACTATTACTTCTGCTGTCCAACCATATCTCAATTCTTGTGAGACTGCACCTGCGGCTTGGGCTGCTTTGGCCAAAAGATTTGGTGCCACCTTTGCTTTACAGATTGAAAATCTCAAGGAGAAGCTTCATGATCTCAAAAAGGCTCCTGAAACTTCCATTGCTGAGTACTTGCTCCGTGCTTTGTCCATCGCCGATTCACTTCTTGCTGCAGGAGATCCAGTCGACGATGCTGTCTTAATCCAGCGTATCTGTGGTGGTTTGGGTCAGGAATTTAAGGAGTTTTTAACATTGGTTGATGCTATACATGCCCGTAATCCCCTTACTCTAGATGTTCTCACAGATTTGCTACTAAAGGAGGAGATGTTACTGCAGAAGTTCTCCACCCCGATCCAGCAAACGACGGCTCTACTGGCTGCACAACCTTCTGGCTCGAATCCCCCTCAGGCTTTATTTGCCCAGAATCGTGGTGGAGGTAATCAGTCTCGTGGTAATGGCAGGGGTAACAACAACAGAAATAATGGCAGGCGTCAAAACGGGGGCAACGGCCAGCGCGGGCAGTGGACTGGAAATTGGAAGTACAACAACAACGGAGGTTCTAATGGTTATTGGAATAACAACAACAACAATGGGGGACACGGCAACTGGAACAATGGTAATAGTGGGGGTCACGGAAATTGGCACAACAGCAATAATGGAGGACGTGGCCATGGTAACAATCAAAACAATAGCCACGGTAATTCTGGTGGCGCACAAAACCGTGGGGGGTATACTGGGACTAACAGCCATGGTCTATTACCAACTCTAGATGTGACTTGTCAGTTGTGTTTTCAACATGGACATAGTGGACGAGAGTGTCAGGCATTCTCCGCATACATGGCTCGTTCGACTCCCTACATCCTTGATTCGGGTGCCACCAATCACATCACCGACAACCAGTCCTCCCTCTCCGGATCTTAATTATGATAATTGCGGAGTCGTTTTTGGAGTCGTTTGAGCGATAACGCGGGAATGGGCATAACTTTTGATTCCGGAGGAGTTACGGGACGCACAGCATATCAAAACGAGCGTCTTTTCGAGAGGAACAAGAGTCATGGGGCTTTGCCCCTTGAGCGGCCCATAAAAAGGCCAAAAATCTGCTTCTAAGGCCCTCAAAAGGCCCGACGAAGTTTTTATCAGGTTTTCTTAGTTTTTGGATATTTTCGTCCTTTTGACTGTTTTAGGGTTATTTCGAATTAGGGTTTTTCGAGACTTATTTATACTTTGTTCTAGGGCTTTGTGAGGCAGTTTTTTGCCGTTTTATGATATTAATCATTACTCTTCAGTTTTCTCGAGCGAAAATTGACTGTTGATCGCTGAATTTCTCGAGCGAAGTTCTGTGATTAATCTTTATCAAGTCTTCCGCTACGTCAATTACCAACTCTAGATGTGACTTGTCAGTTGTGTTTTCAACATGGACATAGTGGACGAGAGTGTCAGGCATTCTTCGCATACATGGCTCGTTCGACTCCCTACATCCTTGATTCGGGTGCCACCAATCACATCACCGACAACCAGTCCTCCCTCTCCAGATCTTATCCGTACCCAGGTAAAGATGTAATTACTGTTGCTAATGGTTCTAAGTTGCCTATTATGCGTATTGGTAGTTCCCCTGTGCACATTAACAATCGTTCCTTTACTCTTAAAAATATGTTGTTTGTTCCTAGTATACATCGTCCTTTATTATCCATCTGACAATTCTCCAAGGATAATAATTGTTTCTTTGAACTTGACTCTTCTGGTTTTCGTGTTAAGGACAATCGGACGAAGGAGATTCTTATTTCTGGCAGTAACTACAGCGGCCTATACCAACTTTCTTTCGATTCCACGTCTTCCAATAGTTCTGTTGCACTTCTTGGTGAACGCTGGAGTCAAGATACCTGGCATGCTCGCTTGGGTCACCCTTCTACTCCAGTTTTCAGAGTTTTGTGTCAACAATTTAATTTACCGTTAAGTAGCAAATTTGATGTACACCATTGTTGTCATTGGTGTCCGTTAGGCAAGTCTAGTAAATTACCCTTTTATGCTAGAACTTTAATGCCTTGCATCCCCTAGATATGCTTCATTTGGATGTTTGGGGCCCCGCCCCGGTTTCTTCTATGAATGGTTTTCATTATTATCTCTCGGTTGTTGATGATTTTTCTCGCTTTGTATGGATTTTTCCCATGACACATAGATCTGATGTTACATATTTTTTCTACCTTCAAAACACAGATTGAAAATCAATTGTCCCGTAAGATCTCTGCTATACATACTATTAAGACCATTCAAACAGATGGAGGGGGTGAGTTTACTGGTCGAGTCTTTGTCAATTATCTCGAAAAAGTTGGCATTTATCATCAAATTACGTGTCCGTACAGCCCTCAACAAAATGGTGTCGTAGAACGAAAACATCGCCACATTGTGGAAATGGGTTTGTGTCTCATGGCTAAAGACAAAGTTCCTTATAATTTTTGGTTGGAAGCTTTCTCTACCGCCGTCTACCTTATTAATCGTCTACCCATGCGACAACATAAGTTTGTGTCTCCCTATCAAAAGTTGTGGAGGCGAAAACCAGACTATCGTTTTCTTAAAGTTTTCGATTGTTCATGTTTTCCCTACATCGTTCCTACCAATGCACATAAACTTATGCCTAAATCAACACAATGAATTTTTCTTGGTTATGATAATGTTCGTAAGGGTTATCGTTGCATGGATCTAACTTCTAAGAAAGTTTATGTTTCAAGACACGTGTTATTTGATGAGCTTGATTTTCCTTGGCATAATTCTTGTACAAATAAATTGTTGACAGGTACAGAATGGATGCCTTTGCCCTCGGATACTCGTTTGGACAATCAGTCTGCCCTTGCACCCATTTCCGGACCTCACTTGGCTCGCCCTTCCACGGAAAATTCTGCACAGCCAATTCTTACGCGACCTGCTGCCTTGGGTCCAAACAGGCCTGTGTTCAATCACTCTCTGGTGCCCCTGCATCTTCTGGAACTGATACCAGGCCCTCTCCCTGCTTATGCCGAGACAGATCACACTCCTGCCGTTTAATCTACATCAACTGAGGTCCCTTCCGTCTCACCGATGGCCTCTCTAACATATGCCAACACGGATTCTTCCAACCTGACATCTCCTCTGTCTGGTGCTTCCTCTTCTACTCTGCCTCTTCGCTATCGAGGTATGCACGAGTTGTATGATGATACTTCTCCCTGTTCTACTCCTTCTAGTTTTATTGCTGCACAAGAGGATCCGTTTTATGAGCCACGTACCTTTAAACAAGCATCAAAGTTTAATCATTGGAGTGATGCAATGAAAGAGGAAATTTCTGCTCTTGCTAAAAATCAGACTTGGTCTCTTGTTCCTTTTCAACCTCAGATGAATGTAGTCGGGTGTAGGTGGATTTTCAAAGTTAAATGGAAGGCTGATGGCACTCTTGATAGGCATAAAGCTCGGTTGGTAGCTCAAGGTTTCACACAACAAGCCGGTCTTGATTACGATGAGACATTCAGTCTCGTCGTTAAGCCTGTTGGTGTTGGTGTCCTAGGCACGTTTGTTAAACGTTGTATAAGTTATCATTTTATTCATAATAATAAAGAGATAATAAGATTATTATTATGGCTCGTGTTTGCTTATAATAATCTCCGTCCCTAGAGCTTGTTAAGCACTAGTATAAAGGCTAAATGATCATGGGATGATCATGTTAGATTTATAGGTACTTGTTTGGAACAAGGTACTGGACATGACCCGCGGCATGAGATTTATGTCATGGTCGATGTCATATATAAATCTCATATTAGTTATGTCATTTGAATCCTTAGACATGAAGTTATTATAGTCTTCCACTTGATGAACATTATGTTTGACATATTCAAACGCTACCTTAACACGGTAGTTATAAAGGGTATGATTGGCGTAATCGGATTCACGTAGGGAAGAATAATAAGCTAAATGGATTTGTCCCTCTTCGGAGAGATGTCAAGCTTGGGCCCCTCGAAGGAATGATGTTGATGAAATGTTTGGCCAAACTCAAATAGATTGATTGGATCAATGTCATTTGGATTATCAACATATTCGGAATCGAGAAAGTATTGAACAATACAAGTTGACTTGTTGACCATGACTTGTGTTCAATGACATCGTGGACAAAGGGATTATGACATGTTCTAAAAGGAATGCGAACTTGTATCTAGTTATACTATTTGGGTAGGTATGACGGTTTGCTAGAACCTAATCATATCTTATGGTTTCATGTTTGAACCCATTGCCAACTTAGTATAATCCTAGAGGGTCACACACAATAGAACGAATCCTAAATAAGGACTATATTGGAAATTTGGAAAAATTGGATTTTTCTGGGCCTTTGGGCGACTGCCCAAATGGGCTGGGCGACCGCACAAGAACTTGGGCGGCCGCACACCTCAGTTTGGGCGGCCGCACAGTGCTGTCGGGGGCAGATTCCTAATTTGACTCGGAATCGAATTTTGGACGGGTTTTAACACAAGTTTCCTATTTGGAATAGGTCTTACTTGTGTATAAACAGCAGAATTCGGCCATAACTCAGACTGAATGTTTTTGCAAGCCTCCAAAGAGTTTGAGAGGGTTTTATTTTGTTCTAAGAAATCCCAGATTGAAGAACAAAATTATACACAAAGAAAATTCCATATAGTTCATATTAATTGTGAAAACGTGTTTCATAATTTGGTCTAGCAACCAAGATCAAGTGTTCTTGATATTCGTTCGTGGTGTGGATACCGCTAGAGGGTGAAACTTATCATCTTCAAAGTTCGTGATTATTACTATGATCGTGATCAAGTTTTCAAGTCTCTATCGAATTTAAGGTTGCAAAATTAAAGGCATCAAGGGTTAGTATTCTAGTATTCATATTGTTATATTTGACTTAATCATATGAATGAATCTATGGGCTTTGGGTTTCATTAAATTTTAAATGCTTAATTCCGCTGCGCATGTTGCTATGAAACCCAACAGTGGTATCAGAGCCCCTTTCATGTTGATTATTTCAATACTAGATCATGTTGTGTGTATATAAATTGTTTATGTGCCAAGCATGATATGAATATTGGATTATATGATGTTTATGTGTTATGTGATTTTATGTGGTTTATTGTTTTACAACTTTAATCGCACGATTCAATCGCAATAAATATTATGGTGGATTCTGAATTGTTTGATTATTAATTCTGATTGGATCATGGTTTTAATAATCGGGGAAAGACAATTTTAAGACAAATTTTCGAACTTCAAAATTCTTCTGATGCGTTTGGGCGACCGCACAAATCTCCCTGGGCGGCCGCACATGTTTGGGCGACCGCACAGGAGAGTTTGGGCGGCCGCACAGTTCACTGATTCTGTTCTGATTTTGGTTAAAATTGGAATTTGGAATTTTCGAGAGGTCCAACCGAACCAGTAACAAAAACAGACCAGACTTGCTAATCTGGAATGGGCTTTGGGTAGTTGGTTTGAGTGTGGATCTTGGGGTTTGATTTTCCTATTTGTTTTAGTCTTGTGATTCTAAGATTGGTTCAAGGTTTGGATGGCTAATCTACGTTCATCGAGATTGTGTTTCCCAAACTTGATCGCAATCAAAGTTTCAAAGATAAAATGAAGTTAGAATTATGAAGAGTTCATAATTGCTAAAATTGAGAAAGAAAGTTCTTGATTCAATGATTGGAGATCCATGTGGAATTGTGAATGCAATTGGCCTACGTTCATCGAGACCATCTATTGCTTAGTTTCGGCCACATGGACTACTTTCTTGGTTTCTTGAATTAGTGCGGGATTGTGGTTGCCTAATGGCTTAGTTCGACCGCACTTCTTGTTGTCTTGATTTGGAGATAATAACCAAAGTTGAAATAGTCTCATCCTCATAATCATGGAGAAACTAATGACACATAAATGTTATGCTTAAATTAATGATGATTAATTTAGTGGCTAAACTTGATGCGTAACATGTTTATCTTGTGTGCTCATAAATATGTTGTATGCTATATGATGATGAACCTTCAAGAAAGTTTTAAGTCCTTTTGCCACGCCATGATTAAAACACTTGTAAGTACACGGGTACTTTCATGTGGGCTCGCCAAAGCGAGGTGCATTGATTTTATCTTTGTATGAGCAAGATGAGTGAATAAGAGTTTCCTATGCGTTTAAAATGGTTGGACTTAATTAGGCGTCAAAACAGTTTTGGGCCTAGGCAAAGATGAGATTAAACATGCTTTTGAAATTGGATCACTAAGAATTATATTGGATATGATTGACAAGAAATTGTCTACCTAATTAATTTGATTTTGAGCGGTCCGCCAAAGCGGACTCAAGATTAAATTAAAGTTGGATCTTAGCCCAATTTAAGAGAATCTCAAAAAGGAATCTAAGAGTCATATGGGATATGATTGACAGGGTTGTCTACCTAATTAATTTAATTTTGAGTGGTGCGCCAAAGCGTACTTAAAATTAAATTAAAGTTGGATCTTAGCCCATTTAAATTATATTATACATTGGATGTATAAGAAGGTTATATAATTTAGTGGGAGTATTTTTGGAAAATACATTATTTATCTCTTTAATGAGATTGGTACTTATAAAATTTTGGAAATTTTGCATTGGTTGTAGATGACAACTAAAATCATTGCGATTAATCCTTGATAAGGATAATGCTTCAAGAGAATGGTACAAACTTTATGGATTGGATCCTGAGCCTAAGAATCGTTCTAAGGCAAGAAGATGGGTTGTACATTCTTGATGGGCCTATTCCTAAAGAACCTAATGCCGGAGTAGACAATCACAAGAATCATGATTATGATTCTAGGAATGTGAGTTGTCTTATGCTCACGATTATGTGCTCTTAAACTCCAACAAAGTTTGGAACTTGTGGAAGCCTATTAAATAGGCGTGGAGTTGAGTTACATGTTTCAAAGAGCAATCTAAGCAAGAGAGGTATAAAACCATTATTGCATTCACTTCTTGCAAAAGGAGTAAAGGGTAATAAGTGGAACCTCACATGCTTAAGATAATGGCTACAAAGAGCATCTTGAGAAACTTGGGAGTCCAATTGGATTGGATCTAGCCATGGATATTATTCTTAATTCATTGACTAAGGGTTATAATCACTTTGTGATGGACTATAACATGTTTAGAATGAATAAGAATTTCTTCGAATTGCATTAACATGCTAAAAACTGCGAAGATGAAGATATTGGAGAATGGTTCTCCAGAGCTCATGGTTCATAAGGAAAAGGGCCAAGTGCCAAAAGAAAGGTAAGACAATAGTTGTCAAACCTAAAAGAAATAATTATGGTTAAAATAATAACTCTAATTGATGCAATTTGGTAAAATGGCAATTGGATTGACCATTTAGAATTGTAGTCAAAATTCTGGATGGTCAATAAAAGGAATGGTAGTGGGACTACCACTTGGGAATTTTATGTTATAAATTATTCTTTCTAAAATTTAATTATTGGGTATTGAATACCAGAATAATTAGTAAAATGAAAGACTACTTATAGTAAAGTTTTATCTACAAACGGTAATGATGTAATGGTTGCAACATTGTTCGTAGAACACTTGTAAAGTGACTTTACTGATGAAGTAGAAAAACATTATTTTGTTAAAAGATAATGAAGGATATTAATTTCTTGTTTGGAATAAGAAAAGTGCTTTATTTATTATGATTTACTTCATTGTGTTATCATATAAATAAATCTTATATCCTAAATCTTGAAGAACAAAGTAATAAAGCCTATAACATAAATAATTAAAAATTCTTTATGCATTATTGTTTTGATCAAATAAATAAAAGATGCATATCTAGAATTCCATGGGACGGAGTTTTAAGTCATATGATTTGGAATCACATGATTTATGCAAATCTTATTTACTTGGACCAAGACATCTTTTACTATGATTGGTAAAAGGCTAATATCTTAATTGACCTAATACATTTTGATGTGTTTGGTGCATTAAGAAGCAATGCTAAAAGAAATTTTTATTATACTTGGTAAAACTATTCAAAGATTCTGATTGGATCATGATGACGAATAATTGAACCAAGAATTTGACAGTCACCATTAAAGTTGTGAAATTGTTTCACAAATTAACTTTACTAAGAACATCATTTTAAATGATGTGTCTGCATGGAAGTATAAGAACCTTATTGGATATGGTTAATTGGATGACTAAGTCAAATAGATTTTCCGTTATTTATTTTGGGGTTATGTATTTGAAACCGCTATGATTATACTAATCTGAATTCCATCAAGAGAGGTTAAATAATTGAACCAAGAATTTGACAGTCATCATTAAAGTTGTGAAATTGTTTCACAAATTAACTTTACTAAGAACATCATTTTAAATGATGTGTCTGCATGGAAGTATAAGAACCTTATTGGATATGGTTAATTGGATGACTAAGTCAAATAGATCTTCCGTTATTTGTTTTGGGGTTATGTATTTGAAACCGCTATGATTATACTAATCTGAATTCCATCAAGAGAGGTTAAATAATGAAAGAAAACTCGGTTTGTCTTTCATAAAGATTTAAGACGGTGAGACCTTTTGAAAAGGAGCTGTCTGGGACACACTCACATTTAAATCTAATAAATATACTTTCATAGGATATCCTAAGGAAACTTGAGGATATAATTTTACTCATAAGAAACAAATGGTTTGTTGATTATGATGATACTTTTCTAGATAAATGGTTTATCTCTAAAAGAATCAGTGGGAGTAAAATGTATCTCGAATGGTTCGAGACCTAGAAAATATATATTTTAACCTAAGATGGAAGTTGAACAAGTTTTCACAAGGAGTCGTGAAAAGTCCGTTCAAAAGATATACAAGAACTTGCGTATGTGATAGGACACAATCTATTGCAAGAAATATTGGATATTTCGAAATAGAAAGTGTTGAGGTAAAGTTCATTTGGAATGAAGTATTTACCATCTATCAAAGATGCAATGTCAACTCCACATATTTAGATTAATGACTTGGAGTCATGAAATCTAAAAGGCAACCCATGTGTAATAATCAAGTTTGGAACTTGATCATTCTAACCTAAGGTGTAAAACCAAAGGAGAGGAATGAGTTTTCTTGGAGAAAATTTTACATGGATAGCATAGAAATTTACTAGAATTCTCGTAGTCACATGTTCATATTTGGAATATGAAAATTGACAAAATGATGTCAAAACAAGTGTTCCTCAACGGGAACTCACTTAAATATGTATTGGAGACAACCTAAAGGTTTTGACAGTCAAAGAAAATTCTGATAAATTATGAAAGTTGCAGAAATCCATTGGATAAAGCAAACTTGTGGGAGTTGGAATCTCTGTTTTGATAAATCAAAAGAGTTTGACTTGATCAATAACGAAGATGAACCTTGTATATACAAGAATATTAGTGGGAGCATAGTGATATTCCTTAAATTAAATATGTGGATGACATATTGCTCATTGGAAACGAAATTCCTATACGTTAGTCTGCAAAGACTTTGTTAAGAAAATGTTTCGCAATAAAGAATATGGATGAAACTGCATATGTCCTTGGCATTAAGATCTATAGAGATAGATCGAAGAAGCTAATTGATTAAGCCAAAGTACATACATTGACAAAGTCATTAGAAGATTCCGCAAGGAAAATTCTAAGAGAGGACGGTTGTTAATGTTACATGGAGTTTTCTATTCAAAGACTCAAATGTCCTGAGACAAATGATGAGCATGAGAAGAATGAATGGGATGCCATTTGCTTCGGCAATTGGATCCATCATACCATGATAAGTACTAAGACGGATATATCTAAATGCTTGGAGCATGACGAGTAGATATAAATCCGACAACCGATGAGAATCACTAGATGGCTGTGAAACAATTCTTAAAGTACTTAAGAAGGACTAAAGAATTGTTATGATCTATGGAGGGATGGAAGATGATCTCGATGTATATTCAAACGCTACCTTAACACGGTAGTTATAAAGGGTATGATTGGCGTAATCGGATTCACGTAGGGAAGAATAATAAGCTAAATGGATTTGTCCCTCTTCGGAGAGATGTCAAGCTTGGGCCCCTCGAAGGAATGATGTTGATGAAATGTTTGGCCAAACTCAAATAGATTGATTGAATCAATGTCATTTGGATTATCAACATATTCGGAATCGAGAAAGTATTGAACAATACAAGTTGACTTGTTGACCATGACTTGTGTTCAATGACATCGTGGACAAAGGGATTATGACATGTTCTAAAAGGAATGCGAACTTGTATCTAGTTATACTATTTGGGTAGGTATGACGGTTTGCTAGAACCTAATCATATCTTATGGTTTCATGTTTGAACTCATTGCCAACTTAGTATAATCCTAGAGGGTCACACACAATAGAACGAATCCTAAATAAGGACTATATTGGAAATTTGGAAAAATTGGATTTTTCTGGGCCTTTGGGCGACCGCCCAAATGGGCTGGGCGACCGCACAAGAACTTGGGCGGCCGCACAGTGCTGTCGGGGGCAGATTCCTAATTTGACTCGGAATCGAATTTTGGACGGGTTTTAACACAAGTTTCCTATTTGGAATAGGTCTTACTTGTGTATAAACATCAAAATTCGGCCATAACTCAGACCGAATGTGTTTGCAAGCCTCCAAAGAGTTTGAGAGGGTTTTATTTTGTTCTAAGAAATCCCAGATTGAAGAACAAAATTATACACAAAGAAAATTCCATATAGTTCATATTAATTGTGAAAACGTGTTTCATAATTTGGTCTAGCAACCAAGATCAAGTGTTCTTGATATTCGTTCGTGGTGTGGATACCGCTAGAGGGTGAAACTTATCATCTTCAAAGTTCGTGATTATTACTATGATCGTGATCAAGTTTTCAAGTCTCTATCGAATTTAAGGTTGCAAAATCAAAGGTATCAAGGGTTAGTATTCTAGTATTCATATTGTTGTATTTGACTTAATCATATGAATGAATCTATGGGCTTTGGGTTTCATTAAATTTTAAATGCTTAATTCCGCTGCGCATGTTGCTATGAAACCCAACAAAGCTATCCACTATTCGCACTGTCCTTTCTGTGGCACACTCTCGACAATGGGATATTAAGCAACTTGATGTTCGTAATGCTTTTCTCAATGGATTGTTACATGAAGAGGTCTACATGAAATAACCACCCGGTTTCATGAGTACCACTTCTCCTGATCATGTGTGTAAGCTTCATAAGGCATTATATGGTTTGAAGCAGTCTCCCCGTGCCTGGTTTCAACGCTTACATGATTTTCTTCTACGTCATGGCTTCTTTAATAGCAGATCAGATTCCTCTTTATTTATTCGGCATTCTCCCAACGCCACTACTGTCATTTTGGTATACATCGATGATATTATCGTCACTGGTTCCTCATCTGATATGGTTTCATCGGTCATTGATGCCATTTGTGGTACCTTTAACAGTCGTCGACTTGGTGATTTGAGTTTTTTCTTGGCATTGAAGCTACTCGCAGCGGTGACACCTTGCACCTTGGGCAATCCAGATATGCCTTTGATCTTCTCGCTCGCTTCAATATGACCGATTGCAAGCCATCGTCCTCTCCGTGTCTACCTCATACTCAGATATTGGGTTACGATGGAGATCCTCTACCGGATCCTACTACCTATAGGAGTCTTGTTGGAGGTCTCCAGTATCTCACCTTAACTCGTCCTGACATAGCATTTTCCGTAAATCAAGTTTGTCAGTGTATGCATCAACCAGAAAAAAACTTAAGTCATCTAGCCGACGACTGTCAAAGGTAGCACAAATCGCATCAATGATGGAAGAGACAACTGAAGAGGAAGATCCGGTAACAATTATGTCATCCACGTAGACCAACATAATAGTGTTGGAGTCAGAGGAGTGCCGGATAAATAGATACGAGTCAGAACGATTATTGACAAAGTGATGTCGTAATACAAACTCATGAAGACTGTTAGGATTCATTGTTAGTACACCCACCTGATTTGATTGACCCATTCCACGTGTCTTTTTATGGACTTTAGGCTTACTTGTAATGAAGTTATACTTCAATTTTTAGACAAGTCCATTTCTAGATTTTTAGTAGTTAGGCTGAGTTATGATCGGTTTATTCTTAGCGGTTTAGTGTCCCTCAAGCCGCCATCTTCAAACCGCCAGCATGGTGCCTTAAGTCCTTCATCAAATCGCAGTTTGTGTCTTTGATGAAACCGCATTTCATGTTCATTCATGAAACCGCACATGCATCTGGTGGAACCGCCGACCAAGATATTGAAGAAGTTATTGCTGTCATTTACTCCTTGAAGACAAACATGCGCTTTTTAACCGTAAATGAATGACTGGTGACTTGTCCTTAAAACTTCAAGTCATGTTTCAGTTATTCTTGGAATGTCGGGTTGTCTAGATTTTTGAAAAGTTACCGTTGTACTTTTCAACAACTAAAAGGACAATGTCAGGTAGTGATCCAACAACTTCCTGCCACAAAGCAAAAGCAAAGGACGACAGTGACAGGTCAACCAATGGGATTGTGACAACGCATAAAACCGCCATACAATGACTCACCTCATTGTCCAACGGTCACTAATGCCTTCACTATAAATAGCCTTCATTGTTCAACATTGAAGGTTGCTGAGCTTCAAAGAGAATATCCCAAGTATTCAAGTTTGCTTTGAAGATTGAAAACCCAGATACTCATATCTTCATCATCTCCTTAGCAAACCCAGAGTTCTTCATTAAAGCTTAAAGCCTTCAAATCATCACAACTCAGCCTTGCACAGAAAGTAATCACTTGCTCACCATCACTTAGATATTTTGAGCTCTTGATTTCTTTCCACACTACACACCCGGAGTATATTTTCTTATAGATTATATACCTTGAAAACACAGGTTGTTATAATAGCTTTGTTAGGTTAGATTGTTTATTTAGAGTTTGGATTCTTTTGTAATCTTGTAAAAACTCCTCTAAATCAATACAAGTCTAGTAGCTATTAGAAAATCCTAGGCTAACCACCTAGGTAGAGGACGTAGTTCGTTCAAGAATGAACCTCTTCAAATTGTGTGTCCTTGATCTTTATTTTCTGTCTTGTCATTTACATTTATGTTTATGAGCTTTATTTACTTTCATGTGAAATGACTTGATAAATGATTTGCATACTTTTGTGATACTTCAGTTGTGCCTTGTCAGTCGCATCATTCCTTTTTCAACCACCTAAACCGCCCAACTCTTTATAATTCAGTTTGGACAAAACCGCAAAACTCCGCTGTGCATTTTATCTGAGCGATTCTAGTGCTTTAAACCGCAATAGACCAAACTGATAAGTACTTGGTTGATTTTCAAGGGTATTTCGAAAAAGATTTTAAACCGCTATTCACCCCCCCTCTAGCGGTTCTATACCCTTGTTGCCCTTTGGGACCAACAAGTGGTATCAGAGATTATCCACCAAAAATTATTTTACAAGCTTAACCGCTTGGGTGCTGATCCAATGGCAAACATAAACTCCCATATGATAGTGATGAAGATGAAGGAGTTGCAAATATTTGCCTAATGGGATTTGAAGAAAAGGTTGAAATTGACGAAAGCCTTCCTCTGCCACTCCATCAAATGAAGTCAGTTTCACCAAAAACTCCTGAAGCTAAACAAGGCAAAACTCCTACTTCACCAAACTACTCTCTTGAGGATCAAACCGAACAAAGCTATGATGACTAGGTACTTGAACGTGCTAATGTCATTTGTCAACAACATACTGTGCTTAAAAAGGCATATAAATTAATGGCTGCGGAACTTGAATATTCCCAAAAAGAATGCAAATCACATAAGGAGGAGATTGAAAAACTCAAGCTCCAAATTGTTGGGATAGCTTCTGTTGTGGAAGAAAACCGCTACCTTAAGGACATAACCGAGGTTCTTAACACCCGAATCCATGATCTTACTGCACAAAGGGATGAACTTCAAAAAGTGACTGATGTGTGGACTAAGTCTAGAGTCACCATGGAACAAATCGTTAATTCACAAATTCTCTCTAAGGAGAAAAGTGGATTAGGATTTAAAACTGATGATGGGTGTAAGTGTCCTTGTCTTTGTGCTGAAGGTGGTGTGAAACCAACTGAACAAACCAAAGAAATTCCTAAGGTGAATCATGCTGGTAAAAAGGGCTCAACACAAGAAATTAAAAAGCAAAATTATTTTTTATGAGTATCCTAAAAACCAGACTGGGAGAGATCCAAAGTGGAAAGAGAAATCCACAGCTGCTGAGGCAACCAAGGAAGTATTGAGTGATGAAACCGCTCCTAGTCGGTTTAAGGAATATCCTGTTATATTTCCTAAAGCCGCACCTAAGAGAAAGGTGGAACTCAAGAAGGTTAACTTTGTTAAAGCCAAAGCCGCTGACCCAATAAAACATGATAAACCGAAGGTCAGTAATTGATTTGTAAAACCGCAACCACAACCTGGCTTAATTCATTGTTCTATCTGTGCCGATTTTGGTCATAGTGCTGGTCATTGTCTTTTAAGATTCACACCCAATGCCAAGGGACGTAAAAATCCTAAGGTCAAACAGGTGTGGGTCCTAAAAAGCTGCTAACCCTAGGACCCAAGGAATAAGGGGGACCAAAACCTTTCATGTTTATTTTTCAGATTTCATGTTTTATGGATGGAACCGCTAAGAAGAAGAAGGATCTCTGGTATTTGGATAGTGGATGCTCACGACACATGACTGGAGATTCAGAACTACTCTGCAGTTTCATCCAAATGAAAGGTCCCCCAGTAGTGTTTGGTAACAACAAGAAAGGAGAAACAGTAGGATATGGAGGAATCAAACGAGGAAAGGTGACTATTGAAAATGTGTCACTAGTAGAAGGACTCAAGCACAACCTTCTCTCCATATCTCAGTTTTGTGACAAAGGAATGAACTGCATCTTCACATCAACTAGCTGTTATATCAAAGATGCTTCCTCTGGAGTCACTCTACTGACTGGCAACAGAACAGGTGATGTTTATATAATTGATTTAAGCAATATTGTTTCTATTGCTGACCTCTGTTTTGTAGCCACAAATATAAGTGAAAGCAGCTGGTTATGGCATAAGCGGCTCAGCCACTTGAACTTCAAGTATCTAGCAAAACTGCACAGGGATGGTCTAGTAAAAGGACTACCCAAAGTGGCTGACCATCATGATGAAAAGTGTAAAGCATGCCATCTTGGAAAGCAGCCCAAACAGTCATTTCCTAGTAAAACCGCTCCTTCAACGAACCGCTGTTTGCAACTGCTGCACATGGATTTATTTAGACCTGTCCCAACCGCCAGTGGTTGTTGATGATTATTCAAGATATACATGGGTGGAAATGATGGCCTCTAAAGATGATACTTATGGCATCATAACCGCTCTCTTTAGATAGCTTCAAACTCAGAAATTGGTTGACATTGTTGCCGTGCGTTCAAATAATGGAACCGAATTTACAAATAATGGTGTTGCCCAATATTGTGATGATCATGGAATTGATCATAATTTCTCTGCCGCTGGAGTTCCACAACAGAATGGAGTAGTGGAAAGAAAGAACAGAACGTTGATTGAAGCAGGAAAGACTATGATTGCAGAAGCCAAGCTTCCCAAATACTTCTGGGCTGAAGCCGTCAATACCGCATGCTTCACCCAGAACCGCTCCCTCATCATCAAAGTTCACAATAAGACTCCTTATGAATTGTGGAGAGGCAGACCACCCAACATTGCCTTCTTCAAGATATTGGGATGCAAGTGTTACATCTTGTACAATGGCAAAGAGCATCGAGGTAAATTTGATGCTAAGGCCGATGAAGGTATTTTTGTTGGTTATTCTAAACACTCCAAAGCTTTTCGTTGTTTCAATAAGACATCTTTAAAAATTGTAGAGTCAGTCCATGTTACATTTGATGAACATGCTCTCCTTGAGCCACATATGGCTCCAAATGTTGCTAATGATTTTAGTGATTTTGAGACAGGCACTAGACATAGAGCAACTGACAACCATCCTACTCAAACCGCTTCATCCAGTTCTTCAGCCGCACCTACTCAAACCGCTGATGGTGTAACTGTTGAACCGCTGTCTTCTGACCCCATTCAAACTGTTGAACCAGTTCCAAATCTAACCTTCAATGAAGATTTCAATGATTATCAAGATGATCCTCCTCTGGAAAATCTTCAAGAAATAGTGGTTCAAGACAACCTCCCTCCTGAAATTAATGAGCATAGAGACCATCCAACTGCCAACGTTATTGGTCCTATCAGTACTGGTGTCCAAACCAGAGGGTGTTTGACTCACAGAGATAATCACAGTTTGTTCTCAACTGCTCTGTTATCTCAGATGGAACCGAAGAAGGTAGGTGAAGCTCTAAGTGATCCAAGTTGGGTAATTGCAATGCAAGAAGAGCTCAATCAGTTTGAAAGATGCAAAGTTTGGACTCTAGTTCCAAGGCCCAGTGATCATACAGAAATTGGAACAAAATGGGTGTACAAAAACAAGATGGATGAAAATGGTACTATAACAAGAAACAAAGCTAGGTTGGTTACTCAAGGCTATAGGCAAGAAGAAGGAATTGACTATGATGAAACCTTTGCCCCTGTAGCCAGACTTGAAGCCATAAGATTGTTCCTGGCCTATGCATCCTTCAAGAAATTCAAGTTATATCAAATGGATGTGAAGAGTGCATTTCTGAATGGTGAACTATAAGAAGAAGTTTATGTAGCTCAACCGCCAGGATTTGAAGACAACAAACTTCCAAATCATGTCTTCAAACTCAAGAAAGCATTGTATGGACTCAAACAAGCTCCAAGAGCATGGTATGACACTCTATATAAATTTCTTATTGAACAAGGCTTCTCTCGAGGTAAAATTGATACAAATCTATTTATAGCTAAACACAAAAATCATTCATTATTAGTTCAAATATATGTTGATGATATTATTTTCGGTTCTACTAATGAAACTATGTGTGTTAAGTTTGAGAAGCTAATGAAGAGTAAATTTGAAATGAGTATGATGGGAGAATTGACATTCTTTCTTGGACTCCAAGTCAAGCAATGCCATGATGGGATCTTTATCAACCAAGCCAAATACACTAAAGATTTGATAAAGAAGTTCGGGCTTGAAACCGCTAAACCAGTTGATACTCCAATGCCTAAGGCTTGCAGTTTGGATCGAGATGAACATGGTAAGAAAGTTGATCAAACTCTCTACCAAGGTATGATTGGCTCTCTACTTTACTTAACTGGAAGTAGGCCAGATATCATGTTTAGTGTTTGTGTGTGTGCTAGATTTCAAGCTGACTCTAGAGAATCTCATCTTATTGCTGTTAAACGTATTATTAGATATTTATGTGGATCTGTTAACCTTGGACTTTGGTACTCCAAAGAATCTTCATTTGATCTATTAGGTTATTCAGATGCTGACTTTGCAGCATGTAAGATAAGCAGAAAGAGCACAAGTGGTACTTGTCAGTTCCTTGGAACGCGGCTTGTATCATGGTCCAGCAAAAAACAAGCGTCGGTTTCAGTCTCAACCGCTGAAGCTGAATATATAGCGGCTGGAAGCTGTTGCTCTCAAATTCTCTGGATGAAACAACAGTTGGAGGACTACGGGATATTTGAACAAAACTTCCCTATCTACTGTGATAGCACTGCTGCAATATCCATATCCAACAATCCTGTTCAGCACTCAAAAACCAAGCACATCGACATAAGGTATCATTTCCTCAAAGACCATGTTGAAAAGAAAAATATTTTTCTAGCAAAGGTGGGAACAGACGATCAAATTGCTGACATTCTCACCAAACCGCTTGAAAATTCCAGGTTCTATCATTTACGAGGATAAATGGGTATGTTAGAACTAACTTAAGATATCATATCTATATATATTATTATTAATATCTCTTGTTTAAGTGTTTTGGCTATGCTTAGAAAAGTCATCTAGTGTGCGGTTCTGTCATCATTGAAACCGCATCAATAAATGGTTCGGTACAAGATACTCCATCAAACTGACGAGTCAAAATGAATGAAATCGGTTCTTTCAAAACCGACAAGAAAGCAAAGTCATTCGGTTTAAACATATAAATCGCCATCAGATTAGAGAGACACCAGTTTCATGAAAACCGCTAAAGAAGCAAGGTAAGTCAGTTTGCTCAATCAAACTGCTCAGGTATGAAATTGCATTTTAGTCCCTACTTTATGTCATATCAATTATAAGGACCCTTTTGCAATTTTCTCTGCCGCATTAAATTCTATGTGATGTGGGACGCCATCTGGAGATAATCGTGCGCCGTTCTCATCGTTCCATTACCCGAGGAACAGTTAATTGAGTATAAAAGACAAAGTTTATTTCTTTTTACCTTTTTACCTTCTTCCTCATTTGCGTATACTCTCTCTCTCTCTCTCATCTGCACTCTGTTCTCAACTTCCAATATTTCCCATTTTTTTTTTAATTTAATATGGCACCTAAGAAATCTTCAGACCCTTCTGCTCCATCTACATCTAAAACTTCCAAAGGCGATATGGTATGATTTCTTGAACCCTTTACTCTAGCATTTCATCTTTTCCGCCATTGTTGTTCGTAAAAAGCTTGTTCATATTCTAATTATTTTCTTGCTTTTTCGTTCAATTTTTGGTTGATTATGATTATATATGTTCATATATGCTGGGTGTGGTGTTTCTTTCATGTCTTTTGTTCAATTTTTGAACAATTTTAATTTTTGGGTTTTTGGGTGTTCATTCATATTTATTTTGATACTATGTTCTGGGTTTATTATTTGAACTTGTTATTTTTAGAACTTTGTTAGTATCTGCGTTTTTCGAGTCTTTTGGTATACTTCTTTCTTAATTTGGTTAAGTTTTTGTTTTGCATGTTTATCCCCTGTTCATCATGTTCTTCATGCATTCAAATGCTTTTTCAAATTCTTTCCATGTCTAGTTTTGGGTGTTTACCATTTTACCCCTGTTTTGCTTCAACCGCTTATTTCATTGTTAGGATTCCTTGCAGCAGTTTGAATGCTTGGTTTATTCAAACTGCTTGCACCAAACTCTTACCAAACTTTGATTATTTTTTAGGATGAATCCAACTTTGTACCTGGATCTCAGATCATCAAAGCCGAATTTGAAGCCGATGCAGTTGGAAGAAAACTGCTTGCCTTACTGGAATCGTCAAAACTGCTGCCACTATTCCAGCTGGATGAACCTAAGTTTGACAAAAGGCTATGTGCAGAATTCTTTGACAATGGGATTGTCTGTGAGGTACCCCTCTTGAATGGTAAAGGAGAAGAGATCAGAGACTTAGAGTCTGGGGAGGTTAAGACTGAAAATGCCATCAAGTCCACTGTCAGGACAAAGGATGTAGTTTTATCTGCTTCAAAGGTTGCTATTTTGGCTGGACTGGAGAATTCTGGAATCCTTTCTATCAAACCAGAATTAGTCAGCAGAACTACTGAGGAGCTCTTGGGGGTCTCTGTCTTCAACACTAAGTCCACCCCTAAGAAGGAGTTTGGAGAAGTTATGGTGATGTTGTGTGACTTAGTGGATACTGGAGTGATGTGAAAGAATGGCAATTACAACAATTTCACTTCTGAGCAGTACAACTACTGCGTGGCTATCTACAAAGGGAAGAAGCTGCACTGGCCAAGGATCATCATGCAAGAAATGATCAATGCCCTCAGCCGCCACACATCTGCCAAAGCCGCTGGTAAAACAAAGATCAGAACTCACTGCAGACTCGTAACCAAGTTCCTTCATCAGGATTCTGTGATCTTTAAGGCTTCTGTGGCCAATGAAGCTGAGTAGGTGCAACCTAATGAGAAGACCTTGTTTGGTGCTTCTAAGCTTGCTGCTTTCAGAACCGCGTTTGGATGGCGGTTTGCACAAGCGGTATGGACTGCTGATCCTCTGCCTGAAGAAAAGAGAGGACCCTTTCCTGAGGCTCGGCTAAATAAGTCAGGCAAACCTTATGCCGGTGCCATAGCAGATCAAGCCGCTGCTACTAGAGCTAGAGAAGCTGCTCAAACTGCCACCCTGAATAGGCTAGGAGTTAGCCTGGATGGAACTGAGGCTCCGGTTGAGAGGGAGTCTGCGGTTGAGGGGGAGCTTGCAATCCCTGCGGCTCAACCCAGGGAAACCGCGGCTCCAAGAAAGAAGAAAGCCAAAGTAACTGAAACTTCCAAACCCTCATCCATTCTTCCTCCAAAACCTTCCTTACCAAAATCCTTCCTCATTATATCCAATCCCTCTTCTGAACCGCCTCCACCTTACTCTAAACCAATTCCCTTCACAAAATCAACTCCTTCTATCCTTTCTAAACCTCAGATAAAACCCCTTTCCCCAATCAAGCCTAATGTTGAAAAATCCTTGAACTTTGCACAAGATGTGAATCTGTTGAGAAAACTGAAAGCCTCCACCTCTGAACCTAAACCTATCTCACCTCCAAAATCCCCTATCAAACTGCCAACTGTTCAATTCACTGAAGAACAGTTGCAGCTAATCTTTTCTGCCCTTCCCAACCTTAAACCCTCCACTCAAACCGAGCCTGAGCAGACCGAAGTGTCTGAGGCTGCGGTTCCAGTTGAACAAACCGAGGCATCTACAGATGTGGTTCAGCCTGAGCAAACTGATGAGTTTGAGGCTGCAGTATTGCCTAAGCAGACTGAAGTGTCTGAGGCAGTTCAAGATGAACCTGAACAAGATGATGACAATCTTGAGGTTTAACCGCTGAAGAAGAAGAGAAGGTTAGTAAAGAAATATGACTTTGTGGAGCACTGGCAATCAAGGCCACCTGGTGCAATGGACTTCACTGAAGCTTCTGACAAGAAGGATCATTCACCCACTGAAGGCCCATTTGCAAAGGAGTTGAGAGAAAGGGCTGAAATGAGAAAGGCTGGAATAGACCCAATGCTGGTTGAAACCGCTACTCCTTCATTAAAGAGAAAGCTGGAGTTTGACTCACCAGAGCACACTCCTTCACCTTCTGAATCCCCTACACTGCCTTTTGCTTCAGCAGTTCAACCGTTGTCTCAACCGCAACTAATCAACATCTCTGCCCCTTCGGTTCTGCCTGAGTTCACAGTTGCAGTTAGGTCTCCCAAACCGCGTGGTTTGAAAAGGAAGTGTGCACAAGACATTGCGGGTTACCTGAAGAGGTTTAGAGCTACTACTTCCAAAGCTAACCGCCATGGAGCCATCATTAGAGCCGCCAACAAGCATGAAGAGCAACGGCTCAAGTCTGGCCGTCCAAATCCTTTTGCCATCTTTCCAGCCGATGAGTCTCAAGCTGCTTCAGATCAACTGATTGCTTCAACTCTTGATCAAATTATTGAAGATCTGGCAGTTGAGTTCATTTTCTCTATCTGCTCTCACTTTTTCTTTAGAATAAACTGCACTGTATTTCCTTATCTTTATAGATGGCAGTTCTCTCCTTTCACTTCCCTTCCTCTTTCTAATACCCAACTTCTTTCCATTTCCCCTTCTCTTCCCTACACTTCATTTTCCATAATTCCTTTCCCTTCCTCCCGTTTTGAAACTGATCCTGTGAAGATTCAGTTTGTGCTGGATTCTTTTTCTACCCAATCTGCATTTCTTTCCTCTCTGCCCTTCCTTGTTGATGCCATTAAGAGGGAGAATGCTGTTGATCCTCGTATTGGGAGAATGGAATTCAAAATTGAAACCCTTCTGGAGAACCAGCTCAAGTTAGAACAGAAGCTTGAAACTTTGAATGAGCTGTCTTCTCTCAGACTTGAAGCGGCCCAAGAAATGAATGAAGCTCTGGAGAAGAAGTTAGACCAACTAGCTGATCTAACGGTTTCATCAACTGACTACTTAGTTCAGTATGCCAACGACCTGAAAAAGCTTTCTGAGAAAATCTTAGAGAAGGTAAATGAACCGACCCATCTTCGTCTCAAGTCAGCTGAATATGTGTTTGAAACCGCCAGCCTAGTTGAGCCTTCTGATGCTCAAACCGTTGTCCAAGCCGCCGCCAGGGTTCCTGATAGAGCTGATTAGAATTCTTTCTATCTTTTGTAATCAGTTTTTGCCTTTCATTATTTTCCTTGTAATTTGTAACTTCTAAAACCTTTAAAAGGATTATAATGAAAATGAATGCATTACATCCAATATTCCAAAACTTTGTTTATTCAAACTACTTGTTTGTGGAACAATGCATTTCTAAACTCATGCACTATTCATCATGAAAATTTTCTAAGTGTATGTGTTTTAAACATTCAGTTTAAACATACATATCTGATTCTCATAATCATATCTCTTTATATGCATCTGAATGAATTTTTTATCTATCTGTTTTTCATTTCCTTTGTTTTTGATAGATTAGAAATCTATGGTATAGCATTGTGTGTGCATTTGACTTGGGACATGCAGTTTCAATACATACTCATTTGAGCATGTTCTTACCAAGTACAATGTTTGCTCTATCATAGTGTGGTAATGGCATCAATCAAATAGGGGGAGATTGTTAGGATTCATTGTTAGTACACCCAACTGATTTGATTTGGTAATGGCATCAATCAAATAGGGGGAGATTGTTAGGATTCATTGTTAGTACACCCACCTGATTTGATTGACCCATTCCACGTGTCTTTTTATGGACTTTAGGCTTACTTGTAATGAATTTATACTTCAATTTTTAGACAAGTCCATTTCTAGATATTTAGTAGTTAGGCTGAGTTATGATCGGTTTATTCTTAGCGGTTTAGTGTCCCTCAAGCCGCCATCTTCAAACCACCAGCATGGTGCCTTAAGTCCTTCATCAAACCGCAGTTTGTGTCTTTGATGAAACCGCATTTCAAGTTCATTCATGAAACCGCACATGCATCTGGTGGAACCGCCGACCAAGATATTGAAGAAGTTATTGCTGTCATTTACTCCTTGAAGACAAACATGCGCTTTTTAACCGTAAATGAATGACCGGTGACTTGTCCTTAAAACTTCAAGTCATGTTTCAGTTATTCTTGGAATGTCGGTTTGTCTAGCTTTTTGAAAAGTTACCGTTGTACTTTTCAACAACAAAAAGGACAATGTCAGGTAGTGATCCAACAACTTCCTGCCACAAAGCAAAAGCAAAGGACGACAGTGACAGGTCAACCAATGGGATTGTGACAACGCATAAAACCGCCATACAATGACTCACCTCATTGTCCAACGGTCACTAATGCCTTCACTATAAATAGCCTTCATTGTTCAACATTGAAGGTTGCTGAGCTTCAAAGAGAATATCCCAAGTATTCAAGTTTGCTTTGAAGATTGAAAACCCAGATACTCATATCTTCATCATCTCCTTAGCAAACCCAGAGTTCTTCATTAAAGCTTAAAGCCTTTAAATCATCACAACTCAGCCTTGCACAGAAAGTAATCACTTGCTCACCATCACTTAGATATTTTGAGCTCTTGATTTCTTTCCACACTACACACCCGGAGTATATTTTCTTATAGATTATATACCTTGAAAACACAGGTTGTTATAATAGCTTTGTTAGGTTAGATTGTTTATTTAGAGTTTGGATTCTTTTGTAATCTTGTAAAAACTCCTCTAAAAATCAATACAAGTCTAATAGCTATTAGAAAATCCTAGGCTAACCACCTAGGTAGAGGACGTAGTTCGTTCAAGAACGAACCTCTTCAAATTGTGTGTCCTTGATCTTTATTTTCTGTCTTGTCATTTACATTTATGTTTATGAGCTTTATTTACTTTCATGTGAAATGACTTGATAAATGATTTGTATACTTTTGTTATACTTCAGTTGTGCCTTGTCAGTCGCATCATTCTTTTTTCAACCACCTAAACCGCCCAACTCTTTATAATTCAGTTTGGACAAAACCGCAAAACTCCGTTGTGCATTTTATCTGAGCGGTTCTAGTGCTTTAAACCACAATAGACCAAACTGATAAGTACTTGGTTGATTTTCAAGGGTATTTCGAAAAAGATTTTAAACCGCTATTCACCCCCCCCCTCTAGCGGTTCTATACCCTTGTTGCCCTTTGGGACCAACAAAGACGCTGAAACCAAGCACGAGGAGATTGCTTTAATCCATAGAGAGCCTTGTGAAGTTTACAAACATAATCAGGACGAGATAGATCAATGATGTTGGGGAATTGGAGGGATCTCCACATCCACTAGCCCATACTAGCAGTCATTAATATGGAGAAAGTAATCAACACATAATAATATGAAAGAACAAGAACACCAATATTTGTTAACCCCGTTCACCACCCCCACATGGCTACATCTGGAGGCCCCAAGCCAGGATATCACTATAATAATATGTTGATTGTTACAGTTTACACATACACTCACACAGATCTAGTATGTATAATCTCCCATGAACAACCCTCTCCTACATATCATTATCTCTCCCCCAAGAACGCACAAGCATGATCATGGCCGGGTTGTAGGATCGCCTCCCATGGCTCTCCTAGGCCCTGGCCCCCTCCTAGACACTATTTTGTGCTCTCTTTTGATATCCTAACTCTCTCCTATTAGGGTACACAATATTCTGGACGAACTTATGCTTATATAGCAGTACAAGGAAAACCCTAGGTCGATTTGGTAGAGATTGCATCAAAATAGGAAACAAATAATTCCTGGCCGACAGACCAGGCGCCCGCTCACCCCCCCACCAGGCGCTCGCTCGAATTAAAGTTCCAGGCATACCAAATCACTGCCTGGTTGAGCGCCCGCCTGGTCATGGCCAGGCGCTCGCCTGCTTCCCCGCCCAGAAATTCTCCTCCGTTTTGAACTCATTCTTGATCTCACCAACTCCCACAACTTAGACTCCTTTGCTTCCTCATAGTTTAGGACTCCAATCCCAACAATCTCCTACCTAGAGACTAAACTCATAAGAGTAGTAATCGTCCCCGTCAAGCTTCCACCACGAAGATGACCTCCTTTGAATATTGTAACACCGTGCACTAAGCTTCTCCATTGTGTTGATATACACCATATTGATCCTCCACGCTCCTCCACCATGAACCTCCACGTTCAAGTAATAAGGCGAGTTGAAACCAAGCGACGCTTCAACCTCTCCGTGTTAGATTCTTCTTGCCTCCCCAAATCAATTCTACCTTGATTTCTTTGTAAGACTAACTTCGTCTTCTCCCTCCTAGATCCACTCCCCTTGCAATGCCCCCCATAAAACTCGGACACACCTTGTTTCTTGTATTGTATTCATGTGATCTTTTGTCTCTCTCTGTTAGGGCCACTTGACTCCCACCGCGTTGCAACTTTTTGAGTCACTCGCCCCCTAACATGTCGTTCATTGATGTCTCTCCGTTTTACACCAATAGGCCGGTCTTCGCGCCTCTTGATCCCACCCGGAACGAAGTTGATGTTCTCGGTAGAGTACAACATCCTCCTTACCCCCATCCATCATTTGCGAAAAGTCCTCCTCTTCTCACGTGGTCAAACCGGCTTATACCACTCACCTTTTGCATCGTCGGTTGCTTACGCAAGTGCCTGATGCATTCCTCCCTTCTTTCATATTTATCTCCAACCACCTTGACTGCCCCAAAATCCCTTGAACACCTCCAAATCCGATCTCAGCATCTCCAAATTCCACCTCGAATTTCTGCAGATCTCATAAGAAACAAACGAAACTTTTTGGGCTTTCTTATATTCCGCACGATCGTTGACCTATTTGGCACGTGTCTTGCTTCAACCATAAACCCTAGAAGCTCTCAGATCCCTGCACGTCTTCCACACAAAGAATCTGCACCGCACGAATTCTACACGTGCGCTCCACCAAGCCTGCACATGCATTGCACGAATTCTGCATGTGCGCTGCACAAAAATCTGTTGTTGCTTTTCTTTACCTTGGATCTCCCCTAGATCTTGAATCAAAGTTCTTGATACCAGTTGTTGGGGAATTGGGGGGATCTCCACATCCACTAGCCCATACTAGCAGTTATTAATATGGAGTAAATAATCAACACATAATAATATGAAAGAACAAGAACACCAATATTTGTTAACCCAGTTCACCACCCCCACGTGGCTACATCCAGAGGCCCCAAGCCAGGATATCACTATAATAATATGTTGATTGTTACAGTTTACACATACACTCACACAGATCTAGTATGTATAATCTCCCATGAACAACCCTCTCCTACATATCATTATCTCTCCCCCAAGAACGCATACGCATGATTATGGCTGGGTTGTAGGATCGCCTCCCATGGCTCTCCTAGGCCTCCAGCCCCCTCCTAGACACTATTTTGTGCTCTATTTTGATATCCTAACTCTCTCCTATTAGGGTACACAATATTATGGATAAACTTATGCTTTATATAGCAGTACAAGGAAAACCCTAGGTCGATTTGGTAGAGATTGCATCAAAATAGGAAACAAATAATTCCTGGCCGACAGACCAGGCGCCCGCTTGCCCCCCCCCCCACCAGGCGCCCGCTCGAATTAAAGTTCCAGGCATACCAACTTACTGCCTGGTTGAGCGCTCGCCTGGTCATGGCCAGGCGCCCGCCTGCTTTCCCGCCCAGAAATTCTCCTCCGTTTTGAACTCCTTCTTGATCTCACCAAATCCCACGACTTAGACTCCTTTGCTTCCTCGTAGTTTAGGACTCCAATCCCAACAAATGAAGCCATGAGGTTGCTTCATATAGACCTCTTTGTAAAGAACCCCATTGAGAAATGTATTTCGATCATCGAGTTGCTTAATATCCCACTGGCGAGAATGAGCAACAGTCAGGATCATACGAATAGTGGAAGGCTTCACAACTGGACTGAATGTCTCGTCGTAGTCAAGGCCGGCCTGTTGAGTGAATCCCTAAGCCACTAACCGAGCCTTATGCCTTTCAATAGACCCATCAGCTTTGAGTTTGACTTTAAAAATCAAACGACATCCAACCACATTCATGTGGGGTTGAGGAGAAACCAGTGACCGAGTCTGGTTTTTGTGTAAGGCGGAGAGTTCCTCTTGCATGGAAGTGTGCCAGTGAGGGAATTTGGAAGCCTGTTTGAATGTGAGAGGGTCGTAGGATAGAGAGTCATTCTGAATGGCAACCAATGCTGATGGGAGAGAGTGCTTGGAAGTGGCAACATAGAGTTCAAACACTTTCTTGTACTTAAGAGGAGGAGTTGAAGAAGACATGTCAGTTGGTGATGTATTAGTTGGAACCGAGTACTGAGGGATGTCGGAGCTAATGGGGGAAGTGTCATTTGTTCGGACTGCAGGGGCTGATGGAGACGGCAAGGAAAACTGAAACGGAACTGGGCTATTATGGAATATGGGTTGAGCAGCAGGCCCAGTATGAGAGGAAGTTGGTGCAGGAGAAATGGGCCTTGCTAGTAGTGATGGCGCATGGCTTGATGCAGATCCGATCGGTTGGGCTGATGATGGAGCTGGGCCAACCGAAGGCAGAGATGAACTAGGCAAATGTCCATGTGAGGCTGCCATGTAAGTATCTGAATGAACATAATGCCCAAATGATGCTTGGTTGGTACCTGTTATCAATTTATTGATGCCACTGTCTTGCCACGGAAAATTAGACTCGTCAAAAAGAACATGTCTTGATAAATAAACCTTGCCATTTGTTAAATCTAAGCAGCGATAGCCTTTATGACTATCATCATAACCAAGAAAAATGCAATGTGTTGATTTAGGCATAAGTTTATAAGTTTATGTGCATTGGTAGGAACAATGTAAGGAAAACATGAACCTCCAAACACTTTGAGAAACCGATAGTCAGGTTGCCGTTTCCACAATTTTTGATAAAGAGACACAAACTAATGTTGACGCATAAGAAGTCGATTAATGAGATGGACCGCAGTATTGAAATCTTCAAGCCAAAATTTATAAGGGAGTTTAGCTTGAGCTAGAAGACAAAATCCGGTTTCAACAATATGGCGGTGTTTTCGCTCGACTGTACCATTTTGTTGAGGGGTGTAGGGACAAGTAATTTGGTGATTAATGCCTTCTTTTTGAAGAAAAGAAGTAAAGACACGACTAGTAAATTCACCTCCCCCATCAGTTTGTATAGTCTTAACTGTATGAATAGCAAATATACGGAGAGATAGCTGTTTTTCAATATGAGTTTTAAAATTGGCAAAGATTTGAGTAACATCAGATTTATGAGTCATAGGAAATAGCCACACATAACGAGAAAAATCATCGACAATAGAGAAATAAAAACGAAATCCAGTCAAAGACAAAACGGGGGAAGGACCCCAAACATCCAAATGTAACATGTCTAAAGGATTTAATGCCTTAAATGTGCGAAGAGAAAATAGCAGTTGGCTAGACTTTCCGAGAGGACACACATGACAACAATGTTGTTCATTAATTTTATGACTTAAAGGTAAACTAAACTGACGACACAAGACTTTAAAAACCGGAGTTGACGGATGACCCAAGCGGGCATGCCAAATATCCTGACTCGAACGTTCACCAAGAAGGGCGACGGGATTATTCTGCGACTTGGAATTGAAAGAAAGCTTGTAAAGACCTCCAGAGTTACTGCCAGTAATGATAGTCTCCTTCGTGCGATTGTCCTTAACACGAAAATCACACGAGTCAAGTTCAAAGAAACAATTATTATCCTTAGAGAATTGACAGATGGATAGTAAAGGTCTATGAATGTGCGGAACATACAAGATATTACGAAGAGAGAGAACGATTATTGACAGAACAGAAGAATTACCAATGCCAGATTTTTTTTTTATTTAGAGCCATTACCAACAATAACTGCATCATTACCTAAATACGGATAATAGCCGGAGAAAGACGATGGATCCGAGGTCATATGATTGGTTGCACCACTGTCAAGAATATGTGGATCCGAGTACGTCATATATGCTGTATTTGTATTTGTCAGACAGTCCCTCGCACCATGACCCACTTGAAAACACCACTGGCAAGAAATGTGGGGAGTGGACAAAATACCTGAACCATTATTGTGGACTGGGCCCCCACGACCTCCTTGAGAAAAGCCTCCACGACCCCAATTTTGACCTTGTCCTTGTCCTTGTCCAGCACCATTGTTGGAGTTCTAGTTTCCACGATTTCCATTGTTTCCCCTGCCATTGCGATTGTTGTTGTTGTGATTCTGGCCACCCCTGTTATTGTTACCTGCGTAGTGCGCCTCAGGATTAGCGGGCGACGCCGGGACAGCAGCAACTAAGGCGGAAGTCTGAACTGCCGGAGTAGCGAATTTCTGAAGGAGGAGTTCTTCTTTAAGAAGGTGGTCAGTAAGCACATCCAAAGTAAGAGGATTTTGGGCGTGAACTGTTGCTGCGGTGGTGAGAAATTCTTTGTACTCTTGACCTAGTCCCCCACAAATGCGTTGAATAATCACCGATTCATCAACCGGAGCACCGGCGACTGTTAGGGCATAGGAGATTTGAGAGGCACAGAGTAGATAATCAGCAATTCTTGTGTCAGTCGCCTTCTTCAGGTTATGGAGGCGCTCTTCGAGGGTTTTGATCTGGAGGGCAGAGGTGGCCCCAAATTTCTTTGCGAGAACAGCCCATGCCTCTGGAGCGGTAATGCTGGAGTTGAGATAGGGTTGAACAGGGGGTGTGACGGTACCCTTAATCCAACCACACAACAAATCTGTCGCCGATTTCCAGATGATGTGTTTGGGATTAGCAGAACTGTCGGAAAGAGTAGCGGCTGGGGGTTGTGTATCGACGACATACAACAGATCATGGGTACGTAGGAGGGGTTTAAACAAGGTACTCTAGTTCACGTAGTTTTCTTTGGTGAGGTATGATTGACCCATAATGGCTGTGGGATTGTAGAAGATTGGAAGAGAGGTGTGGGGTGTGGTTCCAGAGGAGCCAGTGCCGTGGTCCGTGTGTGTCATACCCGACATGATAAAGAAAGGAAGAGGAGCAGCAGAGGGTACGTCTGATGGATCGAAGGTCAGACTGATACCATATTAGGATGATTCAATAAGAGATCAGAGAAAGAAAAGAAAGAGACGTGCTGTAGAGTTTGAGAAAACCTTGATGTCGATTATGAATAGGTTTGTACAAATATATACACAAGTCTCCCTCTCAAGGTATATCTATTTTAAGCTAGGAAATCATGATTTGAATATATACAATTCTATCAATATATGCACAATATTATCACAACAGAAATCTCGGATATGATTCGGTAAATCTTGGCTAATATAACCGATATATTTCTTTATCAAACACTTTGTTTAACTATGGTCAATTTATCTTATGCATAGTTAGGGCCTAACACTAAGCATATAACGAAAGTCAACACTAATTAATAACTTAAAAATACAAAAACCAAGAATCTATGATAATCAAGAAAATAAAGTAATCAATTATCTATAAATCAACAACGGAGAATCTATACTACAATAGAAAGCAAGAATAACTGCTTTACAAAGAGTGGCTGTGATTGAATCTCAGAAAATGATCTAACGGCCTAAAATTAATCTAAAATAACCCACTATCCTTTTCCCACGGTAGTTGTGTAACCTCTCCACTCCAAAAAAGAAAGCTTTCACTGATTCGGATTGGTACATGGATTATCCAAAAAAAAGGACGGATACAAAAACATGATAGAAATGCTAAAAAAAAAATTAAAAAAAAATCCTTAAGGTGATGAGTTTGGGTAACAAAAAAGAGGAAATTGAGTTGAGGTTAGGGATTTTATGTGAGAGGACAAAATTAAATAGGGTTCTTTCTTCCTTTCCATACTGTCACCGTGCCAGTGGCACGGGTTAAAAATACTATATATAACAATCAAGAAGAAAGTAAATCATGATTCAAAGAATCTAGAATGAAGAATACCAAGATCTGATAAAAATTAATCTATACAAAAGCAAGATCCATCAAAGATAAAAACCATGCAAAATTTTTAAACAACTGAAGTCAGACGTATACTCTAGATCAAAAAGGAAAAGAGCTCTCTCAAAATCCCCAACTATAATGAGCAAGCGCAAGAGCTCATTTTTCATATAGTCGTGAGAGTCGACCCCTTCATCATATGAACATTGACCTACTAAAAGATAACCAAATGCCACATCACTCTTAATCAACAATCAAAAAGACATTAAATCAAACCTTATTGGTCCAGAAAACCAAAACTTACGTGCAGAAGATAAACATCAACTAATGCTACCTATAAAAGGAGACCCATATACCAATAAATACACCAATTCATTACGGATTCTCAAACCTTATCTTAGACCCACTATTCAACCTTCTTCGAACTATCACAATATATTCAAGTGCAACCACAACTAAACAAAAGCTTAATACTAGGCTCATTAGCTATTAAAACGAAATTAGGGAGATCACTTTAAACTCACTTTGTGGGCTATTTTTGTTTTTAGTTTATGTGCTTTGCAAAAGAATCCTTAATTAAAGATCTTGTTAAGTTGAGAAATTTCAAAGAATTTTGTAGACAATTTTGTAACTACTTGGAAGAAGTATTATAGTGAAATGTTTGCATCACTTGTCAAGACAGTGAAAAAGTTGCGTTTCCCTAAAATCCTCCTTCTCAGCCGTGGCTATACGTTTAATCACTATCATCAATTGTTTGTAAGCGATATATGCAATCCCAGGATATTTGTCCATATTCCACGGATTGCTCAATCAAATTATTATATTAGTAGAGTATCATTGTATATTTAGAATAGATAGCTTTTATATGTATTGATATATATCATCTCCATGTATAGAAGATATAGTAGGACTTATGTACAAACTCAATATATAAACTGCATGAATGAATAATAAACTCAAGTTGAGTTTCCCCAAAATCTTCCTTCTCAGCCGTGGCTATTCCCTCTCTCTCTCTCTCTCTCTCTCTCTCTCTCTCTCTCTAATTCTCCTTAAGCATTCTTTCTTGTTATTTCCCTTATGAACTATTCTTGTTCTATATATGGTATCAGAGCGAAAAAGTTACGAGGAAAGAGAAAATTAGATAATTAGGGGTTCTGGAAATTTACATAGTTTTTTCTTTTCTGAATCTAGTGGCTAAATTAAAGGTCCTACATTTTTCTACCAACACTGGTCTGTTTCCCATCTCCGGGTCGGGTAAAATCCGCTCCCGGTTCCTACCGGCGAGTAACTAAATGGCCACCGTCTCAAACATAGTTATTAAAGGCGCGCCTAGGCGCGAGGTGAGGCGAGGCGCAATCTCTGGGCTTTTTTCCGCTAGGCGAGGCGCTGATCTCCGGACACGGTAATTGACCGTCATCTACATCCTAATTAAACCTAATACCCTCTTCCTCTCCCATGACCCTATCCGTACACGCACGATTACTCTATGTAAGAGTAGGCGACTCCTTCAATCGACCTCCGGCGAAAGTCCGGCAACCTCCTGCTACCTCAGGCGACCTTCCGGCAACAACTTTTTCTTTTTCCAGACTTCTAGTTATCTTTTTTCTTATTTCCAGTTATCTTTTTTCTAATTCATTTTATCTTTTTTCTTTTTCCAGATATCTTTTTCCTATTTCCTGTTATCTTTTTATCTTAGTTTTTTCCTACTAATTTAATTGTTGTGTAACTAATCTTAGTCTCATTTTTTAGTCTCCATTGATTTAAATTTAGTCTCATTTTTCATTTTCTCTATGCTGCATTACGAAATGAACAATATGATACTGGAAATTTTACTTTTCTTTACCTAAATGAATGATAAAAAAAATAAAAATAAATCATTTTAATGAAAGTACGATCAGTTTATGATCAGTTTCCCCAACAATAATTAGACTTAAGAGTCCTTGTGTTAGAACTTCTCTTTATGCTTGTTAGAACATCTATTTATGCTTGTTTCTTTTATGCTTCTATATTTTGAATATTTTAAGGCATTTTTTTGTGCTTCGTCTCTCGGGCGTGCGCCCGCCTTCCGCCTAGGCTCCGGGCTCACCTTTTGCGCCTTGGTGCGCCTTGGGTCTTTAATAACTATTGTCCTAAACTCATATCATAGAGCGCACGAGCCGCCGGATCGGAAAGCGTGGCGTAAGCGTTGTGAATCTCGATGAAATCGCGGACGTCTTCCTTAAAATCGGAGGCGTCAGGATGGTAAATCTTGGCCAAATTCTGGTACGCCTTTTTATTTCCATCAGGGAGGCGTTAAAATTTACCGGCAGAACTTCGTAGAGGCTCGCCGGTCTTCTCACAGTCTCGAGCACAGGAGCCGGCTCAGCGACGGCGTGCAGAGAAGCGTTACAGTTAACTGAGCGTCTAGAGAATGCTAAATTTTGAGCCTATGGATAGGTTCGTGAAATGAGGGAGTCTCCGGTAGAAATCGGAGGGATGATCGTGCAATTGGTGAAGTTAGGGTTCCGGTCATCGTGAATGAAGAAAGAAATTAGGGTTTGTGGGGGATTGGGGAAAATACGAGTTGAAGAAGGAAGTTAGAAGGGGTATATATAAAGGTCAGAAAAAGAGAAGGAAGGAAGGAATGTGGACTTGTTTATTTGAAGGAGGAGGAGAGATTGGGAGATGTGGGCCCATTGGTGCCAGCTGTTTTTCGCATTCTGAGCTGTTTGTTTTCGCTTGCTGTGAGCGTGAGCAAGCTGTTTGCTTTTTGTTTGATACGTTACCATCATCATATGATATTTGACAGTTGTGTAACGGTCTTGGTCATAACGCAAGAGAGTGTTTGCGTCATTATGAACCAAGCGATACCATTCATACTGATTCCTCTTTTTCTCTATCAGATTGGTTATATCCAGAACAAAATGAATCTTTAGATTCAAACAACTGTTCTTCGGGTGTTGAAGAACCATTAACTGATGTTAATGAGCCATCTTGTTCTCTTTCTAGTTCTACTACAAATTGGTATATTGAGGATCTCCTCGACCATCTTTCTTGTCTTCGCAAACTCCCATCTCAATCTTTGAAAAGTTATTTTTCTGAAGCAAAATCGATTTCATATGCCCTTATAGGGCCGGACATTAAATCTCTGAAATCGAGTTTATTACTTTTCTTGTTGATGGTCTAGATCAATTATACGAAAAATTTATCAAGTATTATTTTTTTCGCCGCCCTATTATTTCTGTTGATTTTCTCTATGATCATCTTCTCGACATCAAAAACCAACTACCTTCTCATCTTGGTAGTCTTGATGCTCCAGCACTTAGAGACCCATATGGCAAGTCACTTGTAGCCAGCGACGATAAGTCTATTGCTTCTGGTCCAACAACTGAATTAAGTGAGGCCCAGTCATCTATGTTTGCTCCTTCAACCATCAAACACGACTGCCGTTTTTCTTCAGGCTTGAGAAACAATGTCCAAGTCGCTCCTTCTTCTGAGCACATGCAAAAATTGGACAGCTCCCAGTGGACTTCGCCTACTCTTCCTTCAAGTGGACTTTCATCACCAGCCCCACTAGGTCCCCTTCGGGCCAACGGACCCAGTCCACATGCCGGCCAAACTATGCCAGCCAGTCTACTAGTTTTGTGCCGGCCCCATCCCTTGCAGCCCCCCACGGCTTATCCTGCTCAACTTACGCCAGCACCTTGATGTAGGAGGTTCCTCGGGTGCAGCAGCGCATAGCCAGGCCGACAAGCGAGCGCCCGCTTGCTCCCATACGAGCGCCCGCTTACCTCGTGAATTCGGAGGGTAGAAACTGATTAAAAGCGAGTGCCCACCTGGTCTTCACCAGGCGCCCGCGTGGTCTACGCGCAGAAAAGTCCCAGTTCGCGTTTTTATCATTTTTATGCCAGAATTAGGTTAATTTTGGGATTTAGGTTTTATTTAGGTTATGTTATTTTGTTAGGAGTATAAATACTATTTTCCTTTCATTGTTTTAGGGTGACACTTTATTATTATTCAATTGAACTTTGTTCTTGGAGATTTATCTCTATTTCTTGGTGGATTCCAAGGTTTATTGCGTTTGAGGTTTCATCGCTTGTGAAATCTTGTGTGTAGTGCGCTACTCACAAAACCTATCGCTTCCGTGATGCGTCAGTTGGCATCAGAGCAGGCCATATCCTGTCTTTTGCATCATAGTGATTCGTTATGAGGGATCAAGGAGCAACAAAAGGTGATATCGAGGGTATGACCACCACTATTACCAACGCTATCGCTGCATTAACAACACAGATCGCTACGTTGACAGCCGGTCAACAGGGTTAGAATGTTAATCAGAACCGTAGGGGTGAAAGAGACAGGGTTGATCAAGTTCGAGATCTAGTTCGACGTCCTCAACGGGCAGAGAACAGGGATGATGAAGAGTCCAGTTCTGAAGAAGAGGTTGTTGATGATGAAGAACCAGTTCAAGGTAATAATTGAAACTGCCATGATTATAGAATTAAGGCTGATATTCCTTTGTTCTATGGAACCATATGGATTGAAGATTTCTTAGATTGACAGAATGAAGTAGATCGTTTTTTCGATGTTATGGAGGTACCTGCAAATAAACAGGTAAAGATGGTGGCGATCCGACTGAAGAGTACTGCTGCAGTTTGGTGGGATAAACTAGCAGTACAGAGACGACGACAAGGAAAGGGGCCTGTTAAAACTTGGAGGCGTATGAAGCAGCTAATTTCTGAGAGGTTTTTACCGGCGGATTATTAGCAGATCTTATATAAACTGTATCTCAATTGTGTGCAGGGCAAGAGAACAGTTGATGAGTATACTACTGAGTTTCAGAGGTATACTGCGCGGGTTGAGATTGTAGAGTCTGAAGATCAGAAGGTTCCTCGTTATATTAATGGCCTGAAAAGTTCCATACAGAAGAAGATGGGACTGCATCAGGTGTGGAATTTGACGGATGCTTCCACGCTGGCTTTGAAAGCCGAAATCATGGAAAAGTCGAGTACGAAGAATTTTAACCCTTCTTTTCGTAAATGGGTTCCACAGAGTAGTTCTGAAGCGGGGAATGATAAAGAAAAGTTGGCGGTGGGTAAGGACCCAACTTCGCAGGCTAAGGGTACTGGCAATCCTAGTAGTTCTGCAGGAAGCAAAGCTCCAACACAAAAGGCACCCAACCCGTATGCCAAACCAACGGGGGATAAATGCTTTCGTTGTAATGGACAGGGTCACAGATCCAATGTTTGCCCCACTAGGCGAACTGCTGCGATACTAGAGGAGGAAGAGGAGGAGGAAGAAGAGGAGAATAACGAGTATGAAGGGGCTGAATTCGCTGAAGAGGAGTCTGAGGAGCAAGTGAGTTTTGTTCTTCAACAGATGCTGCAATCTTCCAAGGATGAGGGACAAAGGAAGAATCTGTTCAGAGCACACTGTTCTATCAAGAACAGGGTATGTAATTTGATTATTGATAATGGTTGCACTGAAAACCTAGTTTCGCAAAAGTTGGTTGATTTCTTAGGGTTGAAAACTGAACCTCATGAGAAACCCTATAGTTTGGGATGGGTCAATAAGGGTTCAGAACTCAGGGTGTCACGGACTTGCAGGATCCTTATTTCCATTGGTAAATACTATAAGGAGGAGGTTGTGTGTGACGTTCTGCATATGGATGTCTGTCATATATTGCTTGGTCGCCCATGGCAATATGACCACGACATTACTTATCGGGGTAAAGACAACGTAGTAATGTTTAAATGGGATAATCATAAAATTGCTATAGCTCCTGTTATGCGTTTTGAGAAGCAGGTTGAGAAAAATGAACCAGTCTTGATGCTTATACAGAACGAGAAAGATCTTACTGTAGCTATTGAAGAGGCAGAGTATTTTTGTCCAATAATTATTAAGGGTCTGTTGAGTTCTGTTAGTGTGGAGATCGGGTTACCAAGGGATATCGAGGAACTTCTTGCGGGTTTTCAGGAGTTGATTTCCGATGAGTTACCCAATGACCTCCCTCCTATGAGGGACATTCAGCATCAGATTGACTTGATTTCGGGAGCTAGTTTGCTAAACCTCCCACATTATCGCATGAGTCCCAAGGAGAATGAGATAATCAGAGAGCAGATTGAAGAATTACTGCGGAAGGGGTTTATCAGGGAGAGTATGAGCCCGTGTGCAGTACCGGTCCTTCTTATGCCAAAGAAGGGTAATCAGTGGCGTATGTGTGTTGATAGCAGGGCCATCAACAAGATCACCATCAAGTATAGATTTCCTATCCCTCGTTTGGAAGACATGCTTGATGAGTTATCCGGTTCTAAGGTGTTTACAAAACTGGATTTGCGCAGTGGGTACCATCAGATTCGGATCAGACCTGGGGATGAGTGGAAAACGGCTTTCAAGAGTAAGGATGGACTTTATGAGTGGCTTGCCTTGCCATTCGAGATATCTAATGCCCCTAGAACTTTCATGAGGCTGATGAACCAGGTTAATGAGGAAAAAGTGAGAGCAATCAGGGATTGGCCAGCCCCAACGTCAGTGACGGAGGTGCGTAGTTTTCATGGTTTAGCTATGTTTTACAGGAGGTTTGTACGTAATTTCAGCACTATTAGTGAACCTATCACCGAGTGTTTGAAGAAGGGTCAGTTTCAGTGGGGTTTTGAGCAAGAGCAGAGTTTTGCTCTCATCAAGGAAAAACTTTGTACTGCACCAGTTCTTGCACTACCAGATTTTGATAAAATATTTCAGGTGGAGTGTGATGCTAGTGGTGTTGGGATTGGGGCTGTTCTGTCACAAGAAAAGCGTCATGTGGCTTTCTTTAGTGAGAAGTTGAGTGAGGCTCGACAGAAGTGGAGTACGTATGATCAGGAATTTTATGCAGTTTTTCGAGCCTTGCGACAGTGGGAGCATTATCTTGTTCAGAGGGAGTTTATTTTATTTTCTGACCATCTTGCTTTAAAATTTTTGCATAGTCAGAAAATGATAAATACGATGCATGCTCGTTGGGTTAGTTATCTGCAAAAATTTCCTATTATTATTCAGCATAAATCAGGTGTTCAGAACAAGGTTGCCGATGCTTTGAGTAGGAGGGCTTCGTTGTTGCTCACACTGTCTCAGGAAATTGTGGGTTTTGACTTGGTGAAGGATATTTATGAGGGTGATGCAGATTTTAAGGAGTTGTGGTATAAGTGTGTGGGTAAACATCCTAGTGCAGATTTTCATATTCGGGATGGTTTTCTGTTTAAGGGGGATCGGTTATGTGTTCCTGTTTCGTCTCTCCAAGAGAAGCTGATTCGAGATCTACACGGTGGAGGTCTTAGTGGGCATTTGGGATGAGACAAGACTATTGCTAGCTTGGAGGAGCGATATTTCCGACCTCAACTGTGGAAGGATGCTGGTTCTATTGTCAGGCGTTGTTATGTCTGTCAGGTTTCTAAAGGTCAGTCTCAAAATACTGGTCTTTATTTGCCTTTACCTATTCCTGATGATATATGGCTAGATTTGTCTATGGATTTTGTGTTGGGTTTACCGCGTACGCAACGAGGAGTGGATTCTGTTTTTGTGGTGGTGGATCGATTCTCCAAAATGTCTCATTTTATTGCTTGCAAGAAGACTGCGGATGCAACTAATATTACGAAGTTGTTTTTTAGAGAGGTTGTCCGACTACATGGGGTTCCTAAATCCATCACTTCGGATAGGGATACCAAATTTTTTAGTCACTTCTGGGTTACTCTATGGCGCATGTTTGGTACTTTGCTTAACCGGAGTTCTACAGCTCATCCGCAGACGGACGGACAGACAGAGGTTACTAACAGGACATTGGGGAATATGATCAGAAGCGTTTGTGGTAACAAGCCGAAGCAGTGGGATTTAGCTTTACCACAGGTGGAGTTTGCTTATAACAGTGCAGTGCATTCGGCCATGGGTAAATCGCCTTTTTCCTTGGTTTATACTTCTACTCCTAGGCATGTGGTGGATTTGGTACCATTACCCAAGGGTCGTAGTCTAAGTCAAGCTGCTGAAAATATGGCCAATGATGTGCAAGCTGTCAAAGAAGCGGTCAAGGCTAAGTTGGAAGCAACGGGGTTTGAAGAATAAGGAGGCTGCAGACAAGAAGCGGAGGGTCAAGGTTTTCAAGGTTGGCGATGATGTGATGGTGTTTATTCGCAAGGAGCGTTTTCCTGTTGGTACGTACAAGAAGCTCCAACCTCGCAAATATGGCCCGTTCAAAGTGACAAGGAAGATCAATGACAATGCGTACGTAGTGGCTCTTCTTGATGATTTGAACATCTCTAACACGTTCAATGTTGCGGATATATAAGAGTACCACGCTGATGGAGTTCTTTATCCTGGTGAGAACTCGGGGTCGAGTTCTTTAGAGGCGGAGGAGACTGATGTAGGAGGTTCCTCGGGTGCAGCAGCGCATAGCCAGGCCGACAAGCGAGCACCCGCCTGCTCCCATACGAGCGCCCGCTTACCTCGTGAATTCGGAGGGTAGAAACTGATTAAAAGCGAGCGCCCGCCTGGTCTTCACCAGGCGCCCGCATGGTCTACGTGCAGAAAAGTCCCAGTTCGCGTTTTTATCGTTTTTATGCCAGAAGTAGGTTAATTTCGGGATTTATGTTTTATTTAGGTTATGTTATTTTGTTAGGAGTATAAATACTCTTTTCCATTCATTGTTTTAGGGTGACACTTTATTATTATTCAATTGAACTTTGTTCTTGGAGATTTATCTCTATTTCTTGGTGGATTCCAAGGTTTATTGCGTTTAAGGTTTCATCACTTGTGAAATCTTGTGTGTAGTGCGCTACTCACGAAACCTATCGCTTCCGTGCTGCGTCACACCTTCTACTCAGTCCACTTCTCTTTCCAGTCAACCTAACCCTTCATTGCAACACAGGTGTATTGCTAAGCAGGCTGCCATTGACTTACAGCCCACTCTTACTTCCAGTCAATCATCATATGTGCAATCATCAAATGTGCCATCTCATTACAACAACCAAAGTTGTTTTAGACTCATGGCATCTCCCAATGCAGCAAATCCTTTTAGGACGTGTGAGCTGCAACCTTCCGTCTCGGTTTCTTTTCCAGAGTCTCTCAACTTTGAGCCAAGTTATCATGCTTTATGTCCAAAGATTGAAATTTCACGTGAATGTTCAACTGATGATCTGGTCATTGGTCATGCTCGAGGTGTTATAGTTGTTATTCACGAAAAATACTCTTGTGAAGATGATTACTATACATTATATCCCCCAAAGGAATGGAAATACATTTTTTTGGCATGATTACCTCTACCTTAGGCTATTGTTCAACATCAACTGGCTACTATCTATAATTCCAAGCAAGCAGCATCTTCGTACCTTCGATTATCTTGAGGGAGGTGTAAGCGATATATGCAATCCCGGGATATTTGTCCATATTCCACGGATTGCTCAATCAAATTATTATATTAGTAGAGTATCATTGTATATTTAGAATAGATAGCTTTTATATTTATTGATATATATCATCTCCATCTATAGAAGATATGGTAGGACTTATACTCAATATATAAACTGCATGAATGAATAATAAACTCAAGTTGAGTTTCCCCAAAATCTTCCTTCTCAGCCGTGGCTATTCCCTCTCTCTCTCTCTCTAATTCTCCTTAAGCATTCTTTCTTGTTATTTCCCTTATGAACTAGAGAGGGTCTCCTGTACACCCGCCGCATGGCGTGCGGCGGGCCAGGCTTTTCCAATTTTTTTTTTTTTTTTTTTTTTTGAGATTTTTTTTTTCAACCCCAACTTTTTTTCCTCCCAACAAAAGTAACACTTATTATAACGAAATGTAACACTTTTTTTATTCAAATGTAACACAATTTTGCTGCAATAGATAAAGATAACATAAAGATTGACAACTAAAATAATGTAACACTTTTTATAAAGGGATGTAACACTCATTTTTTCAAATGTAACACGTTTTTTCTCCCGAAAATTAACATAGGATTGACAACTAAACTAATGTTACATTTTATAAAAAATGAATGTAACATTTTTTTCTCAATTGTAACAGTTTATATTTTTAAATGTAACATTATATATGAAATGTAACAATTTTTTATTGAGAAAGTAAAAATTGAAATGCAAACCCATTTTTTTTTTTGTAAAACTGCTGTTACCTTCAACAGTAGAAAGTGTTACTTTTTGAAGATAAAAGTGTTACTTTTATCAGAACATAGTGTTACATCTCAGCTGACAAGCAATCAAACTTTTTGTGTGTAAAAAAAATGTTTTTTTTTTTTAAAAAAAAATCAAACCATATCATGACCTATGTAGTTTTATTCGTCTTGTCGAGGCGAACAAAACTGTATTTTTTAATTTTTTTTTCTTCTGAGTTATACATCTCAAGATATAACATTTTAAAGTTATTGGGTTTTTTTTATAAAAAAGGTGGACACGTGGCAGCGATCTGGAAGAGGGAGGGGTAGATCTGGCCGTCGGCTGTAGCGGAAGAGGCAGGCCCGCGAAGCAACGGAACCAGCCACCTTGCCGCACGCCATGCGGCGGATGTTGCTGAGACTTTGTCTATGAACTATTCTTGTTCTATAATGTTGTTTTTGTCTCTAACCTTGCAAATACGCTCAACACATTGTTCCTCTATTTACCATGTAAATATTTCCTTTACAAACTTATTTTCACCAATATTACCTGTGTGGCATTGAACCCTATTAACCTCATCTATTACGTCTTCCTTTTGTTCAATTTATTTTCAGGATCTTTCAGGTGTTTATGTTTGGCGATAAACATTCACTAATAGATATATATATTTGAACATACAAGGCTTTAAAATAAATATATTTGGGCACTCATTCTTGATTTTTCTGTAAGTACGATTGATTTTTGATAAAGTCTGAGGTTCCATCCCAAAACCAATTGGCAATGGGTGGAGTGGCCCGGGATCATTATATAGTCAAGGCATGGCTTGTTAATTCCTGATGTGGGATAATATTTCTAACACGCCCCCTCACGTGTAGCCGGGCTTTGCCAAGGCTTACAACGTGGACTTGTTACGGGTGGCGCGGAGCAACTTCGTGGGCCGTTGGGCCTGCACGTGTAACAGACCAACTCTAATACCATGATAAAGTCTGAGGTTCTATCCCAAAACCAATTGGCAATGGGTGGAGTGGCCCGGGATCTTTATATAGTCAAGGCATGGCTTGTTAATTCCCGATGTGGGATAATATCTCTAACACGCCCCCTCACGTGTAGCCGGCTTTGCCAAGGCTTACAACGTGGACTTGTTACGGGTGGCGCGGAGCAACATCGTGGGCCGTTGGGCCTGCACGTGTAACGGACCAGCTCTAATACCATGATAAAGTCTGAGGTTCCATCCCAAAACCAATTGGCTATGGGAGGAGTAGCTTAGGATCTTTATATAGTCAATGCTTGGCTAGTTAATTCCCGATGTGGGATAATTGTCTCTAACACGCCCCCTCACGTGTAAGTGGGCTTTGGCTAAGCTTACAACGTGAACTTGTTACGGGTGGCGTGTAGGTGGGCTTTTCCTAAGCTTACAACGTGAACTTGTTACGGGTGGCGCGGAGCAACATCGTGGGCCGTTGGGCCTGCACGTGTAACGGGCCAGCTCTGATACCATGATAAAGTCTGAGGTTCCATCCAAAAACCAATTGCCAATGGGTGGAGAGGCCCGGGATCTTTATATAGTCAAGGCATGGCTTGTTAATTCCCGATGTGGGATAATATCTCTAACAATTTTTTCGTTAGTACACTGTCAATAGCTTTCCCACTCTTAAGATGTCATACTCTTGAAAGTTTATCCCTATGAAGATACTGTCCAAAAGTTAAGGTTTGTGAAACCTTATGTTCGGTTTGATGATGAGGAACAAGAGAGATTTGAATGAAATCTTAGTTGTCGTATGGTTCAATTTGAGACGGAGTGGGAGCAAAAGATGGATCAGATTCTCAACGACGATCCAAAAAATGTGAAGGAGTAAGAGGAAAATAAACAAATAAACCAAAGAATAGAAGAGCAAATAAGTTAAGGTTGGAGACTGTTAGAGCAAAATAAATATAAAGAACGATGTCAAGCGAAATAATCAATCACAACACAAGAATTTACGTGGTTCTCCAACTTGGCTATGTCCACGGGCGGAGGGAGAATATATTATTATTTAATGACAATTATAAAAGACGATCTTCACTAATCTAGTTGCACGAATTATTTAGGCAAATAATTCCGTCAACCTAAATCTAGATCTTAGATCTCTACTTGTATCTCTCAAAGATGACCGGCAAAAATTATGCTAGGGAGTGGTTAGTATTTATAGGCGTAAGTACTAGAAACCCAAAAGGAGAAGGAATCATATTCCTTTTGTACAATGTAATTGGATTCCTATTTCTTATGTACAAAGTAATCCTATTCTCATTAGGAAAAGGCTTTCCTAATTCTTGAACAATTCCTTGTACCAATAAGAAATCTAATTAAACCAGTCAACATTAATCCATGTACCAAAATGATTTCCTTTTGCCAATTCAAGTCCCAAAAATTACTCGACTTGTCACGGAAATATCCTTAACCAATATGCATTGATTCAAAGTCATATTCCCAACAGAGACAATAGATAATAAAGAAATTAAGTGAAAGGAGAATATGTATAATGATAAAATGTGATGCATATTTGCCCATATTTAAAATACTATTAGTTTACATTTGCCTTATGAAGTGATTCTAAAAAGAAAAAGTGAATAAAGATATGAATGAACTCAAGGTTTAAAGTTGTTTCTTGTAAGGAAAGTTCTACACATCCATCCCTCACTATGCTCTTGGCATGTGAAAAAATAAATATCTACATCTCTTTTAATAACACGAGACTCCTAAGAAAATTTGTTAAATTTTCTTTCTTAATCAACATGCCTAATTAAAGATGTGTAATACTAGGGGCACATAATGCTAAGAAAATCTTGCTCCCAAAATCCCAGTTAGTATTTATTAACTGAATGTTGAAACTGTGGGCCAAAGAGTTAAATGGTTTATAACACCAATGAATGACTTCCAATTGGGATTTTGAGCAAGATTTTGTAAAAATTTTGTGCACTTGGTGTTGCTCCTTAATGATTGTTTGTTACCAATTAAGATTTTCTAAGATTGATTTGTGTTCCTGGTTGAAATTGAAGTAATAAGCAAAGAAGTTCAAACGGAATAGGTGGTTTAGATGTTGATGCTTAGTCGTTTTGTTCGAGCTGTGATTGTAGCCTCGCTGTTCGTTTAATAAAAGGGTTCGCCTTGAAATATGTTCATTGCCTGTTATAGTACTATCTTTATTCTATCTTTTGACTACTAGGAGTCCGTTGGATATTGTAAGACATAAGAGAATAATATCATATTGAACAAAGTTTATATTGAATAAAATTAACCTCAATTGTATTGATGATCATGAACCCCTATATATACAAGAGTGTTAAATAAGTGTTTGAAAATAATACTAAGTGAAAGAACCTGTTCCTTAATATACACTTAAACAGGTAAAATATTAGTGCACAAGAGGTCGACTGTCTTGACAGAGTAAGTCGACTATCTTGAGGTGCAGTGTGTGTATGTAGAGTTATGCAGCGGAATAAAAGATAAATAAATAGAAGAATTTAATGAGTAAATAATATATGATAAGTGTGTGAATAAGTGTGAGATAAGAAGACACAAACACAACGATATAACGTGCTTCAGAGCTTTTAGCAACTCTCTTACATCCACGCCTCACTGTCCAACAGTGAAGAAGCAATCCACTATAATACTTCGTCAAGAAATTACAATAAATTGCAAGAAAATTCCCTCAGAATTTTCTAACCTAATTAGCCTCACTAATTAAGCTTTGTACTTGTTGCAAAGTACAGGAAAAAGAAAAAGAAAAAGGTATCACAAATGTGACGGTTTGGTGATCTCTAAACTGGCTCTTATGTAGCTATGTGAGATCTATGTTTTTTGATATTAGCACAGATTTATAAATATCAAGAGTGCTTTGACAATTTGGATTTGCTTAGAATCTTTTAACAAATTGTGTAAATGGCTAAGACAATGTAATTTTTTAAGGGCTTATCTTCAGTTGTGCAGAGGTCTCTATTTATAGGTCTTCATATTATATCCGTTTGAGTTCCAACGGCCTTCAATATCTTGGAAATATATATGTCAGTCATTAAATTCTGTGAACAATGTTTTTGATTTTTGACTTTATGTGTCAGTTTGACTGAGATGCTTTGAACAATTTGTTGAAGGTCTGCTATCTTGAAGGTCAGCTGTCTCGATATGATTATGAAGATAGTAGACCAAGATTGATGCAGGTTTTGATCATTATCAGTTTGAGTGTCTTGATGATTTCCAGTTTGCTTCTTTGTTACTTCAAGATGTGTTCTTAATTTATTTGTCAAAACACTTAGTTAAGAACTAGGGTTCTAACAATTTCCCCCTTTTTGGGAAATAATTAAGAGGCATAGCAGCATCTGTAAGAGAAATTAATCTATATTGAAACAAAACACAATTAGATCACAAAGAGATGTAAAGATTTTAAGCTTACATCCCAAAACAAAAAAAAAATTGTTCAAAAATAATAGAGCAAGTATTGAGATAAAAAGACTTTAGTGAAATAGAGCTTCAATACTGTCATCACTTTGGTACTCAGGTTCAGGTTGTGCTTCTCCAAGGTCTACTGCAGTCAGATGTCTTTCTCTTTCAAGATTTAGTAGTTGAAGTTGCTTTTTGTTGAACCTGAAGTAGTACAGCTTGTTGTTCCAAGTGAGACTCATTCTTTCATCATACTGAATGCCATGGTTGATCAGTTGACTCTTTTTCAGCAAGGGTTCCTTCTTTCCCAGTTTTCTTGAAACTGAAGGAGCAGGACCAAGTAGAAGATGTCTTGTTGTAGCTTGATCTCTTGATGGTGGTTGATCTTGAGTAAAGATTTCTTGAGCCTGAGTGACATCTCTGAAGTTTCTTGGATGGGTTGAAGCTACAGTCTAGTCAACTGTCTTGCCAGCAAGTGTTTCTTGGACAAGCTTGGTCAAGTGAATTCTGAGTCCTTTCATTTGAGCTCTCACATAGTTCCCAACTGCATTGATGTCTTCATGAGTGGCAGCAGGAAATGTGGATAGGTATGCAGACACAACTAGATCAGGTATTAGAGGGCAGGAATATTGATGAAAAGGGTCTTGAAGAGATGGTTCATTTGGGAAAATTGAAGGACTAGGAAGGATTCCTCCAAATAATCTCTTGAGAGCATAAAAACCAAACATCTTTTCACATACCAGTTTCTAATATATGACTTTGATGAGGTCAATGCATTTGGTCAGAACTACTCCAGATTGCATATGCAGGCCTTCATTGAGCTTGGGAGATAACCATTGGGAGAAGAACTTTTCCCATTGAGCCATTTTACCTCCAGTTAGGCTTGAGGGGACAAGAGGAGTCTCATGGATGTAGAAGTGGTTCACTATTCTGAAGGTCTTCCACTCATTGTGCACAAAAAATATTCTTCCAGCAAGCTCTCTAGCAGTCATTTTCAGCTGGGCTTTTGAGTAGGTCCAGTACTTACTGGAGATAGCAGAGCTGAAGATTTCTTGGGGAAACTCAAGATGGTCAAAGGAAAGACCAAGAGGAAGAATGGATGAGATAGATAGATCCACTGGATGAGAAATGAACCAGGGAGGGGGTACATAGTATAGGTGAAGCAAGTTGGTTGAGAAGAATGGATCTGTTGAGGAGTTGTATGGACCAGGAGAAATGATATCAAAGGATGAGTTGGAGTGAATGTGGGGGTCATCTATTCTGGAAAGAGGAATGGAGGAGGAAGATTGACCAGTAGGAAGGGTTTTGTCTAGCCCAAGACTTTTTCAGGTGACCTCAAAACCAAACTTTTCTTCCAGTTCATGAAATTTGGAAATCTTTTCCATATTAGATAAGGCAGAGTAGGCTTCTTTGTCAAAAGGGTTATCTTCAACAAGGATAGCTTTTCCCTTTCCAGATGAGATAGGTAGGGAGGAAGAGGGATGAATAAGTCTCTCAATGGTTAATTGGGTTGAAGGAATTGTTTTTAGGGCACTGGGAAGAGATTGGGCAAGGTCAGTTATCATGGCCACAGTTCTACCCAGGTCAACTGTCTGACCCTGTGTATCTTCAAAATTATCATTCCCCCTTTCTTGTTCAACTGAAAGCACAAAACTATCAAGAATTATATTCCCCCTTTCTGTTTCAACAGCTACTTCCTCAAATTGAGATAACAGACCAGGAGTGGGCATGAATGAGGAAGGTAGAGGACCTGAAGATATAGGAGAGAGAGGAGGGGGTGAGGAAGCTTTTTTGGTTTGAGATTGAGTGAGGGTTTTGAGGGCTTCTGCAGCTTCTTGAGCTCCTGAACTTAAGGTTTCAGTAGAAGAGCTATGAGGTGCAGGGTCAAAATCAAAGGGTTCAGGGGGAGATATAGAGGGAGAAGGAGGTGGTGATTCTTCTTCAGGGATAATCATTTTTCTTCTCTTGCTAAGGGGTATGACTGAGACTATGGGAACTTCATCTATATTAATGGGTTCATCTTCTTTTTGAAGTCTCTTGGATTTTCTGGAGGGTTGGGATTTGGATATTTCTGGTATTGGAGTTTGTTTAGGTTTGACTTTTGTTCTTTTGTAAACAGCAGAGATTTTTGGGGAGGGAGAAGGGGTTTGAGTGGTGCTGGGACCAGGAGTAGAGGGTGGAGGTGCTTCAATAAGCAAAGGTGGAATGATTTTGGCTAGAGGTTCATGCACAGTGGAGTCATCATCCAGGTCCACTATCTTGGGTCCTTTGTCTTTCCTACCTTTTCCCTTAATGTCATGAATCATTTCAGCTAGGGTCTCTCTTTCAATATCACTTCCAGAGATGGATGAGGTATGGGTAGGTGATTTTTCATCTCCAATGGGTTCTTGTACCTTACCTTGTTGTTTGTAAGAAAAGGTATGAACACTAAAAACCTTGTATCTGTGATGGTCTGCTTGGCTATCATAGGGGGCTGGGACTCTAACTCTCATTGTTCTCCCAATGTGAAGCAAAATCCCACTCATGAATCTATAAAGCCCAGGATTTGTGGAGGATTTGGATTTGATTTTGAGGGGATGATGACCAGATCTAAGCCTAAAGTTAGACAACAGCACAAAACTCTAGTTTGTGGTTTGAACTTTGTGTAACAGACATAACAATTGCTTCCACTCATTGGGGCTCATGACATGATGAGAGGAGGTCTTTCCACACAAACCTTTCATAATTACATCAGCTAAGATGGAGAATTTGGCAGAAAGGAACTTTTTATAGACAGGTTTGTCACTTTGGTAATTAGGCCATCCTTCTATAGTAGCAGTTTGGGAAGAGTAGTTGATGTTGGAATTCCAAATATTTGTAATCATGTGGGGTTCATTTAAGGGGCCATAAGTAGCAGCAACATCACTAGGAGATATGGTGTAGGAGGTACCTTGGAGGGTAAATTGGATATTGTGTTGCTGAGTCCATACTCCATTGTCATAGATGTGAGAACAGAGTAGAGGGAGAATTGGATGCTTGGCTTTCATGAATGTATTAAGCTTTGCATTTGAGAGAAGTTCTCCGATCCATCCACCAGCTGGATTAATGTAAAATGACTTTTTGATGCGATAGCCATGAGCGGATGAAGACATTTTTCTAGGGTTTGAGAGAAAGAAGCAGAGGATGTAACGGTCAATTTTTTTGAATGAGGAGGAAGGGTTTTATAAAGATGATAGGTTACTGGAAACGGTGGCTTTTAAGAGTTTAGGGGACAACGGTAGAAAGGTGAAAAGACATGCCCTTTAATGGAAAAAAATAATTGATGTGGACAAGCAGGTGACTCATCACAGTCGTAACTGTTAAAGCAGTAACTATCTTCTTTTTATATTTACGCAGAGGACATAGCGTAAACGGAGCAAACATTCTTTATACCCTCAATAAATATTGACATGGTTAAGTCCAATATTCTTCTATTAATCCAGTAATTTCAGTCAACTTGATTTTAGCGTATCAAATCAGCCTTACTGGAATACATCTTTTGAGGTCTACTGTCATCATTGTATCTATAAAATTCATTCTCGAGGTGAATTAAATGATGTGAAATCTTTCTATATAAGAAGCATTTATTAGTGAATTATACATCACAACAGCAAATATTCAGATTTATAGAGAGTTCAAAGTAAGATAGTAGACCTTCTTCTTTCAAAATTTCTTTAAAAAATGGGTAGACTAACAAACATTTTTAGCCCAAGCAAGATGTTTGATCTTGTAAAGAGGTTGAAATTTAAGGAGAAGGAGGAAGAGGTGGAGGATAACAAGTTTTTGAAGGAGTATAGTGAGTATCAGGCACAAGAAGCCTTGATAAGTGAGCAGGAGGTGGATCAATTGCTTCCAAATGATCCACTTAAAAAGGTGGAATTGATGGAGAGGTCTATTAAGAAATAAATGTGGCTCCATGCTAGAGAAGCGTTTGTTAAGTAAGAGAGAAAGAAGCTGAAGAGAGGGGAGGAGGTAGAAAAGAGGTGCGACATTGGCAAGGGCAAAGCCAAAATATTAGAAATTGAAGAAGACATAGGACCTAAAAGATCTTTGCTTGATCTTTTGCAGGAGGAGAGGAAGGTTGATTTAGTGATAGGCAAGAAAGGAGAGAGGGGGGAAGGCCAAGGAGACAATTATGATGGAAGTTCTTATACTAAGACCAGCTCATTTTCCCTTTTATCAAGTAAGTATTTTGCTTGCTGTAGTCCACTCAGATTTGGGAATAAGGAGGACGGAAGCTTTAGATCAAATGAGGCATATGTGTTTAGTGAGAGTCATAATTCCTCTGGTACTTTCAGCTTCTCATCACCTTTATATACTTTCCCTAAGCCACAGGAAGCAAGGAATTGGTGGCCTAAATCTGTATGGCCTTCATCAAATCAGTCTGTCAGAGGAGTTGAGTCGTGGAGATGGGATAGTAGACTCATTCTGGAGAGATCTGATGAGTCAGGTCAGCCATTTGTTGGGACATCATATGGAGGGATGAAGGAGGAGTTAGATACGTCAGCAGAGTGCTCTTTTGTTGAAGGACCATGGAAGTCAGAGGAGTAATTTCTGAGAATTGAAGATAGTTGACCTAGTGGAGAGGTCGGCTGTCTTGAGTGAAGATGGAGCAGATGACATGTTTTTGGCTCCTTTTGGTTTATAGGAGTAGGGAAGCCTTTTATGGCGCCTTTTTGTTGTATTTTACTCCTTTTAGATATGTACTCCACTAAGTTTTAATGATATCTCCCTTTTATTTGCTTGGCATGTTCAGCATTCCCATGTTTTCCCTTAAGTAGCTGAATCTTTGTTCATCAAGTGCCTTTGTGAGAATGTCAGCTAGTTGATTCTCAGTGCACACATGAGAAAGACACATATCACCCTTTTTAACATGATCTCTTATGAAATGGTTTCTAACTTCAATGTGCTTTGTTTTAGAATGCTGGACTGGATTCTCAGTCATTGCTATAGCACTAGTATTGTCACAAAAGATAGGAATATGATCTTGAGAAATTCCAAAGTCTTTGAGTTGATTTCTGAGATAAAGGACTTGTGAACAACATAGGCCAGCAGCAACATATTCTGCTTCTGCAGTTGATGTAGCAACTGATGTTTGTTTTTTGCTGCACCAACTTATAATTCTTGAGCCAAGGAACTGACAACTACCACTGGTGGATTTCCTATCCAAGTTGCATCCAGCATAGTCTGAATCAGTGTATCCAATAAGAGATAAAGGAGATTCCTTAGGATACCAAATTCCAAAATCAGGAGTCCATTTAAGGTATCTTAAAATCCTTTTTACTGCAGCTAAATGAGATTCCTTAGGATCTGCTTGAAATCTTGCACATAAGCAAACACTGAACATAATGTCAGGTCTAGAGGCAGTGACATAGAGAAGAGATCCAATGAAGCTTCTATACAAAGTTTGATTCACACTTTGACCTTCAGGATCTGCATGTAATTTTGCAGTTGTTGATAGATGAGTTTTGGCTGTAGAGACATTTTGCATATCAAATTTCTTCAGCATATCTCTAGTGTATTTCCCTTGATTTATAAAGATTCCATTGGGCAATTGCTTGACTTGCAGACCCAAAAACAAAAGTGAGCTCTCCTATCATGCCCATTTCAAATTTTTCTTGCATTATTGATCCAAATTCCTTGCAGAGATCATCATTAGTTGAGCCAAATATAATATCATCCATATAAATTTGAATGAGTATAATATCTTGGTTGGTCTTTTTGATGAACAAAGTTTTATCAATTTGCCCTTTTGAAAAACCTTTTTCAAGTAGGAAATTAGATAATGTTTCATAACAAGCTCTAGGGGCTTGTTTGAGTCCATACAGAGCTTTATCCAGTTTGTAGACATGATCTGGGAATTTTGGGGATTCAAATCCAGGAGGTTGTGCCACAAAGACCTTTTCATGAAGAACACCATTTAGAAATGCACTTTTAACATCCATTTGATATACAGTCATATTCTTGGATGATGAATAGGCAAGAAACAGCCTAATTGCTTCTAGTCTAGCAACTGGAGCATAGGTTTCATCATAGTCAATACCTTCTTCTTGTTTATAGCCTTGAGCTACCAATCTTTCTTTGTTCCTGATGACTGTACCATCTTCATTCATCTTGTTTCTGAACACCCATCTAGTTCCAATAATGGTTTGATTTTTAGGTTTAGGAACAAGTTTCCAAACTTTGTTTCTTTCAAACTGTTCAAGCTCTTCCTCCATTGCTTCTATCCAATCTGCATCAAGCAAAGCTTCATTGATCTTTTTTGGCTCCATCTGGGATATGAAGGCACTGTATAAGGCTTCATCTTCAAGATTTGACCTTGTTTGAACTCCACTGGCAATGTCACCAATTACTAATGACTCAGGGTGATTATTGTTGAAGTTTCTTGAAATAGGGAGATCAATGTATATGCTGGAAATAGGAATTGATCTAGTCAGATTAGGAATAGAAGGTTCTTGAGTAGATGTGCTAGGCTTACAGTTTATCCCAGTCAAGTTAGTTGGGATAGGACAGGTATCAGTAGTAGGTCTGTTGTCATTGGTAGGTCCACTATCATTAGTAGGACTACTATCAGGAATGAAAATAGGATTATTTAGGGTAGTTCTATATTTTGCAACTGATGGTGAGGGTTGAATGTCATTGATTTTGAGGTTGCTGAAGGGAGGAAAGGGTTCAGGGGATAATTTGGGTAGATTGTAAGGAAGATAATCGAGATGGTCATTTTTAGAATTTTGTGAGAGAATGGGTGAAGGTTCAGGCATGGAATCAACATTTCCAAGAGTTTCATCAAACTCATTAATCTTTTCATCCCAGGCACTAGGAGATTCATCAAAATCCACATGGATGGATTCTTCAACAACCATTCTTCTTTTATTGTACACTCTGTATGCTTTTGGTAGCAGAGTAGCCAAGGAATATCCCTTCATCACTTTTGGACTTAAATTTGCCAAATTATTATTCCTATTATTGTGAATGAAGCACTTACTTCCAAAGGCATGAAAGTAAGAAATAGTTAGAGTCCTTTCATTCCACAATTCATAGGGAGTCTTCAGGTGGAATTTATTAATCAAGGTCTTGTTTTGAACATAGACTGCAGTTGTAACAGCTTCTCCCCAAAAATACTTAGGGAGGTTGTTTTCAGATAGCATGGTCCTTGCAGCTTCACATATAGTTCTGTTCTTTCTTTCAGCCACTCCATTTTGTTGAGGAGTTCTAGGGGCTGAGAAGTTATGACTAATTCCTTGTTGATTGCAGAAATCTTCAACTCCAGTATTATCAAATTCAGTACCATGATCTGACCTTATTCTGACCACTTTGATGCTTTTTAGGTTTTCCACTTGATTTATCAATTTGATAAGATGACCAAGTGTTTCTGATTTGGATTCTAAGAGAATGATCCAAGAAAATCTTGTAAAGTCATCAACTATTACTAGAGAATATCTTTTTCCTCCAAGACTTCTAGTTCTGATTGGTCCAAATAAGTCCATATGAAGGAGTTCAAGAGGCCTTTTTGTATCCAATCTGTTTTTGGCTTTAAAGGAGGTCCTTTGCTGTTTTCCACACTGACAAGCATTGCACAGTTTGTCCTTTTTGAAGGAAATTTTTAGAAGTCCTTTGACAAGTTTAGATGCAGCAAGTTTGGCAATGCTTTTGAGATTCAAGTGGGCTAATCTCTTATGCCAGAGCCATGCCAAATCAGACTGATTAAAAGACAGTAGACACATAGCATTAGAGGATTTAGTCACTTCAAGAGATATGCAGTACACATTTCCTTTTCTGAGGCCAGTTAAAATGATTTCATCATTGGAATTCTTTACTTGACACAGATTATGAGAACACACAACATGAAATCCTTTGTCACAGATCTGACTGATGCTAATAAAGTTGTGCTTGAGGCCTTCCACATAAGACACATTTGATAAGATAATGCTTTTTGTGATTAAATCTCCATATCCTTTTACTCTGGCTTGAGAGTTATCTCCAAAAACAACATTTGAACCATCTTTTAAAATGAAGTTCTTCAACCAATGTTTGTTAAAGGTCATGTGCCTACTGCATCCACTGTCTAGGTACCAGATTCCCTTGTTAAAATCCTACAAAACAATTAAATAAAAATAAACATGGTACCCTTTAAATTATGGGTCCAGGAGGTTAGACAGCCTTAGGGACCCAAACTTTTACAATTTTCTTAGGAGGGCTGTTGTTCTTTGGGACAAAGGAGTTTTGGTTGAATGAATTTAGGTATGATAGGATTTGGTACATATAGGGTGTCATTCTGAATTGCTGATGATGGTAGTTATGATGTGGGAAAGGATTGTATGATTTGGGTGAGGTATAAGTGTTAGGGGTCCTTGAAGAGCTATAGTTTTGACCTTTTCTTCCTCTGTTTCTGTTTTGATAGGTCTTCTGTCTTCTTGGATATCCTTGATAGGTCTGCTGTCTGTAGTTGTATTGACCAGTTTGATTGTTCTTCCACGTCTGAGATTGCCTTTTAGGGTTAGGATCATCATTTTTGTTGTTGGAATTGGTCTTTTGAATATTACTACTGGAAGCTTGGTCATGATAGCTGACCTCTTTCATTTTTCCTTTAGCCTCGTACACATCCTGTTTTGTTTGGACAGGATAAATGGGTTTCCTTATTGTTTTGTCTCCCATTTTGACCAGTAACATTTTTTCAAATTTCCTTTCCCCTTCAGGTAATTTGTACTCAATCAAGGTTGGGTTATTTGCACCTAGTCCAGTTTTGTCAAAGGGATGCCTTTGAGAGTAGAGGAAATGAGACATACCTGAACTTGATTTATTCCAAGATTCAATTTTTGCTTTGAATGCTTGGTTTTCATCATTCAGTGTCTCTATTCTGAGTATGAGCTACTTTAGTTGACTACTGATTTGGAGGTGTTTATTTCTGGCATTGAATACATCAGCATGAAGGTCTACTATCTCGTCATCTTGCTGTTTATTCTGGTTTTGGAGGTTGAGATTTTGGGTTTCAAGAAGGGTATTTTTGTTTTTGAGGCTTTCTAGATCCTTAGAAAATTGCAAATTTTCAGTTATTAAGACCCTAAGGCTTGATTCTTCTTTTTTTCTCTGAATAAATAAGGTGCAAGCTAAATTTTTAAGACCTCAAGATCAAGAGAATTAAAGTCACTTACCTCTCTCTGTTCTTCTGCAGCTGCAAGGGCTTCAAGTTCTTTTTCACTTTCTGAGTCTTCACCTTCATTTGCCATTAGAAATATCATGGCATCCACGTCATTATCTGAGTCTGAGGATTCACTTTCATCATCATTGAATTTTGACAGGTCTGCTATCATGACATGTTCCTTCTTTTCACCTAGTTTGGCTTTGGCACAGCTGAAGCAATTGCATCTAGAACTGTGTATAATATCTTTAGAATAAGACAATTTCTTCTGGGTTGAGGAGTTTCTTGATTTCCTTGGTTCAGGGCACTCTTGAGAATAGTGACCTAATTTTTCACAGTTATAGCAAGTGACATCCTTTTTCTCAGTTTGGACTTGGTTAGAAGTGAATGCTGTGTTTTTTTTTTTTGTCAAACATTCTTTTCTGGTGTCTCATAGCATTTTTAACAGCTATGGTAATTAGGCTAGGAATGTCTTCTTGAGTCAATGGTTTGACTTCAGGTTTTTGAGACATATTGACTTTCTGAATAGCATTGCAGATTAGGGAGTCAATGTCCTATTGTGAGTAAGATTTAGGAGCTTCTTGTGCAGCATGGGCCATGGTGTGAGCATTGGCTAAGGATGAGGCAATGGTGGGTAATTTGACAGTTCCTTCAAGTTCATATGCTTCCAATTTGCCAAAATATTGTTCAACAGTCATGGTAGGCCATTCAATACCTTCTCTTATTGGTAAGGCTACTTTTTCATATTCTTGGGGAAGGCTGGAAAAGATCTTTAGACATAAATCTTGTTGATCCAGTTTCTTGTCATGATCTGACACTAGTCTAAGTAGATCTTCAAATCTGTCTTTAGATGCACTTACTCTTTCACCAGCAGCAAACTTGAAGTTGTCAAGTTGCCTTAATAGGTTATATAGGTTTTGTGCTCTTACACTTGTGTGCTTGGTAAACTTGGTTTTGATTAAATCCCAGGCTTCTTTAGCAGTTTCAACTTTCCCAATTTCTTGGGCCAAAGAGTCATCAACACTTTTTTGTAAGATGTTTTTAACTTTTTGATTAGCTGTTATCAAGTGTTTTTCAGTTTCAGTCCATAATTCTGGTGTCTTGTATTTGTCCTCTCCTCCATTTGTGTCAGGTTGAGTTGGAATCTTGACTTCTTCATGAAGCACAAACCAGTTCCAAACACTGTTTGAATCAAGGTAAGTTTTGATTTTGGAGGAGAAAATTTCAAATGATCCACAGTCATCAACATGTGGAATGTCTTTCTCATTATTTCTTCTTGGTTGAGGCATGATGTTGGTGCTTCTGGATCCTTCACAAGATGTTAAGCTTGAAGAGACTTAAGTCTTTTAGAAACCAGCTCTGATGCCAATTGAAAGAACCTGTTCCTTAATATACACTTAAACAGGTAAAATATTAGTGCACAAGAGTCGACTGTCTTGACAGAGTAAGTCGACTGTCTTGAGGTGCAGTGTGTGTATGTAGAGTTATGCAGCGGAATAAAAGATAAATAAATAGAAGAATTTAATGAGTAAATAATATGTGATAAGTGTGTGAATAAGTGTGAGATAAGAAGACACAAACACAACGATATAACGTGGTTCAGAGCTTTTAGCAACTCTCTTACATCCACGCCTCACTGTCCTCAACAGTGAAGAAGCAATCCACTATAATACTTCGTCAAGAAATTACAATAAATTGCAAGAAAATTCCCTCAGAATTTTCTAACCTAATTAGCCTCACTAATTAAGCTTTGTACTTGTTGCAAAGTACAGGAAAAAGAAAAAGAAAAAGGTTTCACAAATGTGAAGGTTTGGTGATCTCTAAACTGGCTCTTATGTAGCTATGTGAGATCTATGTTTTTGATATTAGCACAGATTTATAAATATCAAGAGTGCTTTGACAATTTGGATTTACTTAGAAGCTTTTAACAAATTGTGTAAATGGCTAAGACAATGTAATTTTTTAAGGGCTTATCTTCAGTTGTGCAGAGGTCTCTATTTATAGGTCTTCATATTATATCCGTTTGAGTTCCAACGGCCTTCAATATCTTGGAAATATATATGTCAGTCATTAAATTCTGTGAACAGTGTTTTTGACTTTTGACTTTATGTGTCAGTTTGACTGAGATGCTTTGAACAATTTGTTGAAGGTCTGCTATCTTGAAGGTCAGCTGTCTCGATATGATTATGAAGATAGTAGACCAAGATTGATGCAGGTTTTGATCATTATCAGTTTTAGTGTCTTGATGATTTCCAGTTTGCTTCTTTGTTACTCCAAGATGTGTTCTTAATTTATTTGTCAAAACACTTAGTTAAGAACTAGGGTTCTAACACTAAGACTATTATTCTCTATAGATTTAAAGTAGGAAACTGAATATGTGCAGCCAATATGAGAGAGGTAGCGGCAAACCTAACTTGCTCCTCAAGTTAGGTTTTCGGTCTAATATGCCCCCGCAAGATGGACGTCCGGAGGGTAAGGCCAATCTTGGAAACCAAAAAATCAAACCGAGTACGAGGTAAGGCTTTGGTAAGCGCATCAGCGAGGTTGTCATCGCCAGAAATGTGAGTGACCCATAATTTGTTACTCTGTACCTTCTCGCGAACAAAATGATAATCCAGTGCAATAGGCTTCATCCGAGAGTGAAACCTAGGATTGGCAGCGACATATGTGGCACCTAACCTAAATTGTCACAATAAATAACTGGCTGAGAAGAAGAAGTGATCCGAAGCTCTGAGAGAAGATTTTAAATCCATAGCATTTCGGCACAAGTGGCACCAACTGCCCTATATTCAGCCTCTATAGACGAGCGAGCAAGGGTGCGGTATTTCTTGGAACTCCAGGTGAGAAGATTCGTGCCAAGATAAACTAAATAGCTAGTGGTAGAGACATAATCAAGCTTGTCACCAGCCCAATCAGCATCGGTGAAGGCATGAAGAATATCAGGAGAAGACTTACGTAGCAATAGACCATGAGTATGTGTACCAGACAAGTAACGTAGAATGCGTTTGAGAGTGCCCTAGTGAATATCAGTAGGATGTTGCATGAATTGAGCCAGTCGATTAACAGCAAATGATAAATCACATCTTGTCAACGAAAGATACTGTAGTAAACCCACCAACTGACGATATTCAGACGGATTGGGTAACGGAGTGCCGGAATTGGCAGTGAGGTAAGGATCCGGAACCAAAGGAGTGGGTACAGGTTTAGAGTCATCCATATTATACCGAGTAAGAAGGTCCTGAATGTACTTTTGTTGGCTCAATTATAAACCATCATTGTGAGGAAGAACTTCCACACCAAGGAAGTAAGAGAGCGGGCCAAGATCTTTGAGCGAGAACCTTGTGGAAAATGAGTGAATGAAGGAGTCGAGTAACGCAGCGGATGAAACGGTGATAATAATGTCATCGACATATACCAAATGAACAATAAAACCCTACGAATGATTGCATGTGAACAAGGAAGAGTCGGACCTTGAATTCTGAAAACCAGCGGACACAAGATACTATTTTAACTCAGTGTACCAGGCACGGGATGCTTGTTTAAGGCCATAGATTGCATGTCGGAGTTTGCACACATGATTTGGAGTACGAGCATCAACAAAACCTGGGGGTTGAACCATATACACATCTCCGGACAAGGAACCTTGAAGAAACGCATTGTTAATGTCAACCTGTCTGAGGGACCAACCACGTGTAACGGCAAGTGACAAGACAGTACGGATGGAGGCTAGTTTTACCATAGGACTGAAAGTGTCTGAATAATCAATGCCCGGGCGTTGATGAAAGCCTTTAGCAACAAGGCGAGCTTTGTGTCATTCAACAGTGCCATCAGGATGATATTTGGTTCTGAAGATCCATTTATAACCAATAGGATATTTATTCAGAGCAGCAGGAACAAGATCCCAAGTGTGATTGTGAACTAACGTATCGTACTCAGCCTGCATAGCAGACCTCCAGGCCGGAAGTTTGAGAGCTTTAGAGTAAGTGGACGGTTCATTGTCAGAGATGGGAAAAATAGCATGGAGGTTGAGTTTAGTGATGGGTTTACGAATGTTATTGCGGAGTCTAGTGATAGGTCCAGTAGGTAATGGGGGGGGGGTTAGGGAATGGTGGATGCCGAGGAAGTAGTGGGAGAGTTAGAAGATGCAGCGGAAGTAGGATGTGAGGGTGGAGACTGTGGTTCGGCCGAATGTGTAGGGGGACCGGCCGGTTCAGGGATGGGTTCGGCCTGGTGTTCAGAGGGTTTGGCCTGTCCCAATTTTAGGGCAGTAGGCATGGCTATTTGTGGTGTTGGCGAGATAAGGGGAAGTTTAATTGTACACCATTCATCTGGAGAGGAAAGGGTTTTCTCAGAGGGAGTGAGAGAGGCAAATGGGAATGTGTGTTCAATGAAATGAACATGACGTGAGACATATATTTTGTGGGAGGTGGGCTCTAGACAATAATAGGCACTCTCTGTCGGTGAGTAACTTACAAAGACACAGGGGGTAGATTTCGGATCCATTTTGTGGGAAGAGTAGGGGTGGAGCCATGGATAACAAAGACATCTAAAGCTCCGTAGTTTGTGATAGTTGGGAGAGTGACTGAACAGTTTGAGAAATGCAAATTGTAGTTCAAGGGTACGAGATGGCATACGATTAATTAAGTAACTTACAGTGACAAAAGCTAGGGGCCAGTATTTAGGAGACATGTAAGAATGAGGGAGAAGAGTGAGACCAGTTTCAATAATGTGACGATGACGCCGTTCAGAGTACCCATTGTGTTCCGGTGTATGGGGAGGTGATGTGAGATGAGAAATGCCCAGAGAGAGTAAAAGAGGACGGAGCCCAATGTATTCACCACAATTATCGCTGTAGATGGTGAGAATAGACCGGTTAAAGTATTTCTCCACTAGATTTCAAAAATTGGTGAAGACTTTAGTGGCATCATTTTTGTGTTTGAGTGGATAGAGCCATGTATATTTGGTGAAGTGGTCAACAAAAATAATGTAATACTTATAACTATCAAAAGAGAGAATAGGTGAGGTCCATACATCACTGTAAATTAAATCTAGAGGACCAGAAGAGGAAAGTGATTTTTCATGAAACAGAAGTTTGTGACTTTTATTACAGTCACAAGAATTACAATGAAAAAAGACTACTTCTAGGAATGTCTAAACTAAAACTCAAGCTAAGATGCTGTAAAATTTGAGATGACGGATGACCAAGACGGTGGTGCCAATTGACGGTACGAGATGAGATGGAGACATGAACAACAGGAGGGGACGGAAACCATTCATAAATGCCAGAGTAAGACTTGCCTTGGAAAAGAGTTGTGTCCGTACGAAGATCCTTCACAACAAAAGAATCAAGTAAGAAGGTGACGGAGGCATGATTATCGACACAAAACTTGGAGAAAAATAAAATATTACGAGAGAGAGAGAGAGGGAACATGAAGGACATGATTTAAGTGTAGTAATCAAGAAGAGAGAGAGAGGGATGTGGAGCCAATGTGAGATATGGATAAACCTGAACCATCGCCAATTATGAGTTCTTCAGTACCATCATACGGAGTGTGGAGTGAGAGATTTTGAAGATCATTGGTTGCATGATGAGTCACCCCACTATCAAATAACCAACCCGGAGCTTGAGAAGAGTGAGTATGAGCGGTGTAAGTAGCCGGTGTATTCTGGTTAGGACCCCAGTAAGGCTGTCGGGAAGAGTTGGAAGTTTGAGAAGGAGTAGATGAGTTTGGAGGGTAAGGATGTGAGAAATTGGCATTAGGAAAGTCTTGACGAAACAAGTTGCATTGATTGAAAAAGTGTCCTTCCACACGACACCATTGGCAATGACCCTTGTAGTTAGGGTTAAGGTTTTGAGAGTTTTGGTTATAGGAAGGGGTAGGGTTAGGAGTCGGCCGAGTGGGTGGATTGGGTGTGTTGGTGTTGGGTGATCGATAGGAGTTATTTCTGACAGGTTGTTTGGCTCCATACGCCACAGTAGCCGGGAAATAAGGAGCTTGTGTGGAACGATGTTTGAGAGACACTTCTTTGTTGATCAATTTCTCATGAAGCTCATCAAACGAGATGGGTGTATCACGACTCTGTACCGCATTGATGACACTTTCATAGTCTGAATCATGAAGTTGATCAAGGATTTTATCAATAAGGTCGTCGGGATCAAGAGGTCGGCCTAGTAATGCCAGTTGATCTGCGCAATTTTTGATATCATGCATGTAGTCTGTGATGGAACGAGAACCTTTGGTGATATTACGCAGACGATCCTTGATTTGCTTAAGATGTCCCTTGGAAAGATTAGCATATGTTTTGGTTAAGGTGTTCCAGACTTCTTGGGTTGTAGTACAGGAAGAGATGAGAGGAATAAGTGGGGCGGAGAGAGATCCGGCTAGGGCGCTGAGCAAGAGTTGATCTTGACGAAACCATGTTGGGTAGGTTGGATTTGGAATTGTAGCTGGGGAGGCAGCGGCGGTAGCACGAGCGGCGGCCTTCTGTGCGTCGATGGAGTCAGCCGGGATGTTAGGGTTTGCATCAGGATTTGGTAAGTCTGTGGGCGCTGCAGGGTGATTGCCATCAATGAACTGATGAAGATCGTAACCACGAAGACAAGCAACAACTTGGGTTTTCCAACCGATGTAGTTGGTAGGGGTTAGTTTGAGGATATGAGTAAGAGAAATAATTATCAAGGGTTTAGTTGGCTCTGCTGGATTCGGCAGAGTGGAAGTTTTGGCCATGGAAGGAATTTTTTTTTTGGATCATTATGCTTTAGATACCATGTAAGACATAAGAGAATAAGATCATATTGAACAAAGTTTGTATTGAATAAAATTAACCTCAATTGTATTGATGATCATGAACCCCTATATATACAAGAGTGTTAAATAAGTGTTTGAAAACAATTCTAAGACTATTATTCTCTATAGATTTAAAGTAGGAAACTGAATATGTGCAGCCAATATGAGAGAGGTAGCGACAACCCTAACTTGCTCCTCAAGTTAGGTTTTCGGTCTAATAGATATATCTCTTGAATGTTTTTGACTTCAAATATATCTCCCTAGACCATGAAAATTGTGATTTATTACAATCGTGAAAGTCACAATGAACCTCAATAGTCGTGACTAGCATGTGAAACCTATAGAACAAAAAGATAAATGTTTGACAAGTCATATTATGCGAAATAGATATTTGAAATGAAACCTAAAGACAACAACAACAATTAACTCACTTAACATTTTCCAATAAAACTAACCGAATATAAAGTTTAAGAACAAAGGAAATAAAGTCGAGTTCATCGATGATCATAAATAGTAATTAAAATGCCCATCCCATAAAAGAAAATCTACACCTTTCTAGTAGTAGTATATATATTCTTCCTTCTTTAAGATCTTGTGTAGGGAAGAAGGCGGATCACGCTTCTTAATGGATCGATGTGTTCTCTTAAGGGGAGGTTTATGCCCGCGCTCCCCTTTCCTTTCCCTTATAACGGAAGGGTGGTTACTAGCACGCATCATTAGTGCTCCCGTGTATGGTTTTGCTGATTTATGGCCTTGAGATGATGATCTATGGCGCTGATATGATGAAAGATGTATTGATCCTCTCATCCGTACTCGGTCTTGAGTTTTAGTGCCCCTAAAAAGATTTGTAAAAAGCACCTCAATTAATTTTTTAAGGAAAAAATTATTGATTATTTTTTTTCTATGAAGCCACCTATTGAATTTCCAACCTTGATTATAAGAAAAAGTTAGCACCTCAATTATTATTTTTAGAGTAGAATAAAAGTTAATGATATTTAAATGAAAATTGTGTTCTACTGTTCCCATGCCAAATTTTCAACTTTAACACCATTTAGAATTTTACATCGTTAACTCCATTAAAAATAAATTCATTTGAGGAGTTAGAAATAAATGCTCATAACTACCCTTACTTTCTAGTATCTTATAGTCCATCCGGTCTAAAATAGATAGCTATCGTTTTAGCTCTATTAAGAATTTTAAGAAAATTAATTTTAACTACAATTTTAAAAATAAGGTACCGTGTATTTCTCTAGTAATTGTCTATCTCATCCAAATTATTTCTCCCAATAAAATAACCGATAAATTGCATCATTTTTGAATAAAAGGGTTAAGAGTAATTTGAATACTTTTTACCCAAAAGCAACAATTATTTTGAATCAAAATTTTAGTCCAAAAGCGATTAATTTTGGACCGGAGGGAGTATATAACAAAGACATCAAATTTAGGATTTGATAATTTGATACATGTGATTCATAACTTTGTAAGAATTCTGTTAAAAAAAACATAGTTAGAATTAAATAATTTCTTTTGAAACAAACATACATCTTTAGTTTTTCCCATACCTTCTGCTCTTTCGGTCAATAAATGAATGACCAAAATTTTTTAAGAGACATCTGAAAATCGCTATTATTTACACAATTTAGTGACAAAAATTCATATATAATCAAGTAATCATATTTTCAGACATTTAATTTTGCATTTATAAAGAGAAATTGAAAAAAATGGTAAAAATAATTTAGGGACAGTGTTTCCAAAAAAGTCATTCATTTTGGAACAATTATTTTTGAAAATAGACATTCATTTAGGGACAGAGAGAGTAAGAAATTTTATCTTTTAAAAGTTCAACTTTTAAAAGAAAAAAACATTTACGAGTTAAAAAACTAATTAATTTAATTTCATGTTCAGTATAAACTACTATTACCTCGGTGGTGAAACTCTATGCCCATCCCCAATGGGAGGGGAATTTACTTCATCTGTTGGTGGATGAGTGCTATCAACAACTGCATATATCCAATATCATGATTATAGTTAGTTAGATATCCAATATAAGTTCTAGCACAGTTTAAAATTTTATCCAATTCATACAAAATAAAATAGTGAAAAACAAGGCTTCTAACCAATGGAATTGCTTTCAACCACCTCTGAGACATGATTACTTTGAACCTCCTCTATGGAACTCATTTCTTGATTTAATTGCAAGGAAATGGAAGAAGAAAGAGTGCAGAGGGAGGGTATTGTTTCTTCTCATGAGAATATAAGCATATATATATATATATATGTCACTAATTAAATGTTAGTGCCAACCCTAATGCTAAACAAATCCTGATAAATTTTGTTTAATTACAACCTAATATAGAAAACGACTTATCGTGGAAAAAACAGTAAAACTATGAAAATCATTCCAAAAAGAGTACATGCCAACCTCTGAGTTTAATTACAGCCTCTATGAGATTTTGTACTCCTTCAATTAAGGAATCATAATAAATCCCTTGCCTATTTTGTATTTTAATTAACCCTTGTCTGAGTTATCTAATGTGAGTGTAAAAGGTTGCAAAATATTAAATTTAGATATGAATTATTAAATGTAAAAGAATGATAAGTATGTAGTGATTGCATTTATTGCATACTGATCAAATTAATAGATAAGTGTTAGAATAATTAGGAAACATGATTGAATCCATCATTAAATATTGTATACTACATTGAGAATATTTAGTAACATTTCTATTGCATTGATCTGAAAGAGAAAATAAATTACTCCCTCCGCGCCATTTGTTTAAGGAGTTAACTTTTGTCCACAAAATGTTTGTTATTCCACTATCTCTTAATCTTTACCTTGTTTACCAACTACACTCTTACTTATGAGAATGAGATATACATTGCACAAATATTTAATTGTTTAGCTAATTGAATTACTTTAAGGGTAATTGAGTCTTTCACATGTAATAATTTATTTTTTAAAATGGGGGAATAATTCTAAAACAAGTATTTTGGGACGGTAGGAGTATGAATATATGACGCTTTGTGCCAATAATTGTTTTCCACTAAATGCTTCATCTATGTTTTTCTTATCGAAATACATTTAATGTTATTCTTAAGTAAACATTTTAGTGTAACATTCACTAATCAAGCCTCTTATTAAAATATATTACTAAAAATAATATATATGAAGTAAGGTAAATTATATAATAAGAATGTGTAATTGGTTCTACTTATCTTTTACTTAGTTAATTTGTATTTTTCTATTCCCAAATGAAAGTTTATTTCTTAGAAAACTTTGTTTCTATTCAATAATGCTAATCTGAAAGACTATAACTATAAATGGAATTTTACCTATTGGAATATCATATTAATTGTATACTTACTGAAAGGCCCTGTTTAACTAAATGAACAGATTGATTAAAACTTGGACAGCTAACTGTTTGAGGTTAGCTGCTGAGAAATAAGTTAATAAAAGAAATGTGCAGCGGAATAAAAATGAAAGAATAAATAAAAGGACAAGGTGTAAGTGTGGAGACAAGAGTGTATACAGTATTTTAAAGTGGTTCAGAGGCAAAATCCTTCTCTTACATCCACCCCCACTGTTGGAACAGTGAGATCAATCCACTATAATATTCTCTTCAAAAAGAGTTACAAGAATTGATTAGGCAAGTTCCTTTGAACCCCCACTACTTAATTGACACTTCAATTAAGGTTGCTTCTTTCAAAGCGAGAAAACGAAAAAGAAAATGAATCACAAGTGTGTTTACAAAATAGCTTGGCTTTAAGCTGGCTGGGAGAGGGTTGTAACTGGATGCAAAATGGCACAATATTTGCAGGGGTTTATGCAAATATTTAAGACTGCAGAGGGAGAATGCAATGAGACTACAAAGGATTGTAAGGTTTTAAAAATGGTGTAGAAGGTCTAAAAAGGGTCTCACTTGATAACATGCCAGTATATTCCTTAATATAAGGGAGGATATAGAGTCGTTGGGGGACAAGGGTACAGTAGTAGCCGTTTGGAGAACAAAGGTACAGAGAAGTAATGGTTCCCTTTGACTTTGACTGAATGTTTGATGTTCCTCTGTATACAGGTTGTCAATGTTTAGAGGAGGTGTGTTCACACTTGAACAAGTTTCAATATGAGTTATTTCAATGACTGGTAATATTGGAACAATCAATCTCCAAGGATCTGATGACGTGGAGATAGCTCTTGAAGAAGAACAGTCTTAGCTGTTGAAGTAGCGGATCTTAGTTGTTGGGCTTGTAGGGCTTTAGCTGTTGAAGCTTGTTTGTATATATCATCTTGATAATTCATTTAAGGTAGAGGGAGTCTGTAATAGGTAGTTCTTTAGTTTGTTGGATGTATAGATGATAGGTAGATCATGTAATGACTTTGATTGTTTGGCTTTACTGGAAACAGGGTAGCTTAGCTGTTGAGCTTTGTATAGGGCTGCCTGTGCTCAGGTCTTTTGTATGTATCATATAATCAATTGGGTTTGATTATTTATTTATCAAAACATATTTACTATGATTAATTGTGAGTTAGACATAGTGAAGTACTAACAATTTCACCCCTTTTGGTAAATAAATAAAAGGTTTTGATTATGTACCTGAAAGAATAAGTGCTAAGGGAATAGAAAACCAATGAAGAGAAATTCTTCTTGATTGTAATTCTTGGCAAACAAACTGTTAATACAAACTGAAATGTACTGAATAAAATAATTGAAAAAGAAAATGTTCTGAACAGCTATTCAAAACTAAGAAAACAAACCAACTGATTTTAATTCTAGCTAGGCATTTTTGCTCTTCTCCACTGCTTTTAGCTCTTGAATTAGTACAGCTTTTCTTACTGGTTCATTCATTCTGTAGAACCACTCATTGTTCTAGTCAAGACCCATCATGTTGTTGTACTGGAAGTATTGGTCTTGTCTGGCTAGTAACTGAGCTTTAGTGAGAACTGGTTGATTGTAGAGAAGCCTTGGACCAATCCAAGCTTGCAGTTGCTGAGGAGTCATGTTCTCATCAGATGGTGAAACCCCCATTGGGTATTCCTTGTAGAGAGAGGCAGGTCTCTTATTGGTTGCTTTGGAAGGCTTGCCAGCAGGAGGAGCTTGGAAGTAGGAGTAAATGGATGCCTGTGATGGTCTAGGAGGCAGGGGATGGCTGCTAGGAGGAGGAGGAGGAGGGAAATCTGTTGAGGTTGGCTGTTCAGGAGAATGATGAATTGGATTCTCACCTCTTTGAAGAATGAACTCGGATACATTGTCAAGCTTTTTGAGAATGGCAGATTTGAGTTGTTTGATGAGGGTGGCTGAAAATTGGTTGAAGTCAGTGTAGGTGAGATGATATGGAGGGGTGTATTTGAATGGATCAAAATTAGGAGGGAGATTTGCAAATTATGATCTGGATTTCTTATGGAATTGTGGAGGAGGAGGAGGAAAATGTTGGGGATACACAGAAGAGATTGGGAAGAGATTTTTGACAATAAGTCTCATTATGCAGCTCTTCTTGGAAAGCAGAGTCCAAAAGATGGACTGGGCATATTGAATGCACAGAGCATACACAAGGGAGGGAGGGGTGTAGAGGTATTCTTGAAGGTTCTTGGAAACAAAATGGCAAAAGAAAAATTCCCATTCTGGAAGAGTTGAAAGAGTGATGGGATTGGGCAGTTTAGGAGCATTGAAAAAGAAGCAGTATTGGGTTAAGATTCTGAACTGTTTCCATTCTTCATAGGCATGGAACAATTGACCCCAAATGTTTCTAGCATGAATGCTCATATGAGTTCTGGTCATATCCCAAGGGTTAGAAATATTATGGGGGTTGAGAAGGGGAGGAAGGTGAGGAAGAGAAGCAAATTTTTTGTGAGCTTCAAAGACAACTGTGACTGAAAAGTCAATGTCACAATCTAAGGCCCAGAAGCTAGGATTTGGCATGGAAGTGTCTGGATCAATTTGAGATAATAGAGGAGAAGATTTAGAAGGTGGGATAGCTGATGAGGCAGGTTTGGGAGTAGATGATCCACCTTGACCTTGGGATTGCCCAGCTTCTCTAATCCTCATAAAATCAAAGGCCTTGAGAGCCTCATCCATAGAAAATTTACTGGAAAGCTGTTCAAAAAGAGTTGATGTATCATCATCAGACAGTTTAGACACAGACTTATCTTTGATAAACTCAATGATTTGAGGGTTGAGAATAAGAATGACAGTAGGTTGATCAGGAGATATGGAAGGAGGGGATGCTTGAGATTGAAGGGAAGGAGGAAGTTGAGTCTCAGCTGTTGGGATGAACTCATGAATAGGAGAGTTCCCCCATTGACCTGACAGGGATGTCTGGACTAGGTGAGTTCCCCCTTAATACTTCAACAGGAGAGATGGTTTGAGAAGTAAGGTCAAGAATTCCTTCAATGACAGCAGCATGATCTGAACTGGAGGTCAAATTGGGAGAGGGAGGAGAGGGGGATCTGACATGTTTTCTTTTCACTATGAATTGACCAGAAGAGGAAGATGAAGATGTTACCTTGTCAGTTGAATCAACTGACTAAGCTGCTGGGATATCCTGCTTAGCTGTTGGCATAGCTTGCTCAGCTATTGGCACAACTTGCTCAGGTGGTCCTTGGCCTTGCTTGGCTTTTCTGATCTTATCAATTTGTTGTTAAAGAGATAACTGGACATCAAACTCTTCTTCATCAATCTCCATTACACCACTGGAGCTACATGCTTTCTTAACCTCAGATTCTCCTTCACCCACTGTTGCTTCATCATCAACAAACAGCTTGCTCTGAGTTTTATGAGCAGGTTTGATCACTTCAAATTCAGCAGTTGTGTTCTCATGACTAGTGGGAGGAGTGCTTGAGTCACTTTTTGTTGACTGAGAAGAGGAACTGGATGTTCAAGATAAGGATGAGGGAGGTTCATCAATCTTCCTCTTGCCTGTCCTTTTAACAGCTATGGCTTTCCTTCTTATAAATGACTTAGCTGTTCCTCTGGTGGCCATTCTGGTTGCTGGAGCTTCATCAGGTCCAGGCTTAGCTGTTGGGACCCTTCTGGATGCCTTAGATGTTGAGGGTTTTGCCTTAGAGTACTTAGCTGGTCCCTCGTTAGAGCCTTTAAGAGGGATGGTCTTTTTATCAAATTTCTTGGAGGAACTGAGGGGAACAAGTTTGAGCCACTTAGTGTTGAGAATGGCTGGGTGGTCTTTGATCTTCTTTGCTAGAATTCCACTTATGAATCTGAACAAATTTGGTTTGGTGGATCGCACATAAGGTTTGTGAAGAGATGGAGAAGTGGCAAGGTTGAAATTTTCAAGCATTACTTTGCACCAATTCACTTTCCTCCTAATCAGACCAAGGGCAATCTTCCATTCTGAAGAGCTTAGCTGGTCTAAGGATGATTGTTTTCCACACATTCCTTTTATGACTACATCACTGAGGGTTGAATTGTTGATGGATAGGTTCTTCTTCAGAATAGGTTTGTTCTTCACAGACTCATAATCAACATCTTCTTGATTGGTGAATTGCTTGTAGAGAACACTGTCCAGGTCTTTGCTCCAAATGTTGGACAGAAGGCTGGGGTGATTTGAGATGCCATAAGTGGTATGAACATCTTCAGGTTTAATGATCATTATGACATTTTGGAATACACATCGAATTGAACTATCTTTTAGCCTAGTTCCAATTTGATATACCTCAGAACAAGCATTCTCAAGGATTGGATTCTGAGCCGTTAACATGTTGAGGAGGCCATTGTTTTCTAGTATCTCTTTTACATAGGTCCCTACTTCACCTTCAAAAAAGGAATTTTTGATGTAGTATCCATGAGATTCTTCGGGGAGGGCCATTGATTTTAAAGAAAAGGGTGAAGAAGAAACAGAGTATTAGGGTTTGAAAAACAGAGTGTTCGATAAATTTGAGAATTTTCGAATGGAATTTACTGTGGATTTCTTATAAATGGAGAGGAGTTATAGAGAGATCGTGGTGAAGAAGTTGGGGACAACGGTTATATTTTGGAAGAGAGAGGCGACGTGGGGATTTAAAGGTAGCTGTTAAGGTGATAGGACAATTATCCTCTTTTACTGTTTAAGTGAACAGTAAATAGAATAGAAGTAAATGATATATCATTTATTTCCAGAAATAGTTGGCGGCTATTTAAGGAAAGTAAGGTGCTAAATATAACATAACACACTACACAATTAATATTGACCATCACATCTTAGAATTGCCACCCTTTTGTACCAATATTATAGATTTGGTGGTCAAATCAGTTGATATTTTAGACCTAAATTAAAATTCAATAGCTAAGTCTATAATCATACTATATTATGGACAGACATAAATTCCTTGTGTATATAAGGAATATGAACTTAGCTGATGAGTACACACTAAGTTCATTCTCTTTAGTCCTAGCTGTTGAGGGCATACTTAGTTTAATACTAGAAAATGGGGAGACTGTCATCTAAGTTTAGTCCCAAAAAGATGGCTCAAACAGCTAAAAAGTTAATCTTTTCAGTCCCTGTAAGAGAGGAGACTGAGAGAGAATGGATTGAGAGAGAGCATATGTCATACACTATACAGAGTGATCATCAGTTGCATGAGGAAGTTGAACATCTTCCTCTTGATCATCCTCTTAAGTATAGGGAGGTAAAAAAGAGAGATAAGAAAAAGAGAGATTTGGAGTGTGAAAGGGAAGTATTAGAGAATATAGAGAGAGAGAGGTTGGCACAACTGAGAAAGGTTGAAGGCAAGGGAAAGGAGAAGCAGGAAGAGGAGAGGGGTAGTATAAAGTTATTTGGTCAGAACATGAGGGTAGAGAAAGGAGAGAGCAGCAGATCAGGTGCTGCACATACTGAAGTTTAACGGGTCCATTCCCTTGGGGACTTGATGAGGAAGGAGGGATTTAAGGATCATGAAGGGGCCCAAAATTTGAGGCACTTGACACTCAGGGAATTAATGCAACAAGAAGATAACATAGCTGTTCAGGCAAATAAGGTGCCTGTTGTTGAACAACCAAGAGTTTATGCCCCAGTGACAAGGGATTCCTTGTTCATCAGCATGGCTGTGCTGGAGGGAGGGGGTGACAATTTCCATGGGGTCCAGCAGTCACCATCAACTACTCACACTCAACTGTTTAGGCAGTATTTGAGGTGTTATAGTCCAGTTCAAGTCAAGGAAGAGGATAATGGAGGTCCTTCTTCCTATATAGCAATGATAGCTGCTGAGAGTATGCAGAACTCAGGAACCTTTATCTTTGTGTCTCCTTTGGATGATTACCCACCCTATGATGTTGTGGAGGAGTGGTTGCCAAGAACCATGGGTCCACCTCTTCAGCATTTAGTTTCTTTCATTGATCTTGTTATAGAGAGGCATCCAATATGGTTGGAAAGATATTTGGGGGCAGGTCAGTCCACACCATCTAGGACAAATGAGGGAGGAGACATGCAGGACAAGGGGTGTGGAGTTTGTTAGAAACAGATCTTGTAAGAGGAAACAAGGTATGAACAGCTAAGTTAGTTGGATAGCTGTTGGGGAAAAGATTTTATACTTATTTTTGTTTTTGGAAGGGAGTTTTGAGAGGGGTAGGTCTACTAAGTGTCACAGGGGTAGATGGGTTAAGGAATAGATTCAAACCATATGATGTAAACAGGCCATCATATGGTTGTCCTTGAATAGAGATCTGTTTAGGTTAGCTGTTGAAATAATGTAAACAGCTAACCATGCTCTTTGTACTGGTTTAAAGTTTATGAAATGAAATTTTAGTTAATCCCTTTTACTTAGGCAAGTTAATCATTCCCAACATTGCTCTCAAAAGTTCAAACCTCTTTTCATCCATAGCTTTAGTTAGTATATCAGAGACATTATCCTCAGTACCAACTTTGGATAAGTTGATATTTCCTTTTTCAACATGGTCTCTAATGAAGTGGTGTCTGACTTCAATGTGTTTTGTTTTAGAGTGTTGAACAGGATTCTCAGTCATAGCTATTGTACTTGAATTGTCACAAAATATAGGAATATTAGTGACATTCATACCAAAGTCTTATAGTTAACTTTTTAGATACAATATTTGGGAACAACAGATACCAGCTGCAACATATTCAGCCTCACCTGTTGAGGTTGCTACAGAGGTTTGCTTTTTGCTTGACCAGGGCACAATTCTTGATCCAATAAATTGATATCCACCACTTGTTGACTTTCTATCTAGATTGCATCCAACATAGTCTGAGTCAGTAAAGCCTATTAGTAAGAATGGTGATTCATTAGGATACCACAAACCATAATCAGGAGTTCCTTTTAGATATCTCAAGATCCTTTTAACAGCAGCAAGGTGAGATTCTTTAGGGTTGGCTTGGAACCTTGCACAGAGACATACACTAAATATGATGTCAGGTCTAGATACAGTAACATATAGGAGGGATCCTATATAGCTCCTGTATAGTGTTTGATCAACACTTTGACCATCAGTGTCAGCATGAAGTTTAGTTGTGGTAGACAGAGGTGTCTTAGCTGTTGAGGCATTCTGCATATCAAACTTCTTAACTATGTCTCTGGTATACTTGGCTTGGTTAATGAAGATTCCATCCTTCATTTGTTTGACTTGAAGACCTAGGAAGTAGGTTAGTTCTTCAATCATACTCATTTCAAACTGTTTTTGCATAAGATCCCCAAATTCTTTGCAAAGGTCCTCATTTGATGATCCAAAAATAATGTCATCAACATAGACCTGAATGAGTAAGGTGTCATCTCCATACTTTTTGATAAACAGAGTGTTGTCAATATGACATTTGGTGAATCCTTTATTGAGAAAGAATTTAGACAAAGTGTTATACTAAGCTCTAGGTGCTTGTTTTAGGCCTTACCAGGCGTTGTCCAACTTGTATACATGGTCTAGGAATTTGGGATGTTCAAATCCAGGAGGTTGAGCAACAAACACTTGTTCATTAAGTACTCCATTCAGGAATGCACTCTTTACATCCATTTGGAATACTTTCATCTTCTTAAAAGATGCAAAGGCTAGAAATAGTCTTATGGCTTCAAGTCTTGCTACAGGAGAAAAAGTTTCATCATAGTCTATTCCTTCTTCTTGTCTGTATCCTTGAGCTACAAGCCTTGCTTTGTTTCTCACTACAGTACCATCTTCACTTATTTTATTTCTTCACTTATTTTATTTTTAAATACCCATCTGGTACATATGACAGTTTGATTTCTTGGTTTGGGAACAAGTTTCCATACTTTATTCCTTTCAAACTGTTCAAGTTCTTCTTCCATAGCCTTTATCCAGTCTGCATCTTGAAGGGCTTCATGGATATTCTTAGGTTCCATTTGAGAGATGAAGGCACTCATGAAGATATCATAGTGAGGAATGCCTTCAGGAATGGTTTCCTTTTGTACAGGAATGGAAATGACAAGGTTATTATCATTTACAATGGGGATTGGAGTGGAGATTTGAGAAGAAATTATTTGATAGCTAACAGTTTCATCTTGGCTGTTGGGAAGAGGAAAGATGTTGGGAGTAGGTAAGATGTTGGGAGTGTTTTTAGGCAGAACATAGGGAAGAATGATGTTGTTCTCATTTGGGGATAAGGAATTATTGGTTGTAGGTGAAGGTTCTGGAAGGTTGTCAGAGTTTCCAATACCTTCATCAAAATCACACAAGTCTGTGTTGCTTTGATCATTGTTTTCATCAAAGTCAACATGAATTGATTCTTCTACAACCAGTCTTCTTTTATTGTACACTCTGTAGGCTTTTCTAGTGTTGGAGTAGCTAAGAAATATTCCTTCATCACTCTTGGAATCAAATTTATCAAGATTGTTCTTCCCATTGTTGTGAATGTAGCATTTGCTCCCAAATCCATGAAAGTAGGATATGGTTGAAATCTTTCCATTCCACAACTCATATGGGGTCTTCATATGATACTTGTTGATGAGATTTTTGTTCTGCACATACATAGCAGTAGTCACAGCTTCACCCCAAAAGTACTTAGGAAGATTGTGTTCTGACAGCATTGCCCTTGCTGCTTCACAAATAGTCATATTCTTTCTTTCTACCACTCTATTCTGTTGAGGAGTTCTAGGGGCTGAAAAATTGTGATCAATCCCTATTTTATTACAGAAGGAGTCAACTCCAGTGTTCTCAAATTCAGTTCCATGATTAGATCTTATCCTTTTGATAGACAAGCCTTTAAAGTTTTGAACTTTGTTGAACAGCTGAGTGAGATTCTGAAGAGTATCACTTTTGGATTCAAGAAGAATGATCCAAGTGAATCTTGTGTAGTCATCAACAACTACTAGGGAGTAACTCTTTCCACCTAAAGATCTGGTTCTGATGGGACCAAATAAGTCCAACTGAAGGAGATCAAGAGGCTTGGTTGTGTCAAGTCTGGTTTTAGCAGAAAAGGATGTCTTCTTTTGTTTTCCACACTGACAGGCTTTGCATAACTTATCCTTCTTGAAAGGTATTTTAGGAAGACCTTTGACAAGATTAGAGATGGATAGCTTAGAGATGTTTTTGAGATTCAGGTGGGCAAGTCTTTTATGCCATAGCCAAGACATATCAGATTGGCTGTAAGACAAGAGACAATGTGCAGAGGAGGATTGGAAAACTTCAAGGTGGAGGCACTAGAGGTTCTTATTTCTAACTCCTGTTAGAATAACCTTGCTGTTCTTATCTTTGACTTGGCATTGGTCCTTGGTGCAGATAACATGATAACCTTTATCATAAATTTGACTAATGCTTATCAAATTATGCTTAAGGCCTTCAATATAAGATACATCTGTAAAGATGATCTCCTTGGACACTAGGTTCCCTGATCCTTTGACTCTTGCTTAAGAATTTTCACCAAAAGTAACATTCTTTTGTGTTAGCTGTTGAAGCCATTCCTTGTTGTAGGTCATGTGTCTGCTACATCCACTATCTAAATACCATATTCGTTTATTGGATTCCTACAAAACAAAATTAAAAATTATGGTACCCTTTATTCTTTTTGGGTCCAAAGGATTAGACTTTCTTTGGTACCCTTGCCTTGCTACCTGATCTTCTTTTGAAGAACTGGTTAAGGGTGTTATTGTAGGACATGATTTGCATCATGTAGGGTGTCAATGTAAAGGGTTGAGGGGAGTTATATATGTTGGTGTTATGCCCTAGGCATGTTGTTTGTAAAATTAATGTTATTATTTATAAAGATATTGAATGTTTGATTATTATATCTTTTGCTTGTTTAATATAATAATCCCCGTTCCTAATAATTATGACTAATTATTAGTATAAGTTTAATAGATAATCATATGATGATTATGGTGTATCAGATACAATAGGCTTATGGGTATTTGTTGGAGAACAAATACTGGACTGACCCCTATGAGATTTATGTCATGGTCACAATGTCATAATTAAGTCTCATATAGTTATATCACTGGAATCTCTAGACCTGAGGTTATTACAGTCTTCCACATGATGAACATTATGTTTGACATATTCAAACGTTATCCCTAACTGGATAGCTATAAAGAATATGATTGGCATAATCGGAATCATGTAGGGAAGAGTAATAAGCCAAGATGGGATTTGTTCCTCGTCAAGAGAGATGTCAAGCTTTGGCCACTCGATGAATGGTATTGATGAAATGCATGACTGTGCTCAAATAAGATTTGTATTATCAATACATTCGGGATCGAGAAAGCATTGAACAAATGTAAGTTGACCATTGACCATGGCTTACGTTCAATAGACATCGTGTAACAAAGAGATTGTGTTATGTTCTATTTTAGGAAACTTTGGAGTTCAAAGTTATACTAATTGGGTAGTCATAATGGCTTGCTAGAGTCTGCTTATGACTTACGAGGTTTGACTGGTTCGGACTCGTTACCAACTTAGTATAATCCTATTGGGTCACACACGCAGAACAGATAATTAAAAGGAGCGAAAAACGAAGTAAAACTGGATCCTGCTGGAAGGATCTGTACGGATGAATCTTGATGCTTCCAGAAACATCCGTACGGATGGTTTTTCCTGACAGAATCAGTTTTAGGAAAACTCTTGTTGAACAAGAAAACCTAAGTCCTAATGGGTTTTTGAAACCCCTTGAATAAAAATACAGACTGACGGGAATTGTTCCCTAGTTGTTGATTTGATCAATTCCAAAGTCTTTCTTAGAGAGAGAAATCACACTCACACATTATATTCTTGGGTTATTGTGATTGATTAATCTCAATTATCAAATCACAATAATAATTAGGAGCTTTGAAGAATCGTTCTTCAACATCGTTGATCAATTCGAAGGCCTAGCAGTCAAGTTCAGGAAGGCGTTCTTGAAATATGTTCATTGTGTGGATCACCTGTAGAGGGCGTTCATCTTAACTCTTAATACAAGTTTTACATAACGATCTACAAGGGTTAGTTTCTTTCATCTTCTTATTATGAATTATTGTTCATAGCGGATCTTGGCTATTGGGTTTTATTCATGTCTATCTTCCGCCGCGCATGATTGCACGAAACCCAACAATATAGGTGTTCAGTATTGTATGGGCTTTGATTTCTGTAGTTTGGTTGATGAGAGTGAGATTGCTGTCTGGGATTTGGTGAGTGGTATGATGATCTAGGTGAGGAATTTTGGGACTGATAAGCATGGCTTTTTCCATTGGAGTATTGCCAATTTTGTCTAGGTTGCCTAGAGTGCCTATGTTTTCTAGCCTGTCTTGGCTATCCAGTTTGCCTTGGTTGTTCAGCTTGTCTTGGCTGTTCATCTTGTCTTGGATTTCTGGCATGTCTAGGCTTTCTAGGCTTCTGTTCTTGCTTCATTTTCTGAGATTTAATATCATCAGTACTGGTGGAAGCTTAAGAATCAGGAATTGTGGGAGAGTTCACTTTCAATTTACTCTCTTTACTCCTCTGTTTATACACATCTTCCTTTGTTTGAATAGGATAAGATGGTTTCTTGGTAGAGAATATGTTGAGACTTTGTAGAATCATAGTCTTAACAGCTTTATCACCAGTAGGTGGAGTGTAGGTTTTGAGTGTGGGATTATTTGCTCCTATTCCAGATCTGTCCCCAGGATGTCTTTGATTAAAGTGATACATGGATAAAGCATTGCTTGATTTGTTCCAGGAGTCAATTTTGCTTTTTAAAGCATGGTTTTCTTCCTTCAAGGTACTCATTTCCTGTTCATTATCCTTTTGAGACTTAGAACAGTCAGTCTTAGCTGTTGAGCTAAGTATGTCATTTTCAAGTTTTTGACATTTTTCTTCTAGATCCTTTTTGGTGGTTTCAAGGTTAGTGTTTAGGGATTTGAGATTTTCAATGGTTTTTGATTGCTCAAGGTTTTCTGTGATGAGGGCAGCAAAGCTAGAGTCTTGTTTCTTCTTTTGAATCAAAAGGGTGCAAACTAAATTTTTAAAACCATCAATGTTAAGAGAGTTAAAATTATGTACCTCTTTAAGTTCTTCAGCAGCAGTTAAGGCTGCAAGGTCCTCTTCATTATCTGAGTCTTCACATTCCTGTGCAACCAAACACAATAGTGATTCTTCTACCTCATTATCTGAGTCAGATGAATCAAATTCTTCATCACTAAACCTAGAAGAGTCAGCAAGCATGACTTGTTCTTTATTTTTGTCATTCTTAGCCTTGACACAATTATAGAAATTGCACCTAGAACTATGAATGACTTCTTTGGAATAGTTCATTCTTTTTTAGTGTTCTCTTAGTTTCTTAGGTTCTTTGCAATCAGCAGCATAGTGATCTGGTTTACCACAGTTGTAACACTCAATGCTCTTTTTAGCAACTTCTTGAGTTGGGTTGGATGGTGAAGGACTGTATCTTCTTTCAAAAGCTTTCTTTTGATGTTTCATGGCATTTTTGACAGCCATGGAGATAAGACTTGGAATGTCTTCTTGAGAGATTGGTTTTGATTCTTGTTTAGGAGTTATATTCAGTTTTTGTAGGGCATTAATAACAAGAGTGTCAATGTCCTGTTGGGAAAACTATTTCTGGGTTTGCTCTTGAGCAACAAGGGCTAGGGTTTGAGATATGGTGGATGCTGGTTGAATTTTGATCATTCCTTCTAGTTCATATGCTTCAAGTTTACCAAAGTACTGTCCTATGGTCATACTACTCCATTCAGCTCCTTTTCTAATGGGAAGGGCTACTTTCTCACACTCTTGAGGAAGATTAGAGTAGATCTTTAAGCATAGGTTAGATTGATCAAAGGTTTTGCCATGGTCTGAAATGTCTCTTACAAGATCTTCAAATCTTGGTCTTGCAACACTACTTTCTCTCCAGGGTAGAATTTGAAGTTGTCTAACTGTCTTAATAAGTTATATAGATTCTGGGTTCTAACACTGGTGTGTTTAGTGAACTTGGTGTTAATTAATTCCCATGCTGCTTTAGCACTTGGTACTTTGGCTATTTCTTGAGCTAGGGAGCCATTGACACTTTTTTACAGAATAGTTTTTACTTTTAAGTTTGCAGTCATAAGTTGTCTTTGAGCATCAGTCCAGTTTTCAGGAGATTTGAGTTTGCTACCTCCTCCATTAACTTCAGCTTGAGTAGGAGGTTCAACTTCATTTTCTAAGACATACCAATTCCATATGCTATTAGCATCTAGATAGGTTTTAATTTTTGAGGAGTAAATCTCAAAAGATCCACAATCATCAATGTGTGGAATGTCCTTTTCATTGTTTCTTCTTGGTTGAGGCATGGTGGGTTGAATGGATCTTTCACAAGTTGTTAGACTCTGTGTGGTGAATCCAAGCTCTGATGCCAATTGAAAGGCCCTGTTTAACTAAATGAACAGATTGATTAAAACTTGGACAACTAACTGTTTGAGGTTAGTTGTTGAGAAATAAGTTAATAAAAGAAATGTACAGCGGAATAAAAATGAAAGAATAAATAAAAGGACAAGGTGTAAGTGTGTGTTAGTGTGGAGACAAGAGTGTACACAGTATTTTAAAGTGGTTCAGAGGCAAAATCCTTCTCTTACATCCACCCCCACTGTTGGAACAGTGAGATCAATCCACTATAATATTCTCTTCAAAAAGAGTTACAAGAATTGATTAGGCAAGTTCCTTTGAACCCCCACTAGTTAATTGACACTTCAATTAAGGTTGCTTCTTTCAAAGCGAGAAAACGAAAAAGAAAATAAATCACAAGTGTGTTTAGAAAATAGCTTGGCTTTAAGCTGGCTGGGAGAGGGTTATAACTGGGTGCAAAATGGCACAATATTTACAGGGGTTTATGCAAATATTTAAGACTGCAGAGGGAGAATGCAGTGAGACTACAAAGGATTGTAAAGTTGTAAAAATGGTGTAAAAGGTCTATAAAGGGTCTCACTTGACAACATGCCAGTATATTCCTTTATATAAGGGAGGAGATAGAGCCGTTGGGGGACAAGGGTACAGTAGTAGCCGTTTGGGGAATAAAGGTACAGAGAAGTAATGGTTCCCTTTGACTTTGACTGAATGTTTGATGTTCCTCTGTATACAGGTTGTCAAGGTTTAGAGGTGGTGTGTTCACACTTGAACAAGCTTCAATATGAGTTATTTCAATGACTGGTAATATTGGAACAATCATTCTTCAAGGATCTGATGACGTGGAGATAGTTGTTGAAGAAGAACAGTCTTAGCTGTTGAAGTAGGGGAGCTTAGCTATTGGGCTTGTAGGGCTTTAGCTGTTGAAGGTTTATATATATCATCTTGATAATTCATTTAAGGTAGAGGGAGTCTGTAATAGGTAGTTCTTTAGTTTGTTGGATGTATAGATGATAGGTAGATCATGTAATGACTTTGATTGTTTAGCTTGACTGGAAACAGGGTAGCTTAGCTGTTGAGCTTTGTATAGGGCTACCTGTGCTCAGGTCTTTTGTATGTATCATATAATCAATTGGGTTTGATTATTTATTTATCAAAACATATTTACTATGATTAATTGTGAGTTAGACTAACACTTACAAAACTAAATTAAAATAATGCATTTAATGAGGATATAAAGGCATATTACCTAATACATTTTCATAAAAGTGGTTTTTAAGAATGCCTCTTTGGTAGAACTCAAGTGTTTCTAAACAAAGGTTATGAAAAAGAATTACTTGCATCATAAATCAGTGATGAACAATTAACGGGACAGACTAAAGCTTATATCATGAACTGTCGATCTTCTCAAGCGATGATGATATTTGACCTACTACACGACAAACTAAATCCAACTTATCTTAGTCAATAGTCAAAGAGACGCTAAAGAAACTCTTATTGGTGTGGAGACTCGCAACCTACATGCAGAAGATAAAATCCAACTTCCAAGATTCGTTAGATTGTTGGAAGCACAATATGGCTATACCTTTTCTGGCTATAAAAAAAAAATCCATTTGAACCTAAGAAGTACCAATTCACAATACTTGATCCCAAACCCCATAATTCTTTTCGAATCCCTACCCTTGTTTTTTTTTATTTTTGAAGCAAACAATAAAATTTTACTAGCAAACATTTGTAATTGGAAATCCACACGTGACAAACGCTCAACCTAAATGGTGAGGCTTTCGTTAGCAAAAGAATCCCTAGAAACAACATCAATCATAACATTTGCCGTTCGACGAACTAAATGCATAGAGAAAAAAAATTGTATTAAGCATATCCCTACATTCTCTAAGAAGGTTGTCCAACTCAAAAGAACCATGCGAACCTGAGAGCACTCCATAAAAAACAACCTTTGAATCCACCTCAAATTCCATTTTAGTGTACCCCAAATCAACTACCGAGACCCCATGGTAAAAGCCAAGGGCCACGCCCTTTGCCACCCTAATAATTCCATCCATAGCTAGTGCTCATATAACGACATCGAACAAAGGACTGCGGCGGTACTGTGAATTACCATATCCAATTATGAAAATTGGAGTTTCGAAATAGACGGTCAAACAAGTAGGACGGACCAAAGGAAAGAAATAGAGTAACCACATTGTTTAATATGTGCCCAAACAATGAAGGGCATTTATATGTAGGATTATGAGTCCAGAGGACAAGCTACACCTCGGGAAGAACATTTTTTGTTCACCCAAGATGTCTCATATCCATGAGTCTTCGTACCCTATTGAAATCTTATGTGTGTGTGTGTGTGAAAGTTAAATAAGTATTCTGATTTTTAAACAGTGTAATTGGATAATGAGTTTTAGGGCAAAAAGAACAAAAAAAAACCAGGATAATAGACTAAACACCACGATAATAGACTCCTCAAGAAAATTCTAGATCTACCATAGTTATATTTCAGTCCGTACGGATTGGATTTGCTTTAGCGGAACCATCCATACAACTCCTCATGCATGACAGTTGCTTTTGCAGCTTTTCAGGTTGAATTTGCCAAGACACAAACAGAAATGGAACTCTTTTGAATCGAGACATATTCAACTCAAACTGAGTGAAATGAGGGAAAAAGAAAGGGATAAACATTAACTCATGGTTTTATCCTTAGAACACCTAAAGGATCACATCAATGGTGATCTTATGTCCATTCTTAGGAGGAACCCATTTTCATCATTTGTAACACAAAATAGAAAGAAATCATCAAAAGAAGTGACCATAAGAACTAGATATCTAAAGTAAGCAAATGAAGATCATCATCCTATGTTTGAGGCCTTAGATGAACTTAATCATAGAGATGGCTACAAAACAATCATTGGAGACATATAGATCATTAACAAGAAAGAAGAAATAACCTAGGAGTACTTAAATTAGACATAAATGTAAAGAGACATTTAAACATGATAACATTAAAATTAACAAATCCTAATCTTCACTAGGTTTCATCCATAGGATACATTCTAAATTGTAGGATGGCCGTGTGGGATCATCTTAGGGTTTGGGTCCAAGATAGATGGGAATAAGAGATCAGATTTGATGATAAAGATTAATCAATAATAATAATCAATAATGGGATGACAAAAGTATGGTATAGAGATTTAAAGAAAAAACTTATTGATTTAAGGGAGATTAAGCTAGGAGAAGGAGGGTTTACCAATCTTTGGTTGAATCTGTAATAACCGGCCCCTCCCCTAATTATTTTATTTTTGGGACTCTTTTAATTATTATTTGGGCCAAGTCATTAATGATAAGTATTGGGATTTAGTTATTGAGTTAAAATAGAAAAGCCCAAGTCTTTATTTTAATTGGAGAAGGAACCCTTTTTGGGTTAGGAGTTGAAAACCCTTTTAATATATAAACCCCTCTAAGTATCCTAGCCTCTTTAATATATAATCCCAATCGCCTAATCTTGTCTCTTTAGTTTAATCATTGAGAATTAATGTTTGAAACCCTAAGAATAATATGATCAACTAGAGTTTGATTGATTAGGGTTAAGAAGGAAGAGTAATAGTTTGTGTGTGTGTGTTGTGCACAGTATGTGTGTGTGCGTGTGTATGAGTGTGTGTGTGTGTGTGTGTGTGTGTTTATGTGTGTGCTGTGAAGGTGTTTTAGTGTGTGTGTGTTTATGTGTGTGCTGTGGAGGTGATTTTAGTGTGTGTATTTGAGTATTAGAGAATATTGATGGGAATTGAATATGTAAAACCCTAAGGGTATTTTGGGTGAAACCCTAGGGGTACTTTAGTAAATTTAAAGGGGTAATATGTGAAACCCTAGAAGTATGGAGTTAAAAAGAGATTAACTCATAGGTTAACAAAAGAAAGTAAAGTATTTTGGGGACGGAAGTAAATAGCGTTACTTTTATCTTAGAATATTATTTGCATGATTGTAGATTCGTGCGCGTGGTTTTGCAAAGAGAAGTACGCAAGCCAAGGTAAGGGATTACGTTCCTAAGTCTTTTGAGATTCATCCTTTGAAATAGGATCCTCATAATTCTTTCTAAAGTATAGCTACTAAGTGGCCGGTATTGAAAATGACTAAATGAAATTGTCTAGTTTGATTGAAAAGAACTTAGACACTATGTGCTACTTGATGAGGTAGTTTAATGATCATGATCTAATTTAATAAGGGAGCACCCTGAAAAGGTGTAAGGTCTCTTATTTACTGAACACCCAGAAAAGGTGTAAACACCCTGAAAAGGTGTATTGTTACTATGGAATTGACGAACTTGTGATAGTGCCACAACTTCTTTTAAGTATTCGTAACTGTATTTTGAGATTAGTACAGTTAAGTTATCTGATGATTAGCCTTTCATTGAAGTATTTGTTTGGCTCCGTTCTTTCGGTCATCTCTTCTTAGTACCCGGAGAGATCCCGTATGAACTTACTGAGCATTGTTCGCTCACCCATTCTTTATATATTTCCCCTCCCATGTAAAGAGTAGGAGAAGGAATAGTCATGAAGATGGCGGCGCAGTTAAAAAGACTGAAGTTATTACTTTAATGTTTTAGTTGATTAAGCTAGTGGGATGTACTAGCCGTTAAGTTTGAAAGACATTTATGCTTCCGCATTATTTTAAATTGTGGTTAGATGATACTAGCCCTTACATTTGAATGTTGGATTTTGAATTATGTTTGACGTTGGGATTTCCCTGGTTTTGGATAGTTATTATTTAAATTAAAGACTATTTTATTATTGAAAAGTTTGGGTCGTTACAGTATCCTATCTTCTTGGGGTTTAGATCTAGCTATAAGCCAAGATTTCGTGGTTTGGTTGAGTTTATGAGTGAAAAGGGGAGCTGGAAATCCGGCAAAGTTTCCACTAGGGTCTGAAATACTTGTGGAAATAAATGGACAAGGGTCCTATTTATAGAATCTGAGATTGACAAATCCCTCTTGCTTTTTACATTTTGGGTCATACAGCGAAGAATGTAAACCGCCTTGATTTTGTTCTTGATCTTTTTGCCAGCTATGTCCAGCTAGGAAACTTGCTCCCAAAGTCATTCCAACAAGGTACTTTTAGGGTTTTTAATGCTGGAAAGGTCCTTACTCACTTAGATTAGCATAATTAATACCGGATATGCCCCTAAACTTGTTATAATTGATTAAATAATAGGAGTGATCCAGATTGGGGTACTTACAGGTACAAAGCTTTTAGCGAAAATCCACCATTAGTGATACACAAACATAAATCAACGGCATGCATTTGATTGAGATAAGCAAAGGAAATTTTTATAGAAACAAAAAAAATATACAAATTACCCAAAGCTCTCAACAAAAGGATAGAAATCATAGGTCCTCAACAATGGAGGGAAAACAAAAGCTCTCCACATGTGGGGAGAAAAGCAAACTCAAAACCAAAAAAAAAAGTACATCTTTATTATCGAAAAGTAATAAATCACTCTTATTTAAACATTAATCATTGATGATAGTCAATGACTAAAGTTTAATTTAGGAGATTCAATAACAAACCTAAATCAAATCTTCAAGTTTGTCTGTGTGACGGAGTAGAAATTTTGAGACGAATAGAGAAGTTGGAGGAAGTAACCCCGACCTCTGTTAAAACATCTTAAACCAAGCTTAATACAAGTCTAGTTATTCATAAGCGGTAACTTCGAGACCACCTTTTTAACTCACCACCTGCGTTTTTATTTTTTATGCTTTGCGACGACCATTGTTAATTAAGAATGAACTATTTAAGCACATAAAATTCAAAAGAAGTTTTCTTTAGAAATACCTGCAACTACTTAGAAGAAGTAGTATAGTGAATTAGTGGCTTGACTTGTAGAAGGCATGTGAATGGTAGAAGCATGAGAAGTTGCTATATTTTGAATCAATTTAAATTGATGTGCTTGTCTTCCTAATCTTTACACACACATTCCTCACATTGTCTCTTAATTATCAATTTAGTGTTTTCCGCTCCATATATACTATTTACTCTACATGACAATTGACCTCAACTCTTAAAATATTGATGTGTTGCACATGTCCTTTCGATTGGTATAAGAACTGTTATCCAAAAGATTGAGTGTTTTCAAGACTTACATCTTGTGAAAATAATCCACACCAACCCACTATGCCTTAGCCAAGAAGAGACAATGAGACATCTCACACTTTGTTGATTATGTACTTTCAAAATATTTGGCTCAAAATTAAAATTTACCTGTATGCTAACAATGTATTGAATTGGTAGTATTAATACGGCATTATTGTTGGGATTTTGGCTCAAATTCTAATTCAAATTGGATTGTGAAAATCATGCGTAGGAATTTATTTCCTAATTGGACAAGAAGTGAGAAGATTGTTTCCTAATGCAAGTAGGAGAGGAATTTGTGAGTCCTTATGGGTGTAGGACTAGGATTCCTTATTGTACTAGGAAAGAGTTTTATTTGAAGCCTTTATAAAGGGTGTGAGGGCTATTATTTTGTGTGTGCCTTGGTGGTGCCAAGAGGGGCTTCCCTTAGGGGAGAGTGTGAGGAAGAGGGGATTAGTGGGTGTGCCTCCTCTATACAAATAGGCTTCACCAATATGGGTTCTTTGTGTGTGTATTTTCAAGAATGTTGAGAAGGAGAGATACCTCCATTCTTGTAATACCAATTTGAGAGAGTAGTGAGTCTTTGCGAGTTTCATGAAGAAAACTCGTCATCTTGTAATTCCAAGATATTATAATGAAAAGTTGATCGGTGTGGACGTAGCCCATTGATGTTGGGGTGAACCACGTTAAATATTGTGTCTTGTTCTTGTTTTGTGTGTGTGGATATTTTGTTATCTCTTATTGCGATTTCTCTTGTTAGTGAGCGATCCCAACAACATGTTTGTTGGGGTGTCAACCCAAGTCCCACATTGGCAATTGAAAGAAGAATTGTCTAATATATAAAGGTGTCCACCCACTCCATTAGTATGAGGCCTTTTGGGAGATGACCCAAAAACAAATTCGTGCGGGCTGGGCCCAAAGCGGACAATATCGTACTAATGTGGAGTGATGGGGGTGGTCGCGGTCCCAACAACTGGTATCAGACCCAGGTTGGTTGATGGGCCTGACGCGAAGTGGACCGCGTGTGAGATGTGTGGGGATGTGTGGGATTCTCCTATGTGTGATCTCGCGAAAAAGAAGTCTTGTGTCGAAAGTCTTCCTGATAAAGGTGATTGGGCGGCGTGTCCCGCAGATGGTGTTAGCGGCGGTACAAGTTTCGCTGGAGGTACTTGAGTTGAGGGGAGGTTTGTTGGGGTGTGAACCCAAGTCCCACATTGTAAATTGAAAGAAGAATTGTCTAATATATAAAGGTGTCCACCCACTCCATTAGTATGAGGCCTTTTGGGAGATGACCCAAAAACAAATTCGTGCGGGCTGGGCCCAAAGCGGACAATATCATACTAATGTGGAGTGATGGGGGTGGTCGCGGTCCCAACAATTATTCCCCAAAAAAGATTTTTATTATGTTTTAAAGAGAGGCACTTTGCAATTTCCTAATAAGGAGTTCGCTACAGATGCGAATTCCCTAGACACCGCTGGCTTCCATCCCGCGTGGATAATGAAATTAGTAGGTTCCTATTTTGCCCTCTTTTATAAGCGTTCTTTTCAATCTAGGTTTCACTTTCCACTCTTTTTTTTTCTCGGAACAGAGGGAGGCGACACTGGTGATTTCGCGATTGGGGAGTTTTCATGGCATTATTCCCCAAGGGCCCCCCGAAAAAGATTTTTATTATGTTTTAAGGAGAGGCACTTTGCAATTTCCTAATAAGGAGTTCGCTACAGATGCGAATTCCCCGAACACCCCTGGCTTCCATCCCGCGTGGATAATGAAATTAGTAAGTTCCTATTTTGCCCTCATTTATAAGCATTCTTTTCAATCAAGGTTTCACTTTTCACTCTTTTTTTCTCGTAACAGAGGGAGGCGACACTGCGATTTTGCGATTGGGGAGTTTTCATTCGTTAAACCTTAAATCTAGGGTTTACTCGCTCGATTTTCGCAAAATTTCATCTTGTGTTGTGTTTGTGGCGTGGTTTTGAATACTCGACTACAAAAATTGGTACAGATTCATCTATTAATTTTGTTTCTTACTAGGTTTTCGAATGAACTTTTCTGTGCAGATCAATGGATTTGAAATTTACAATGCATTTTGTTAATATATATTGAGTTTGTTTTATTTATATATTATGTGCAGATCAATGGATTCAAACACAATGGCATTTTTCAAGTTTGGTGAATTGACTGCCGTTTCTATTTTGTCTCAATTTACCTCATTTGATTCCATTATTGACTTTATTTGTTCGAGGTGGGGCAATTTGAAAAGGCATAGCATATCTATTTGTTATGTATTACCTAGTAATCCTCATTGTTTATTGGTCAATGAGGATGATTTTATGTTCATTATTATGCTTGTTCGTAGGAGTAAGCTTGATTGCATTGATATTCATGTCAAAAAAAATTGTATTTCGAGTATAAATGATGGGGGAGTTGAATCTTCTAAGTCAGTTGGTGGAGATGTTTGGGAATCTTGTGATGTTGAGGTTAGTAGTAGTAGTAGTAAGAACATTGTTCCTGTTAACTTCTTCCGTCATAAAGAGAAGTTACTAAAAAGTGCAGGATGGGCAAGGATGGGAAACTACAATAGAAAAGAAAGGTCAAATATTTGAAGGGGGGTGTCCAGAGTTTAGAAATGCATTGTGTAAATTTGCTACTGCAGTTGGATTTGAATTTGAATATTTGAAAAATGACAAAAAGTGTGTTACTGCTCAGTGTAGATATAAAGTGGATAAAGGTTGTCGTTGGAGGAGTCACGGTTCAGTTGAGAAGGTTAATGGATTTTTTTATATTAGGACGTATATTCCGGAGCATACATACATAGATATTGTTGATAATTTTTTTTGGAAAAGGACAAAGGATGAATCCGGGTGTACTTGCGAGTGTTATAGTTGATGATGTTAGAGGTAATCCATCTATTAGGCAAAAAGATGTGATTAATGATCTTAGGAAGGATTATAGGCTTGAATTGTCATACAAATCAGTTTGGAGAGGTGTTGTGAAGGCAAAGGATGTTGTGTTTGGTGATGCAGGTTCATCATATGACAATATGAGAGATTATTTTGATAAAGTCAAGGAGTTAGACCCAGATTTTCAGTTTGTGATTGATTATGATCGAGAGTCTTCTCGTTTTGAGCGATTTTTTGTTTCTTTTGGTGCTTGTCTACATGGATTTAAATTCTGCTGGCCTATGTTATTTCTTGATGGGACATTTCTTTATGGAAAGTACAAAGGTACTCTTTTGGCGGCAACAGCAAAGGACGGGGATAGTGGTATGAATATTGTCTTTTACATTAGTTATAAGACCTGTATATGGCATTATTACTTGAAAATGATATTCATTGTTTAATTGTTTAATATTGTTGGCCTATTTCACGTTGCTTTTGCAATTGTGGGATTCGAGCATATAGAAAACTGGTCATGGTTTCTTAAGAATCTGGAACCTCACATAAATGAACGGAAAATGACATTCATTTCAGATCGACATCAAGGGATCATCAATGTAGTTAAAGATTTTGTGCCACCTTCCGCGCATTCGTTTTGTATGTTCCATTTGAGGAACAATCTGAGGGACAAACTGAAAGGGTGTTCTGGGGAGCTTTGCTCGAACATGCTTCACAAGCTTTCTCAATGTTCATTAGCTCCAACTCATGATTTGTTTTAATTTTATTTGACTGAAATGAAGAAAGAAGGTGGTACTCAGGTAATATGCTCTGTGGCTGCCATCTTAGTATGGATCTCCCGCATCAAAAATCCAAACAGAATTAATCCATTTGTGAAAGAATTTTCATCTCTTTATTCTCCTATTAAAGGTTATTGAGGATTTTGTAAGCTGGTGGTCACCATTGTTTTCCTCCAAGAAGTTACAGGATTTTGTAAGAGTTTTAAAATCTTTAACCCGTTCTTCTATTATGGATTCATATAATCTACTATCTCGATCTTCCTCTTCTAGTTTCCATCGTTCTTCTTCGTCTAAAATAGATCAGTTAAATGAAGTTTCTTATCTTTCAGATGAATCAAAAATCCCCATCACTCATTTGCCCATAGTTAATCCTTACCATGTTTTTTCTAAACCTTCCACATCTTTAACAAGAAAAGTAAAAAAATTAATAGGTTCCCCCTCCGCTCATCAGGTCAAAGAATATGTCCGGTCTTCAAAGTTTGACACTTACCAGTTACCTGCCATCGCGGGTGAACATTTGGTCACTTTAGATCTTCCATCTGATCTTCCCCGACAGTGTCTTGCTCAAGGATATACACATATCCACTTTGGTGCTGTAAAGCTTGCCCTTACCTTCCATGGTCGAAAAGGACTTCCAACGTTCTCCCGTATATCTTTGGTATACTCGCTTTGTTGAGTACCAACATGCTTGTATTGGTACAATCCAAACTACTTTAAATGCTGGCACAGTTTTCGTTACCTTCTACCCAAACTTCAACATGCCTCTCAATGATCCCTCATTGTTTACAGCCCTCAAGGTCCAAATCCATATTGGAGGTGCTACCCAAGTAAACACGTTTCAGGCAACCTTCCATTATTAGATGGCTTACCGAGTTCAAAATCATTGTCTAGATATCATGGTCCCTGGCCAAGATAATTCAGGAGATGCTTTATTTCTTGAAGTTGATGCAAATGCAACACCAATTTGCACATACGTCCCAAGACAATTGACTCGAGCTGAGCTACTCAAAATCCTTCCAGAAAAATGGGTTACCAGTTATGAACAACACCAACAACCTCCACTGGCCCCTGTTTATACCACTGCTGCACCAGAATTTGTCCATCACTCTGATAGACTTGTTGAAGTAAAATTCTCATCTTCTCAAAATGAAATACGTCCTGTAACGTATTCCCTACAAGAATAAATATGATCGAACCTTCAACAGTCGAACATATTTGGTGGGATGTTTGCAATTGCCCATATTGTTTAGATGAAGCAGTCAAGGTTGAAATGGATGAAGATGTTCCCCGAAAAAGAAAGAAACCCTCTTCCCAGCAAAAACTCAAAAAAAGGTTTGAATCCGGTGATCCCTCAGTTGGAACCCTTGGTGAACCGTCCAGAAAGTTTGATTACTATGTGCTTTATTCCAATAAATCTCCACAGCCTGAGCCGTCTCCTTCACCATGCAAGCCTAGTCCTCAGACACCACTCCCTCCTTATTACCAAAAGTCCCTTTCCATAATCCATAAAGAACCTCTGCTCCACCCTCTACTAGATTCCTACCATATGATTTCCTCAAATCCAAATTTTGATCCAAGTTCACAGGAGTATAGAGCCGAGTTTCCTCTAATAACACCATTTGAAAATCCCTCTCAAAGAACCAAACATGAATGGAAAATTCAAAACCCAACTTCAATTGGTACGTCAGGAATTCCAAAGCCAATTAGCCCGGCCGAAGCTACTGTCAATTGGTAGAGTTAGAATGCAGTTGCTCAGAATAAAGCTTTGAATCACATTATCTCTCTGCAAAGCAGATTTGAGAAGTCTCATGATATTCTCTCCTCAAGAGTCAGATCCTTGGAAAGTATGATTAGTGAAATTCGATTCAAGATTCAAAACATACACCAAGAGTTTTTGCAAATTATTCATACTTCTCAACCTACTTCTGCATCCACTCTTTCTCAAAAAGAGGCAGAAATAAAGTTCCTTAAGACTCAACTTTATGATCTTGAGCGACAACACAAGCAAAAAAGGGTATCAACTCTTGTTGATGATCCTTGGAGGCTACCCACAACTCCTTTTGTCAGATCATCATTTGACCCACATCCAATCCAAGTATCCCCTTGTACTGAATCATCTCCCCCTCTCTCCCTTTGGGCGTCAGTACCCTTTCCTGCTACAAAACCCAAACCACTTCCAAATCATCCTCCAGCCTCCTCAACAACATCTTCCTCATCTTTTCCTATCCATCCCACTCTATATGACCTTCCAGATCCCCAAATTGGCGCTTCTCCAAAAGCTCCAGGTATCCTCCCGATAGAAAAAATGAATCCAGTTTCATTATTTCTTCGAACTCTAGCACAAGACAGACCCATCCAAGCATCCACTTCAGCTTCAACCTTCGTCGGTCCCATTGTTGATGATTATTTAGACCCCCTTGATGCCTTTTAGCATTTGTTCATGGCTGACCAAGATACGACTTTCGAGGCAGTCACTGAGCCATTTTATATAGACCCAGATGAGTCTGTGAATTAGAACTCTTTGCCAAATGATAGGATAGATTGGTCTACTCCCCGAGCTGATACGATGAAGCAGTTCACTTTCGATGACATTCCACCATTAAAATGGCAAGAACAAAGCGTTGAAATGTTAACATGGTTCTCAGCAGAACTCCAATACTTTTCTATAGACATTGTCCTCAAGAGGTTCTTGACTCGAATCCAAGATTGCCTTCGCGATTGGTATCTTAGTCTCGGTGAATACTGAAAACTACAGATTCAACAATCCCCTTCACCAGAGGAATTCATACGGATAATTTATACTGAATTCATTGGAAACCCGGTTGAACACACCATTCATGCCGGAGAAGAGTTTTTAAAAATGAAATGTTGTTCGTACCAAAAGAAGGATCTCGAAATCCATTATAATCGCATATCCCAATGATTCTATTTCCTTCATAGGATTGATGATGTTAATCTCAAACAAGTCTTCCTCAACTCTTTTCCAGAGTCTCTCAGAAATGAAGCCTATAGAGCTTTGGAATCAAGAAATGCAACAGTCGCACAAACCTCACTTGGCGGTCTTTACCAACTAATCCTCAATGCCCTGGAGAAACTTTGTAACTAGAAAAAATTCTTAGCTGAATTTGAAAAAATGGTAAATATCTTGGCTCTGCATGTGACGATAGACATCTCCAAATCAAGTATGGTGACAGAACAAGTTGTAATTGCAACTCAAAAAAAAGGGAAAGCTCAAAGAAATTCTCAGGATCGAGTTTTTTCGAATCGTTCCAGCAAAAAGGGAAGGCTTCCAGGAATAATCCAGCTGTCAGAAGAAAGTGGAAGTTCATAAAGAAGAGATCTCAACGTGGCAGGTCGTCTGATAAATGTTATGTTTGTCAACAGAAAGGACATTTTGCAAGAAATTGTCGAGATAAATGAAAGTCCTAAGCTTTGATCCAAGCACTTAACCAGGTTGAGCCGGTTGACCTCTCTGACCTAGAATCTTTGTATTCTATGGATGATGAACCAGGTGATTCTGCTATCTGCACGATCGCTTATTCTGACTCCTCATCAGAAGAAGATTCTGACTCAGATGCATCCTATGGACACCCTGACCTTCAAGTTCTCATGACAGGTCCTGTTGCTCATCTTCTACAAGTTTTACCAGTCCAATAGAGCCAACCTGTTCCATTAGCCAAAGTCCATATTCTCACGTCTACTTATGTTAAGCCCATTCAGGTGGTCGTTTTTTTTATACGGGATCTGAAGTTTCTATTCTAAATCCCAAAATTCTTCCTCCCAGCTTTTGGAAACCACACCACCAAACATTTCTTGCGGCCAATGGAGAAATTTTTGTGATTGATAAGATAAGTGTCCCAATTCACATTCTCCTATTCGCCAAGTGTGTCATAAAGCATCGATTGTTTGGCTCAAGTTCTTATGGAAAAGATCTCCTCATTGGTTTTAACATCCTTCATAAGTTGCCAAAGTTAAGATGGACAAAAAATGGCCTTTGTTACAAAATCTTTTTAAACCCATGGAGCCCGATTCCACGTCTCTTCATGGCATCTTCCAATACCACTGAGTCAATGAAACACCAGTTTATCCAAACCTCATGTGCTTCCTCTCATACTGACTTTCTCTCCAAACACCCCTCACCTTTGTGGCTAAATCCCTCCTTCTTTGTTTCTTTGCCGTTCAAACAAAATGAAGATGTCAACCCTACCAGAGCTAGCCACCCTGTATGAATCTGAACCATTACCAACTCACCCTCCAAGAGTGTAATGAACTGGTTGACCAATGTATTATTGAACCTACATCTTCCCCGTGGGCTTACGAGGCTTTCTATGTCAACAAGAGGAGTGAACAAGTTTGAAGAAAGTTGAGATTAGTTATTAATTATCAGCCACTAAACCATTTTTTAGCTGATGATAAATTTCCTCTCCCACAGAAAACGTCCTTGTTCCAATCCCTCACTGATGCAAAAATTCTTTCTAAATTTGACCTCAAGTCAAGCTTTTGGCAATTAGGAATCACTCCTGAAGATAGGCCAAAAACAGCTTTTTGCATCCCCGATCATCACTACCAATGGAAATTCATGCCATTTGGTTTAAAAAATGCACCCTCTGCTTTTCAAAAAGCTATGAGTACCATTTTGGAAATAAATTCAGCATTTATTTGATGACAAGCACCTTCCATGATGATTACATCATTATTTTCACAACTTGATCATAATGATGTAAGCGCTTAGGTCATCATTTATTCCATGGCTGATTTTTTAAGTAAATTTAATGCCTTCTTTTATGCTTTATGTTTGTGTGGTTGTAAAATAAGATGCCCTCTTTATGCTTTATGTTTGTGTGGTTGAAAAATAAAAGATAAGATTCTTCTTATCTCTTAATTTAAAGTTTGTTGTTTGTATCCTCCCCCTATGTACAATAAATAGGGAGTAAGGTTTCATGCTCTTCTGGTTTCCAAATTTGCGAGTGCTTATTTCCAAGGGAAGCGATATGGTGAGATGTGCTCAAATGTTGCGGAGTCTTTTAACTCGCAGATTAAAGAGTATAAAGGGCTTCCAGTTTTGGAATTAATTAATCATATTCATTTAATGGTGATGAAGAAAATGGCTAATCGCAGACAACAATCTCTAAGATGGAAGACAGTGATTTGTCCATCAAAGGACAAGAAATTCAAAGGAAGGTTGGAGTATGGTAAGTCATGGAGTATATCTCCTTCTAATGATCATTTGTTTGAAGTTCACTCTGAACTATCCATGTCGGTTGATATTCAGAAGTTGACATGAACATGTGGTAAATGGCAACATCAAGGTTTTCCTTGCATTCATGCCATTGCAGTTTTGTCGAGGACTAGGGAAGGTTCCCTACCATCTATCGAGCCTTATTTCCTAACAAGTCACTACCAGAAGTGTTACTCGTTTTCTATTCCTCATGTTCCAACATTTGGTAAACATGTGGCTGAGAAAGAAGTTATCATACTCCCTCCTGCAACTAGACGTCCTCCGGGTAGGCCAAAGAAGACTCGGTTCCTTTCAAGAGGAGAGATGATGGGAAAAAGGAAGATTACATGTTCTCGTTGTGGGAACTTAGGATATCACAACAAGAGGACATGCAAAGAACCTTTGAATCTAGAACAATAGGTTTCAGTTACACCTTTGAATCTAGAAAAATAGGATATCTAAAGGTCTTATACCTTACATAAGACCTTCAACATGAATTGTCACATTATGTTTGCGAATTTCATTTATATGTATGTGTGTGTTTATATTTGTGGAAACATGTTATACAACTTGGATACTGAAATGTTACAGTAATTCAAGAAGACATTTCAAGAAATGATATTTTTAAGTATTATATTTAACATATAAGACATTTAAAATGATGATATTTTCACATTACATATAGGTCTCATATGTGAAATATAAGACCTCAAGAAAAATGCCTAGTAAATATCAGTCAACAATGTTTCATTAAACTATCACCAGAAATACCCAAACATGTTTAAAAATAAAGATGATTAAAATATCACAAAGCAAGCTTAAGTATTCATTAAACGAATCCAAACCTACTATAAATTCAAAAGAAATCTACTGTTTTTTGGAACCAAACCTACTGTTCACATCCTACTACATCAAGACAAACAATCAAGACTTTTCACAAATGATATAAACATTTTTCATGGTTCAAGAAGTCACTGAACATTTTTGCTCTATAGGAAGTTGGAGTATCACGTTCATAACTTTTACTTACTTCCCCCTTCTCAAAGATATCTTCGGCAGCCATTAAGAGATAAATGCCACAGTCAAGACTTCCAAAATCTTGTTTTGGTGTGTCCTTCATTTCTTTAAACTGAAGTAAAAAAACCAATATGAATAAATTAATATACTTTGCGTGAAAAAAAAAGACAGAAAATATTGTTATGAATTTACCATTTTTCTTCCACCCAAAGAATTGTAAAATTGGTATTCTCCAATTTCTGTATCGATTATAAGTAACGTCCAATGATCAACTGACCTTGCGACCTCTTCAGCTTTAGTATGAATCGGAAAAAGAATGAATCTTGCTTGTTCTGCAACAAATTTCATCACGACATTATCCACACCTTTTTTCAAGGATTCACAATCTTTGAACCTTAAAAAATTATGCATATAAAAAAAGTTATGATACCATTATTACTGATAGATAAATGATAATGAAAAAACATCTTATACACTAAACATAAGACCTGTAAATGGTTAATAATTGCTTACGATACAATGACTTGTCACAAATTCAACTTTTAATTTTTGAGAACCAGACGGAGGAATGTGATTTTCATATCTTTCTTTCAAAATATGCAAATAGCCATCCAATACCTATAAATTCATATTGTAACAGAATTATAAGACTTCTATTATAAATCTGTTATAAGACTTATAATTAAGACAATTAAAATAAAAGTTTAACATACAACATCTTTTGTCATCTTCTTTTGAGTTAGTTCCCACAGTTGGTTAACATTCAAATGACTGTAATTATTCTGCCACACAGTATCACTGCAAAAAATAAAAAACCATTTTAAATATTTTAAAAATAAATTCACACAATTATATATTTAAAGAAAATAAAGTAAATGTTTACTTACTACTTGAACAAGCGGGAAGATAGATCATTGTATAGAACTCTTTTTTTTCATCAATTAGCTTTGTTCATTTTCTCTCAAAGCTTGCGCTTTCAAAGAATTTTCAGAAGTATCATCAGTATCATCCTCATCACCAACTACTACCATCATCATGTTAGATTGTTGTTTTTCTTTTTCCATCTTCTTCTTGTTTTTTTTCGGGGTAATCAAAATCAGGATCTTTTCTGGCTTCCTTTCTGTCCGGTCTTTCCTTCACATGCCTTTCAAGTGATTCAATCTTTGTTACTGCTGTAGTTCCCTTTCCTTTTATCCCCTTTCCCTTTTTCTTTTCTTCTCCTTTTGCTTTCTCCTCCACTTCATTTCCTTTGACCTTATTTGACATTAACATCTGTTTTCTCTCTCACTCTCTTTCTCAGCATTCTGTTGTAAGAGATTGTAAACTGTATCTTGATACTCCAATTCAACCTTTTTGAGTCTTTCAATCTCAGTTTTCAAGCTTAAAATTTCATCATCTTTTTCTTTGATTTTAGTGTCCCTCACTTGTATCTGATTTTGAGCCTCCTTCATATCCTCTTCATATTTCTTTTTCATTTCTACCTTAGATAACAAGAAGCCCATTTCCTCATCCAACACTTCCTCATTTTTGTTCTTGAATTCCTCAATTTGAGTTAGCAAATAAACTTTTTCCTTTGACAATTTTTCATTCTCATTTCTTAAATCAGAGAGCTGAGAATTCCATTTTTCTTTCTCCTTGATTAACTCATCACTTTCTGTTTGAATCCCCTCATTGATATTCTTGACAACCTCATGTACTTCTTCTTCAACTGATGGACCAACATTGGTTTGTGTAGCATGTGCAGGTGTCAAGTAATAATCTCTATGACCATCAAAACTAGAAAAACTCAATTGATCAGAAGTGAAATTCGCTTCTTCACAAATCCTATCATATTTTCCTCTATCCTCCTCTTCATCAACATTTTTAAACATTTCTTTCTCAACATCTGTTAACTCAAGCTCCCCAACAATAACCTATTTAAGTAAAGAAAAAATATAAGACATAAAAATATATTATTTAGGTTTTTATGTATTATATAAGACCCATAAATATATTATTTAGTATTATTTAGGTCTGTTATGTATTATATAAGTCACATAAATATATTTTTCAAGAATTATATTTAGATTATAAGACTTTTATCTAGATTACATAGAATAATATAACAAGCATATAATGGTCTTATACCTGATCTGCAGTCAAACCAACTATATTTCTCTTCAAGTCCTTCAATGATTTTGACAAGTCCCACTTCATGAATCTTGGTAGAAGTTGCCTTGTTGGTTTATATAGTTTTGTATGCTCAAAGAACCAATGCTTCAAAGAGAAAAAAAATAATTAGTATTTAAGTATATGTTTTATATGGTACATAAAAGACATAAGACAAATTATATTTCAATAAAATAATCCACTTACCGGTAAAAGTGAGACACAACCAACAACAAGCAACGGTGTAGAATGTTTTTCATCCAAAGATTCCAATAAGTTCTGAAGAATAGCTTCTGGCCAGTTGTAGTTCTTCATTTTTTTCAAATCATCAACGTAATAGAAAAATGCAGATGTTATCTTCTCTCCCTTTGCACCAAAGAACAATGATCTCAAAGCAACCAGCATTAGAAGTCTAACAACATCTTCCATATCTTCATCCTTGGCACTCTCAACAATTTCCCTCAAAACCGCCTTTACCTTTTTCAACTCTACCTTCGATGCGCATTCTTTGAAGTGTCTATTAACCAAACCAAACATAAGTGGATCCCTCCTCAATTTCATAATATCCATCTCCTCAGTTCCACAAACAATTCTAAAAATTATGGAAATATCAGAAGAAGTAACAGCAACCAACTCAGTTCCAATCCTGAACTTTCTCTCTTTAGGATCATAACAAGAAATTATGTCCTCTATGGTTGTATCCATTTTCCTATAGTTCACTTCCATGTTTGAATGAATAGAGTTAAACAGGTGGAAAAAGGGGGTATCCTTCAACTTATTCAAATGTCTGTCTTTCAAAGGTACATCCTTCAAAATTTGTTGAATAGCATGAACATTTGACCGAAAAGTAGGAATCCATGTCAAACCTTTTGTCCTTTTTGAAGTACCTTTTGAATTTGCTCTAGGGTTTACCGTCTTTTTCTCAGCTGAAGTTTTTTTAGAGAGTGAAGGAGAAGCTTTTGCTGCAGCTTTTCATTTCGTCTGTTTAGGTTCTTCACTATGTTTTTCTATAGCTTTCCTTTTCTTTTGTTTAGTTGCAGCTGAAGGTCTTTTAAGCTCTGAAACTGAGGGTTTTTTATGTGATTTTCCCCTTGCTATTGGTGTATTTGGATTTGCACAGGTTTTTTTGGTTTTGGCCCTTGTCAACGAAGTACGTGGCCTTTCTTTGGCAACTGGTGAACGGGTTTTCTCCTTTTCTGAAGGTGGAGGTGTATTTTCTCTGGACTTTGAGGTAGGTGATGGTGTTTTATGGATTTGGATTGGTGGAGGTGGAGGTGTATGTGATAGTTCAGTTGTGTTCTTTTTTTATGCAAGAGGAGGTGAAGGTATTTTTTGAATTTTTGATGAGGGTAAAGGTGAAGGTGACGGTCTTCTCTCACTATCAGTAAAATATTCTTTAGAAGAAGACGACTTGCTACTATTAGGACCATATGGTTTTACCTTAGCTACCATTTTCTTTCCCATCTACAAGCATAGGACTTATATTTAAATATAAGACTTATATTTAAAACAAAAGGTTATTTTGCGTAACTTTTGAACATGGTTCACACAAAATTGCATCATAAATCAAACAAATCCACAACAAGATATGTAGGACCATCACCGGTCTATATCGGTGGATTACGTGTGATTTTGTGATGTAATAGGGTGTGTCATATGCCCAATTTTACACAAAAATGCCAACGCGAAAAAAATATGAAAAACTCTTATAGCATCATCACGAGACCCCTGCAAACAACCTTATGCATGACTCACAAGAGATTTCATTTACATCTCTCATGCCTATGTTATAAGACTTAACAACACATTCATAAGACCAACTAACAAAAACAGAAGGTCTGATACAACTTTTTTTTACAGGTCCTATGACTATGTTACAAGACACGTAAAAGATATCACATAAGTCTTATGATCATCATATAAGACTAACATTTTAAAACAAAAGGTCATTTTGACTAAGTTTTGAACATGGTTCACACAAAATTGCATCACAAATCAAACAAATCCACAACAAGATATGTAGGACCATCACCGGTCTATATCGGTGGATTACGTGTGATTTTGTGATGTAATAGGGTGTGACATATGCCCAATTTCACACAAAAATGCCAACGTGAAAAAATATGAAAAGCTCTTATAGCATCATCACGAGACCCTGCAAACTACCTTATGCATGACTCATAAGAGATTTCGTTTACATCTCTCATGCCTATGTTATAAGACTTAACAAGACACTCATAAGACCAACTAACATAAACAGAAGGTCTGATACAACTTTTTTTTACAGGTCCTATGTGTATATACCCCAGGAGGCCACGGCTTGGCTAGAGCGCGTGAGTTATCCTAGGATGTCTATCCGTTTTGATTTGTTAGAGTCACCACCTATGTTTTAGAGGAACATAAGAAAAACCTAATATTTAGCCAAAGTTTGATACAAAAACAGAGATTCTTGTTATGAGGTTCGGGGGTTAGGTTACGAGATGGGAAGTACTTAAACAACCATCTCGCCAAACTAATGTTGGTCTTGCTTGATCAAAGTCTACATAAATAAAATATTCTTCCTATTCTTAATAATGACAAAAAGGGGGTTTTTAAAAAAGGGTGTTTTGAATATAGGGAGATAACTCCATGACTAGCTTCAATGAAGTGAAGTAGTCTTTGGTGTCATGTCCCAAAATGTTTGGGTGATTGCACTTTTGATGAAATAAAAGAGAAGAAGAGAGATGAAGTAGAGAAGAGAGAAAGAAAAGTCTTGTTTACCTATCCTTCCAAAATGACTCCAAGTTCTTCTTAGGAAAATGCCTTGAGAATACTTTGAAAGTGATTTTTGTATAGTTTTCTTGTGTTGAAAAAGTCCCCTTTTGAAAGGTGAAGAAGAGAGCTTTTTATAGGTAAAAGAGATATGTTTTTGGCGCCAAAACCAAGTCACAAAGATCAGTTTCCCGGGCAAATCCTATTAAAGGAGCAAGGGAGAGATTCTTGGACAGAAATCTGTAACTGGCGCCCAGGTGCGCGCGCCTCCTGCCTTGGTGGCGGGATGCGCGCGTGCCTTGGAGATGGCCTTTTTGACAGAATGGACTAGAAAGTCAGCACTGTTATTCAGTTTGGTCCCTGAACTTAACGAGGTCAGTCAGGAACTTAATAGAAGTAACAGTAACTAACGAGAAACACTTAAAATAACGAGAAACACAAAATCAAATGTGCAATCGGGGTGAGCGGTCCAAGGCGGGGTGTCTACACTATGACTAATTTACAAGACAAACAAATTCAAAAAGTCTGATACAAAATTGAATACCATAATATCACAAGACCTGCAAACTACTTATGCTTGACTCATAAGAGATTTCATTTACATCTCTCATGCGTATGTTATAAGACTTAACAAGACACTCATAAGACCAACTAACATAAACAGAAGGTCTGATACAATTTTTTTTACAGGTCCTATGACTATGTTACAAGAAACAAACAAATTCAGAAAGTCTGACACAAAATTGAATACCATAATAACACAAGACCCGCAAACTACCTTATGCATGACTCATAAGAGATTTCGTTTACATTTCTCATGCCTATGTTATAAGACTTAACAAGACACTCATAAGACCAACTAACATAAACAGAAGGTCTGATACAACTTTTTTTTCACAGGTCCTATGACTAATTTACAAGACGCAAACAAATTCAGAAAGTCTGATACAACATCTTAGTTATCTCATGCATACATTATAAGACATGTAAAAAATGTATTGTTTAAAAATTTGTTTTATTAAATTTTAAAAAATATATATAATTAAATAAACAAATATACTCTTATATGCTTACAGAATATTATATGAAAATGCAAAAAAAAAAAAAAAAAAAAAAAAAAAAACTATAGGAACAAAAATGTTATAAAAACACTCTTAGATCTTGTTAATGGAACAAAACCTACTCAAATTTGACGAAATAATGCAAAAATCCAGAAGCAAACTAGATTCAAAACAAAAATGTTTGAAAACTACTCTTATATGTCGATTTCTTTGAAATTGTAGAGAAATTTACCTTTACGAAGATAATTTGTTGTTGTGGTAGCGAATGAAGGTTGTAAATCTTCTCAAAAATTAACTGCGACTGAGAAATTTAACTTCGCCTTCAAGTTTTCGTCGGTTTAGAGAGAGAGAGAGAGGGGTTTAGATAGAGAGAGGTTTTAGAGAGAGGTCGTGGTCGGTGAAAATGAAGGGGTTTTTTGATTTTGGAAGGTTATGGAAGATAGGGTAAACAGGCGTAATTAAAAGGAAGTCTGGAGGGTAATAATGTCTTTACGATGTCAAGGGTGTCTTTGGAACTAATGATCTCTTGTTTCCTAATTTGTAATATAAGTTGCTAGTAGAGGGCCCTAGGGTCCACCGCCCGTATTAATACCCTACCCAAGTAGATAAATGGAGGTCCATGCAAAATCAAAACCCCTAATCAATGAACGGAAAGTGGAAACACCTTATCTCCGCAAACCAGAAAGTAAAACACATTTTTCAAAAGAGTGTCAATAACTCACTAGCTAAAAATATTATAAAAGTTGAGTCTTCTAAGGAAGAACGGGAATTAATAAACACCAATTTCACAAAACACTGAAGTCTTATAGCTCAAAATATCTACAACCTTCTTACATGACTTGGTAATGTCAAAAATCTCTTTAAAAAAAGTTTGTGCACCAAAACCTCATTTGAAGAGCTTCTATGAGCCTGAAAGTCCCTGTTTATAGATTATGACACTAGATAGTTGAAAAGGAATGAGATAACAAGGTCGACTATCTTTGAGATAGGTCGACTATCTTCGAAATGAAGGTCAACTATCTTGAAAGGTCACAATTTTCTTTACACTCTAAAGGCCAAAAAGAGTAGGAATTATGCGCAGCGGAATAGATAATTTCTATGGCCTTATAGATGTTGTCTAACATATATATTCCTATTTACTATATCAATTTTATCTTGTCTAAATGATCAACCAAGTTTTGAATAAAGCAAGAAAGAATAGTTGATATGAAAAATGAAAGTGCAAGACGAGAAGTAAAAGAGACAAGAGACAAGAGTTTTAAACGTGGTTCGGAGTATAACAACATCTCCTACATCCACACCCCATCATCCTCAACAATGGGAAACAATCAACTATAATCCCTTCACTCGGGCAATACATGAATTGTTTAGAAAATCCCCTTGGAATTTTCCAACTTAATTAGCCTCACTAATTAAGCATGCTAGTTGCATAGCATAAAAGAAAAAATAAAATGGTTCACAAATGTGATGTAGTTCTTCCTTTTCATGACACTTGAATTTGTCGGATGGAAGCTCTTCTTGGATCGTTGGTGTTCCCCCTCAACGTTTGGATGGTTTGAAGTGTATTTGGTATGGTATATGAATAGGTGTACATTTTGGTTACACACACCATGGTCTACTATCAAAGGTTTGGGTTGGGTTTATGGGTAAAAATATTAGTGTGTGCAATTGGTGTTTATTGCACACGCTAAGATTGGAGAAAAGTGGAATATGAGCTGGGTAAATGGTGTTGGTTTTGCACACTGGAAATAGGATGGTTTGGGTTTAATATATAGGGGAGGATAAGAAGTAGCCGTTGGAAAGCTTTAGTTTTTGTCTTGGTCTTGGTCTTCATTATCTTGGTCATGGTCTTCATTATTCAATGCATGAATGCATTTGATGAGAAAATGGAGTAAATGACTACTTTGCAGTTTGAAAGCATTTCCAACGTAAATGCTTGACTCAAATAGTTCTCTTTGTTTAAGAATATTTATGATAAAGTAACTTTCACTTTGCACCCTGAAAGAAATATGCGGCTAGGACTGTTCTGGAAAACAGCCACTTGAGAGTATAGTTGTGCTCACAAATGTCAAGACAGTTGCCCTGTCAACTGTCAACGGACAGAATCTAAAAAAAAAAAAAACAGAAACGCAGCGGAATAATTAAAACAGAGATTTAAACACTTCAGCAAGAATTACTTGCTCGAAAACTTTCATTAATAAAGATCTTGCAGAATACAAGATTATGAAAGAAACAAAAACAACGAAAAGATCAAACATAATCTAGATCTCTAGAATAAACCAAACACTAAACACTTGAAGTCTTTATGAATAAGAACTTCAAGAAAACAACGACTCTCTCGCAAAAAACGAAATTCTCTGAATGAATGCACAGAATCGGTGGTATGAACTGAATGGGATCGCCTCATTTATAGATGCAGCATAATGGTCTTCTTTGAGGTGAAGATATTCTTGATCAATACTTATCCAATCACCTTCCAAGAAGAGAGTCCATCTTTACCTAAAATACAAAACACTACTACCAAAGATAAACATTAGTAGGTTAGTCAAATAAATCAAAATAAAAATAATTAACCTAAAATAAACTATTCCTAAATAATTACTACTAATTCCTAAAATAACACTAAACTAATTATATACAATAATTATTATCAGAATCACAAAGATACACAAAAATAAGTAAATGAGTATTTCATACTCTTTCAATCTCCCCCTATCTTTGTGGTTCTAATCAAAACATCCAAAACAATAATCTCCCCCTCTAAATGACTACTTTGCAGTTTGAAAGCATTTCCAACGTAAATGCTTGACTCAAATAGTTCTCTTTGTTGAAGAATATTTATGATAAAGTAACTTTCACTTTGCACCCTTCTTCATACTTGCTTCACTTTAGTAATTCCAATATATCTTTTATACTTGAGCTCAAATGTGAAATCTGAATGCATACTCTTGTTCTTCGTTGAATTACCTTTCCAATGAGTTCAATAAAGAATATTTTGAGGCCTTGGTAGGTGTTGGAAATCACTGTTGAAAATATGGGAAACATAGAGGGGTCTTAGTGTAACATTTTGAACTTTCAACTTTCACTCTTGACACTTTAGACCATTTAACTTTGTCTAGTTAAATGATCAATCTTCATCAAAACACTTTGTTAGGACCTAACAGAGCCCTTGAAGATCATCGTAAAATCATTGATCAAAAGGATATCAGTGTAAAAATCTTCTCTTGTCTCCCACAAGAATAAAAGTAGCTCTACAAATTGGAGAAAAAGTGGAATGTCAAACCATAACCCATGTTTCTCAAAACAAACCTTTAATGAGATACTCACAAAATAACACTAATAACCTCATAACAATGCTTGACAAAAAGTTGATTGCTCTTGTAAACTTTAACCCAACACCAAAAATCAAGAAGATATTCTAAACCTCATTTCTATTACAGTTAAAAATTCAATGAGAAATCAAAAGAATACATTTTATAAGATAAATCAAGCATCTATATCAGATACTAATTCATTCTCTAAAAAAACTACCAATAAAACCATTGAATGCTACAATTGCATGAAAATAGGTTGTTTTTCTTCATATAAGCCTTTGGATACTCTTAGAGACAATATGAAGCAAATATCAAACATTGAATGCTAGAAGTGATTTTGGTAATATCACATTGGTTCATATATCAGTGTTGTCCTCTATAGCTTTTCGGTTGGTGAATGCATTCAGTGATTTGATAAATATTTCCAGAAACAATTAAAGTAGGTTTTAGCATAAGTCAAATCAATAATGGTTCAATCTACCATAGTTATATTTCAGTCAAACCATATAGTGTCCCTTTATTTGATTGATGTCGTCGTCCAAAGGAAGACAACCAAAACGAAGATTGTCGATATTCAATGATGGACTACAAAAGGAAATTCGTAAGATCTTGTAAGAGAACTATGAAACTCCAAAATTGTTAGTGTGTTTGTGTGTATCTTGTTGGCTCATGAAACCAGCTTCCTGCATAAAACTTGGTAAGTTCGACGTGTGCTATTCTATTCTATTATAAAAGCAAAAATATATCTCCATTGTATAACCTACTAAACAAAACCAAAGTCAACAGCTATTAGTTCAAGATATATATTTTATAATATTTTTAACTTATTTAGATGAATTCTCTATGAATAGTTTGAAATATTGAACATACATAAGTATAATACAAGACCAATTTGCAAAATATATATAAGCATATCATACGTGAGCACAAAAATAGAATCATTTTTCTTCTTACCTTTAGCATCTTAATCTGTATTTTTTTAATTGTCGTCATAATCATATTGTTTGCCTTTGAGAATTGAGATCAAGTCCAAACCACTTAATCTACTCTTTGATTTACTTTGCACGATTAATAAATATGAAATCATGAAATTGCTTGATTTCCATTATGAGAAAGTAATTAACTCTACCAATTTACCATCTCAAATTGTCTCATTAATAGCCTATTAAATTTTTTCATGGAGAAGATCTTTTCCGTAGAACCAAAGCCAATATCATCAAATAACATACCAAATCATACTCTTAAAGCTTGGTTTATTCCATCTAAGTATTTTGTTAAAGTTTGTAGACATGATCTAGATATGAAATGCTATCAAAACCAATGTGCCAACATAGACTTGATGTTAGTGTTTTTTCTTTTGACAGACTTGATATTAGGGTTCGTGATTGGGAAATGTACCTTGTATATATATGAAAGCATACTTATTTAAAACCTTCTAGAAATTTTATCGAACAAACTTATTAAATGTAGAACTCTGTGTATTATATTATTATTGTTGTTGTTGTTGTTGTTGTTGCTGTTGTTGTTGCTGCTGTTGTTTTGTTGTTGTTGCTGGTGATGGTGGTATTATTATACTATTATTATTATTATTATTATTATTATTATTATTATTATTATTATTATTATTATTATTATTATTATTATCATTATGCATTTTAGAACTAAAAAAATAAGATTATACAACCGATTATTGTACGTTCTCAAATTGCTTGCATGAGTATGATTTTATGTGGTAGTTTTGTATGTGTCTATTTTGGATGGATTCCTCCTTGCCTATTATTTATGCCTGCAGCCGTAGGTTTGCACAGTTGCATGGTAGGAATAGTCCAATATATAATGGAAGGAAAGACACTTCTTGGCCTTATCACGAATGAGTAGAAAATCTATAATACTAACGTTTCTCATGTTAAGCATGAATGAATTATGAAAAGTAGGCATAACGGGGAGTTATATTTAATAAAACAGGGGATAAACATGTAAAAATATATTTTATTCAAAACAGTTAATGTTCAAATACATAAATAACAATAAATAAACATTGCATGTTCTAAAACAAAAGACAACCCAATAAAATATAAAACATTTAGAAAATAAAGTTGATTTTAATATCATTAATTGGTATCTGAATCCGTATCAAAATCAATATCTTCGTAATAGATATATTCCTCTTTCTTCAAGACTTTATAAAGAGAAGAAGATGGATCACACTTTTTCACAGTTCTACGTGGACTCTGAGGAGGGCGTTGATGCCCTTCGTGACTGTTCATACCCCTTCTCGTAATAGGATGGTTAACAGCATTCATCATCAGTGGTCTCGTGTATTGTTGCTCGGGTACTGTGTATTGTTGCTCGGATTCTTGACCTTGAAATGATGGCAAATCTACTGATGCTACGATTGGTACTTGTGGTTGACTCTCAATGCCTCTAAAATAAGTAGAAAGAGATGAACTCAGTAGAATATATATAAGTGGTCAGATTTATTTACATATACGATTGGTACTTGTGGTTGACTCTCAATGCCTCTAAAATAAGTAGAAAGAGATGAACTCAGTAGAATATATATAAGTGGTCAGATTTATTTACATATAATTAATCAAATAACATAATTGTTATATTAGTTCATCAAATATAATTCAACTTATATTTGAGAAAAACTTATTAAATTTGTTCCCTACGAAGCCTTGAAAGTAAGTCCCAACCTTGAATATCGTAAATTGGAACCTCAATTTCTGTATGATTATAATTATAATAAGTTAAATATATACATTTTTGTAAAAAACTTGTGTTAGATAAATCATGTTTACCACTACATTGATGTAAATATTTTATTGTTTTCTTGAAATGCTATGAAAATGTCAACCGAAAAAAAATATATATAATAACTTTATTTATATAGGTAACAACTTTTATATATCAATGATACACATATATACTTATTTACATACATACACACATATATGTAGTACCCCAAGCTTCTACCCTAATGCAAGTGCAGGTCAAGGTCAGGTGTGATGCCGAACACATTTTGGGTTGAAAAAGTACAATCTTAATGGTCATTTTCATCTCTTCTATGAAATTTACATCTTGCGAATTCATCAATAAAATTATTCTTACCTCACGGGTGAAACTCTATGCCCTTGTATGGAGGTATTGGGATTTACATCATCTTTAGGTGGAGAAGTGTTATCATCAACTGAAACGAACATGGTTGGTTAAACATCGAATATATGTTATAATAAACACAATTATGGGTTCTAGACTTGAATAAATTTAAGTAAATGATACTAGCGAATAGAAAAAATAATTAACAGAGATGCAAAACAAGCCTCTAACCAATTGAGTTACTTTGAACCTCTTCTGAGCTGCTCATTCTCTAATTAGTGAGTTTAGGAATGAAAGGAAGAAATGTGAAGGTGGTGAAATTATCACTTCTTTTCATGTTAACTTGGCTACACTATGAGAATATATATAGTGTGCCAATCTAATGCATCTCTTGAAAAAAAGGAATGTTGGCGTTTAAATTTCTGCATGGTTGTATTAGACTCTTGGTTGGTCTGCATACCAAAATATATGCTCATAATTTCAAGACCTTCTTTAGAGTTTAATTAGTAGTAATAATTAGAGAAAACAATTGTTCTTGAATAGGGTAATCTAATGCATGTATTGACCCCATACAACTGAATTCAAACATAATAATTGTGTCAATCTAATGGAATGTTGGTGAAATTATTACTTATTTTCTTGTTTAACTTGGATACACTATCAGAACATATATACCAAACAACTCAATTCAAACATATAAATTGTTTGGTTACAAGAATATACAGACCCTCAAATCACTACTACCTATATATAGGGGTGGCAAATTGGGTACTTTGGGTTTATCCATTAAAGTTAAAACACCCGGGTAACCCAATGTATTTTTAACTTTAATGGGTAAACCCAAAGTACCCAATTTGCCACCCCTACCTATATATGTCCCCAAATGAATGTTCAAATTTAATTTTAAGGGACATAACTTTTTGTACAATTTGGTGGCAAAATTCATATATAATCTTGTAATTCTCTTTACAAACATTTAGTTTTTGCAACTATAAAGAGACCGGTGAAAAAAATTCCAAAAAAAAAAAAAACATTTAGGGACAAAGTTATGTTAAAAAAAAAAGGACATTTATTTTGGGACAAAAAATTTCTGAATATGGATACTCATTTAAAGACAATTTAAAGACAAAGGGAGTACAATTTAAAATAACTTTGAGAAGCTCTTCAAAAACAGTCGGCATGCTTGTATTAGACATCGAAAGCTTAGAAGAATAAGGTCATAGGAAAATATGCCACAAAATCTTCACACTCCATGAGATTTTTTTATTTACTTGTAAAAGATGTTATGTGTATCATACTTTAGAATGCATCTCTTGAAAGGTTGAATGTTGGCGTTTAAATTTCTGCATGGTTGTATTAGACTTTTGGTTGGTCTGCTTACCAAAATATATGCCATAATTTTCAAGACCTTTTTAGATTTTTATTAGTAGTAATAATTAGAGAAAACAATTATTCTTGAATAGGGTAATTTATGGTCAATGTAAGCATTAGGATTCACAATTCTATATATCTTCTCAAGGGGTAGCCAATTTTAAAAGAGAAGAAGTAAGACTTTGACCTCTTTCCTATTTATTTCCTTTAATTTATTAATGTGACATTATTTATAGAATATTAAAATTACACTTTCTCCTGGTTAATATGGTATGAATTAATATAATCAATATTACACTTTCTTTGACCCTAAATTTAATAAATTTGATAATTTTTTGGAATGTATTCTTATATATGAGACTCATTTCCAACTTCAACTTTCAAATAAATCATTTTTGATATGAATATAAAAATTACACTATCTTTGACCATGAATTAGGCATGTGCTCAGTTGTTTGACAAAATTAAGCCAAATTCTGCTCAAATAAATTCTATTTTGATATTTAAAATAATCATGAAAGATTTAGTTAATTAGACCTATAATTGTTTAATATTCTCATAATTTTTTACTGTGTAATTTTAAATCAAACTAAAATAGTAAATTTACCAATTCAAAACATAATAGCTACACATTTTAATTTTATTCTTTTTATTCTTACACGTTCAATATTGGTAACATGTTATGGGACGATGAGACCTATATTTCATCAATTAATCATAACCCTCCTTTTGCATTTTATTAAATGTTCATTTCATTATTTGTTATCTTTGGCAAATAGATAACCAAGTTCTAGAACATACACGTTCGTCATTGTGTAGTGCATTATCTTCCTTCGGCCTCTCTCTTCCCCTACCGTCTCGCTTCCTCCGACTTTCTTCTTTGACTCTTCCTATCACATTCCCCGCTCTTCCTCCATGGCCGTTGAAAATTATAAACAAATCTGATAATGAATTATGGTTTGAAGCATGGTCTAAACTATGGTCTAGACCACGGTCTGAACCAAACCAGACAATGGAGGTTTGTTTGGTTTGCCTTGAACTTTTTCATTGCTTGGTTCAGCTTTTAATTTTACAAAATGATGACTAGTATTCAGTGTGTACATTGACCTAAACCCAACAAAATTGAACCATGTACACCCATACTCTAAGCTACTCATTTTGGGTGATATCAGATTCGAACTTAAGTAATAGCTCCTATTGCATACAAACAAAATCACAAAATATGATTGAAATTGTGCTAATTCAGTTATGTTTTTCACTATATACTATGTACGACACTAGAAACAATATAACATGTATTTTATAAAATGGTAATTTTACAATTTTAGTTTGATTTTCAAAAAGATAAAATTATGAGAATATTGTACAATTACATGTCTAAGCTAAATCTTTCATGATTATTGGAAATATCAAAATGAAATTTGTTATCTTTCATGATTATTTGAAATATTAAAATGAAATTTGTTTGATCATATTTTGATGAAATATCATCGAACCACTAAACACACGTCTAATTAGTCAAAGAAAGTGCAATTTTGATATATATACATATAGGTAGGTGCTCAAATGAGAACCTAAATATCGTGAGAACCGTGAGAACCAATCATAACCATTAGATTAGGAAAAAAAATCAATGGTCCATATGTTAGATACAATTGATACACTTAGATACATTACAAAAAATTTGATATTACACTTGGATACAATAGGTTAATAAGTATTGTATCTAAGTCTTGCACTTGGATGCACTATGTTAAAAACTAATGTATCCAATTGTTTTTCGAAAATTAACTAATGTATCCAAGTGTATCCAATGTATCTAACATCTGGACCCTTGATTTTTTGTTCTAATCTAATGATTATGATTGGTTCTCACGGTTCTCATATAAAATGGTTCTCACAGGAGCGCGACCCTATATATATATATATTATTAAATGAAAACCAAAATGAGAACCTTGAGAACTAAGCAAAACCACTAGATTAGACACAAAATCAAGGGTCCCTAGAATATAGATATAGTGGATACACTTGGATACAGTAGCTAATATTCAAAATACACTTGGATACAATAGTTATTAAGCTACTGTATCCAAGTGCAATATTCAAAATTTAGGTATTGTATCCAAATGTATCCAAGTGTATCTACTGTATCTATAATCTGGACCCTTAATTTTGTATCTAATCCAATAGTTATGCTTGGTTCTCATGGTTCTCATTTTAAATGGTTCTCATTGGAGCAAGACCCTAATGAGAACCGTGAAAACCAAACATAACCGTTTGATTAAATACAAAATTAATGGTCCATATTATAAATAAAGTGGATACACTTTGATACAATAGCTAATTTTCAAAATAGACTTGGATACATTAGTCATTTAAGCCACTGTATCCAAGTGCAATTTTCAAAAACACTTGGTTACAGTAGTTATTTAGCTACTGTATCCAAGTGTAATATAAAAATTTAGATACAGTATCCAAATGTATCCACTGTATCTATAATCTGAACCCTTGATTTTGATTCTTATCTAATGGTTATGCTTGGTTCTCACGGTTCTCACACAATTGAGGTTCTCATTTGAGCACCTACCTATATATATGTGTGAAAGAACCTGTTTCACTAATTCACTTAAACAGATAAAATTATTGGTTCATAAGAGGTCTACTATCAGTGAATGACATGTCAACTATCTTGAGGTGCAGAGTGTGAGAGATGGGTTTTGCAGCGTAGTAAGTTATGAAATGGGGGAAGGAATAAATGAGTAAATAACAAGTGAAAAGTGTGTTTATGTGTGTATGAGATAAAGAGACAAACACAACGATATAACATGGTTCAGAGTATTGCAACCCTCCTACATCCACGCCTCACTGTCCAAAACAGTGAAGAGCCATCCACTATAATCCTTCATCAAGTAATTACAATAAATTGCAAGGAAAATTTCCTCAGAGTTTTCCAGCCTAATTAGCCTTACTAACTAAGCTTGTGCTTGTTGCAAAGTACCAAAAAGAAATAGAAAAAGATTTTACAAAAGTGAATGTTTTGGTGATCTCAAGGTTGGCTCTAGTTAGCTATGTGAGATCTCTGTTAATTCTATCTATTTAGCACATATTTATAAGTTTAATTGTGCTTTATAACTGATTTTCTTAAAAGCATAAGTCAAGTTATTTGATAGCAAGAAGGTATATTTTCTTCAGCTGATGAATGCTCTTTTTATAGGTCATACCTTTGTATCCGTTGGGTTCCAATGGTCTTGAGCATCTTGGGCTTGCCATTTGTTAGTCTACTATCTTGGACTGGAACAATGCTTATGAATAGTATCAAGGTCAGTTTGACTTTGACTGAAACTATGAGCTGACACATGGTAGACTGAGATCTGCTGAATTGGATGAGGTCTATTATCTTTGCTGAGGTCTACTATCCCACTATGGTTGAGAGAATGAAGATAGTGGACCTGATAGTAGACTTGTTTGAGAGTTAAATGTTGTTTGAGAGTTAAATGTTTTACATTTAACAGAGTTTGATAATCCTTCATTTGCTTAATTATTTTGTCAAAACACTTATTTAGAAACTTAGGTTCTAACAATTTCCCCCTTTTTGGAAAATAATTAAGCCTACACACTTGTTAGGATCATTCAATGAAGATATCAAGAACAATATCAAGTCAACATTTAGCCCAAAAAAGAAGCAACACAAAGTCTTTACATCCCAAATAAAACACCAACTGAAAATAAAAATTGTTCAGCAGAGTAAAAAGAAGAGTTTTAATGAAATTAACCAAACTCAGCCACAATGTTGTCATCACTATTGTATGCTGGTATTGGTTGAGCTTCTCCATGATCTACTGATGTAAGATGCCTTTCTCTTTCCAGATTAAGAAGGGTGAGTTGCTTTGGATTGTACCTGAAGTAAAACTGCTTATTATTCCAAGTAAGATTCATTCTGTCATCATAGGCAATTCCAAACTTGAGAAGTTGACACTTTCTCATCAATTTTTCTTTCTTTCCCAAATCCCTTGTCATTATTGGATCTTGTGAAGCAGGACCAAGAATCAAGATCTTTGAAGATGTATGTCCTCTTGGTGGCATTTTCTGCTAAGAGAAGAGTTCTTGTTGATGAGAGAATTCCTTGAAGGATTTGAGATGGCTCAGTAGTTCATCTTGGTCAAGATACCCGTGGGATCGCGACCAGAATTTAAAAGTCCCACGGAAATCAAATACAAAACATCTTAAAACTTAACGGAGTCGCCACATTTGTTAACTTTAAACCAAACAAATGAAAATGGTTTGAGATAGTGAGTTTGGTGGTCACGTTACGTCTTGGGAAGAACATTACCATAGTTCACCCAATCCGCCTCATAAAACCGAGTCTCCCTAACTTTGTTCACCAAAAAAATGTGCAAAGTGTGTGTGTGTATTTGGAAAGGATAAACTGTAACTTAGCTGACTGCGTGAACTAGTTAACAAAAAGGGACTGAACTACAACAAACTTAACAAAAACTGGCTAAAAACATAAATAAGTCCTTCTGACCAAACAATCCGTACTGATGGTTAGGGTCATCCCTGGGATTTTTAGTTCTATAAAAAACAGTCAAGTTCCAGGTAGAAACAAAACATTCTGCTGAAACTGGATAGAACTGTTTTAATATCAGTTTATGATTATGTACATAAATATTAAATGTATACATTCTTATGCCTTTGACCATCAATTTGTACACCAAAACAAGGATTTTGGGTATGATAAAGGCAATCATTAGAGGAAAAAAATGGGAAAGGTTATGAACATGGCTTTGAGCCAAGGCAAACATTTGGATGAGTAAAGATCATAACTTTCCCACCCAAATGATCCTTTTATAAAGGGTTAAACCTTTGGGACAACAAAATCAACACTTGGATGATTAAATATTGAAACTTTATCATCCAAGTGTGATGTATGAAGGCTAAATCAAGGTTTAGATGAATAAAGATCAAAGCTTTATCACCCAACATGATTATCATAGTCAATAATCAACAAGAACAATATATAGGTACAAACTTTCACCATTAAAATGGATCATCAAGCAAAGATAAAGGCTTTAAGGTAACAAGCCATGATCATCCTTTGATTTTAACCTTTAATCACACATAAAATGTGAAGGCATCATGGAATCACTTCATGGCTTGGATCCAAGTAATATAAATGTAAGGACATGTAATGTAAAGACTAGTAAATGTAAAGACTTGAAAGTAAATGAACAATATAATAGACAAGATGAACAAAAGAGAAATGGAGGGTCAAGAAGAGATGGGGGAGAAGGTGGCTTTACCTATTTTGGTTAGGCCAATCTTCCTCTATTTCCTACACTCAAGTGTTTGGGACTATTTATGCAGAGTATCCTTACTCTCAAAATGTTTCTCCCCCCTGAAATGATCAACAAGGGTCTCAATTTATAAGGACCTGAAGGAAATAAATCATCCGTACGGCTAGTCGTTCCCTGTGTCCAAACCATCCATACAGAAAATCTTGGCGAGAATCTGGAACTATCTTCTTTTTATTCCAGATTGGTACTAAGGTTTTCTGTTTATTCCTATGAGGTCCTATCCTATCAGGTATATCCCTAAATAGTACTAAGATTACCTCTACCTTACCTTATTGAGGGGTTGAGCCCGGATTGAGGTACTTACAGAGCCCCTCGGTAACCGCCCTTTAGGAAAGCGGGGTTGTCGATTTAAAAGAATCCCAATCTGGCCATGATGGGAGGACAGTTGACCGATGTGATCAAATGGCTGGACCTAGGGGTATAGGATTCTTACGTATCCCGTTTGAGGGGAATCAAGCCTAACGTATTTCAAGGGAGAAGTTTTTTTTTTGGTACTTGGGGGGTTGTTTAGCGGGAAACTACCCGGAGGAGGTACTATGGACCTTTAACGGGACTATAGAGGAAATTCCTAACTTTTGGGACTATGGAGGAAACTCCTAAGCTTGGGGGACTATGGAGGAAAGTCCTAATCTCGAGGACTTGGGGACTATGGAGGGAAGTCCTAAACTTGGGGACTATGGAGGAAAGTCCTATCTTTGAGGGACTATAGAGGAATGTCCTAATCTCGGGGACTTGGGGACTATGGAGGAAAGTCCTAAATTTGGGGACTATGGAGGAAAGTCCTATCTTTGGGGGACTATAAGTCCTAATCTCGGGGACTTGGGGACTATAGAAGAAAGTCCTAAACTTGGGGGCTATGGAGGAAATTCCTATCTTTGGGGGACTATGGAGGAAAGTCCTAATTTCGGGGACTTGAGGACTATGGAGAAAAGTCCTATCTTTGGGGGACTATAAGTCCTAATCTCGGGGACATAGGGACTATGGAGGAAAGTCCTAAACATGGGGATCAAGACCTAAGGGCTTTACTTGATCATCACGCTTCTAAAAGATTGGGCTTACGCGCTTTTGGATTGCCGGGGAATCTGATTCGACCTCCTTGGTCAAAGCTTGGACTTGGTAAACTCTACGCTACGGGATGGTTGACTAAAAGATTGGACTTATGTCACTTCGGACTGCCGGGAAATTTAATTTGACCGCCTTGGTCAAAGCTTGGACTTGGTCAACTCTATGCTATAGGATGGTTGACTAAACGATTGGTCTTACACCCAGTTAGGACTGCCAGGAAATTTAATTTGACCGCCTTGGTCAAAGCTTGGACTTGGCTAACTCTACGTTACGGGATGGTTGACTAAAAGATTGGTCTTACGTCCGGTTAAGACTGCCAGGAAATTTAATTTGACCGCCTTGGTCAAAGCTTGGACTTGGTCAACTCTATGCTACAGGATCGTTGACTAAAAGATTGGACTTATGTCGCTTCGGACTGCTGGGAAATTTAATTTGAATGCCTTGGTCAAAGCTTGGACTTGGTCAACTCTACGCTGCAGGATGGTTGACTAAAAGATTTGACTTATGTCGCTTCGGACTGCCGGGAAATTTAATTTGACCGCCTTGGTCAAAGCTTGGACTTGGTCAACTCTCGCTGGGGTCTACCCGGAAGGTGGACTTAAGGTGGGCTTATCATAGGCTTTTTGTCACGAGAACCTACCCGGAAGGTAGACTTTTTTGTCACGGGAGGCTACCCGGAAGGTGGACTTAAGGTGGGCTTATCCTAGGCTTTTTGTCACGGGAACCTACCCGAAAGGTGGACTTTTTTGTCACGGGAGCCTACCCGGAAGGTGGATTCTTAGGGGACTAGTCCTAAGTGTTTTAACGGGATTGAATGGAAGAGGTGATCTGCTCGCTTTCCAAGAGAGTTAACTTTATCTTAAAGGTGACGGGACTTAACTGGGCCTTTTAAAGGTGAGACACATTTTTTTCTGAGACCGGGAGAGAGAGAGCCTAGGGGCGATTTACAAGACATATTTGTGGACAAAATAGTCCAAGACTTCGAGAAGCAATTTTGAAATGGAGATCAAAAGCTTTTTTCTTGAAACGTTGTCTTTCATAAATGATGCCAAAAGGGCAGATTGGAAATGCTTATTTTAAAGGAAAATCTTTTAATGAAGCGTTTTAGTCAAATTTTGATTTTAACTTAACTCCGAGATTTTCCACATAAAGTCCTTTCGAGCTTTGTCCAATTCTAAGGAGTGATCGGGAGTAGGGAACCTTTTTGTCGTTGATGTAGGAACAGTCCTAATGTCTTCGTTGTTGGGGTAGCCCCAATTTCCTTGTTGTCATCGATGTTGGGGTAGCCCTATGTCGTCTTTTGACCTTTGAGGTGATGTTAGGAACATATCCCTTTTTCATGACGCACCCTTTCTTTTGCCTAGGCAGCCCTTGCTGGTTTTCAACCTAGCGGGCATCTCTTTTTTTTTTCTTTTATGGTACACCCTGTTTTTGCCTAGGCCGCCCTTGCGGGTTTTCAACCTAGCGGGCTATTTTTTGGGTGCCTTTCTTTTTTTATGAGTGATCCAGCCGACTTGATGGAACGGGTACTTAAAGTATTTTTCTTGGAGGAAACATGCAAGGGCATTTTCGGGAGAGAGTCCCTTTGTTTTGGTGAGCTTGATAAAAAGCTACAGCTTCATCTTGAATCTCATTCTTAGAAGAGAGAAGATTGACATCTCCATCCCTAATGCGATGTAAATACAATTTCTGTCTCTTTTTCTTGACATAAGCCTGAATTTTTTTTGTATTTCAATCTCACTCCTGAACCCACTTAATATTTGCATTCTGCCGCCAAAAAGAGTCCTCGATATTCAACTTATTAAGGAGGTTAGCCTGGGCTAAAATTTAGGGCTGCACGATTCTCTTCCGTAGGGTTATGCTCAACTTCAGCTTCATGTAATAAAACCTCATCCTCAGCTTGCAACACTTGTTGGTCAACTCTCCCAAACTCTTGTTTATTCCAAAGCGACAAAACTTTTCTCAACCAAGCTAATTTTTCCCCAAAACAAACCATAGGTCTGCCATCAATCCAATCTTGCCAAGAATTATGGACAACGTCCTTGAACTTAGATTGTTGAATCCAAGCATTGATAAAACGAAAAGAACCTTTTGTTTGGTTAGCTGCAACTTGGATAGATACTAACAGAGGGGCATGATCAGAACAAGTTTTATTTAGATGGGTAATAGAAGAAGTACCATGGAACATGTGAAGCCATTGATCATTATAAAACGCCCTATCAAGCCATTGCATAATTGATCTCCGACCCAATCTTTTATTCCACCAAGTAAACCTTAAACCCACAAAGTCAGCATCAATGAGAGAAGAAGCATGAATGGCACCCGCAAATTCAGCAACTGATCCCTCTTTAATGGGACGCCCACCTTTCTTTTCCGTTTGATCCATAACTACGTTAAAATCTCCGATAACCATCCATGCCATATCAATAGAGCTGAGATGAATAAGATCTTCCCATAAGAGCCTTCTCTCATATTTATTACAAAAAGCATGCACACACGTGAGACGGACAGGAGCAGGCCACAAAGAATGAGAAATCTGGATCGTAACAGATTGCTCACTAGAATGAGCGAGGGTGCACTGAAGCCCATGCCGCCATAAAATCCAAACCCTACCACAATCATTAGATATACCTCCTTCACAACTGAGTTCTCTAACAAACAGATTCAAAGTACTTGGATGTTTCTTTGGTTCATAAATGGAAATAACTGAAGCCCCATGACTATTTAACAACCTTTTAATTCTGTGAATAGAAGCATCATTCGCAATACCACGCAAATTCCAACTAATAATAGCTACCATTTAAAACAAAATGCAAGAGAAGTAAAAGGATACTCAAATAAAGAGTTAAACAGTTGGAGAAGCCGAGCGGCTTCTATGTTTCTTATGTTTTACTTTTGTGAACCCATCCTCGTCCACCAGATTATTGTCTAACGCAGCAAAAGGTGTAGACCCCGCCTGGTCTGTAACAAACAATTCAGAAAAAGGTTGACCTCTCGGAGAGAGATTAAAATCTCCAATAACATTGGAAGAAATCACATTATCAGTCTTGTTTAGAGCCTCTGATTGAGTGGTATTTTCAATAATAACCACTTGAGGATGCTCAGATTTATGTTGCTCAACTCTCTTTCGTAAATCCATCTCAATATTTTGGGGGCCATCTTCATGATTATGATCCCCCTCCACAACATCTTTTGAGACCTTTTGCAAGATTTGATTCACAGCATTGGAAAGAGGAAAACCTCTTCTAGCCAAAGTTGGGGCAGCCCCGTCTTTGGGCTTATCCAAGGATTGAACATGCTCAACCTGTTGGCTAGAACCCTCAATATTGGTCGCAGCAACTAACTCTTGAGTTGGTGGAGTCTCATTAACTTGAGGCTCATTGACTTGGTCTTTCTTTTTTGATACACGGCCTTTCCAGCATGTGGGGCATCCCCATTAGTTTTAGGGGCATGTGGTTTCTGCAAATGAGGGTTAGCACGCTTGCAAAGGGATATATCATGACCAAGAACATAGCAATGTTTACAATATTTGGGGAGATTGTCGTATTCTATTTTTTGATAAAAACTTGGCAAAAAATCATCACAATCTATAAAGATCTCAGAAGGGATTTTTTTGTGACATCAACTTGAACAAGTACCTTGGCAATACTTGGACGAGAGAGATCTGTAGTTGCTTTATCCAAAAACAAAGGTGTTCCAATTGCTCTAGCCAATGAAAATAGAATCAACTTTGTGTAAGAGATGTATTGGAAGACCTGGGAGCCCTACCCAAACAGGCACAATGGGGGATTCTTGCTCTGGACGCCAAGAGGGAGACCATGCCAACGTCCTCATAGGGAATTTCATAACGTACCATACTTCTTTCATCCAAAGTCTTTGGTAATCAGCCTCGGTAGATAATTGGATCAAAAGGTATTTTGAGTCAAGGTGACCCAACTTGTAAGTCCCTTTCAACTGGAATTTAGCAAAGGCTATACGCGTATCCTCCATTGAAGGGCGCCCATGGGAGAACTTACCAATCAGCGTCCAGGAGAAAGGCTTCGTAAGGCGTTCGATAGCCTCTTTGGAGAGTTTCAATGAAGGAGTCCCTTTATAGGTCACCAACAGAACAACGGGGAATGCATTAGATTGATGGGTAGAGAACAGATCCGCAAAGGATTTTGATTGCTAAACAGCATCGGGTTTAGGGTTGACGCTAATGGGGGATGTCTGCGTATGGGAATTAGCGTGCGAAGAGGATTGTCCAACAAGGAGTGGAGGAGGATTATGAGATTGCGGCGCATTCAGATCAGACGTACTAGGGTTTGCATGACATTGCGGCGGGCCATTAGGGTTAAGTTGGAGTGCATCAGAGACTGGATTAAAGTATGGGGTTTTGGTACTAAAATTCATGGAATTGAACAAGGAATCCGGAGAAGACATCAAAACCGAGAACAACCCTAGGGATGAAGCCTAGGGTGGAGATGAGGAAGAAGACACATAGTAATCTCCCCTTAAGTGTGTGTTTCTAGAGAGAAAGCAGGATATTTGATCATACTCATAAGCAAGACCGACTATGACTAAAAGAATGGGCGCACCGACCTTGGAACCTAAATTATACTTCCTCGACATTTGGGAATGGTACAAACCTACCTATTCTCGATATATACACTCCTCGGCATACCTTTATGCCAAGCAAGCAGGCAAATGGAACAACTCCTCACTGGTGATATCCTCCTCGGTATATTCCTATTCAAATAAAGATCTCGCATACATCCAGAGTCCAAGATCTACTCCAACAAGGAGATCTACACGAATAAGGAGACATTCTCCGATACGGAAACTAAGGAATTAAGATTTGGATGGGATTCTACTTCCGTAAATCCAATCTTAATCTTCAAATCTTAAAGCTACAGATTTGATCTCCTCGTTCTTCGCGTTCTTCAGATCATGATCACAGGAACACGAACTTGAGATACTAAAGCTAGCATCCTCTATGTGTATCCACACGCGAACGAATATCTAGAACAATTCTAGATCCGAACTTCTAGATCCAATCATTAGAAAACACACTTTTCTAATCTTCAAAGGCTATATGAATTTTGGTGTTCTTGAGCTTTTGATTCTTAATCTAGGCTCAATAATATGTTTCTCAAACATATGGATTACCCATGAATAATGGCTGGTGAAACAGGATTATTTATACTCTAAAATCCTTAACACTTAAGGACCCTTGAGACCTAATCCCGCCACCCTAATTATTCTGCTGTAAATCTGGCACAGACACTCTGGCACGGTCATGTTCACAAACTGGCACGGTCGTTCCAAAAGGTGCGAATGTTCATAACATTCTGGCACGGTCGTGCTCACAAATTGGCACGGTCGTGCCAAACCAGTTTGACAGATTTTTCCAATTTTAGCCTTTTGATCAATTCGTTCTTTTGTGTGTGACCCCATAAGATTATATTAAGTTGCCAATGAGTCCAACCAAGGTCAAACTCATAAATCACGAGCGGACTCTAGCAAGCCATCATGATTACCCAATTAATATAACTTAACGAAGTTCGTTTATCCTCATAGAACATATCACAATCCTTTTGTCATGCGATATCATATTGAACATAAGCCACGGTCTAAGTCAACTTAAGTGTCCAATGCTTTCTCATTCTCGATTAGATTGATATGAGCAAATGACATTGAACACATCAATTCATTTGGGTATGGCTATACACTATCATCAATCTCACTCTCGAGTGTCCAAGCAGATATCTCTCTTTGAGATAAAGAGGGAAAACATCCCATCTTGACTTATCATTCTTCCCTACAAGAATTTGATTGTGCCAATCGTAGCCTTTATAACTACCTGGTTAAGAGTAACGTTTGAGTACGTCAAACACAATGTTCATCATGTGGAAGACGATGATAATCAGGTCTAAGGATTCCAATGATATAACTATATGAGATTTAATAATGACATTTGACCATGACATAAATCTCATAGTGGGACATGTCCAGTACTTGTTCACCAACAAGTACCCATAAGTTTAATTTGTATCACATACACATGATCATCACCTGACCATCAATTAAACTTATACTAGTTCTTCATAAGTACTAGGGACAGGGATTATTTTAATAAACATGTAAAACATATAATAATCCAAGGTTGTTATCTCCATAACAAATGAGAACATGACATAACGCAAGGCCTTTCTTAAGGGCCTAGGGCATAATCTCCAACAACGTTGTCTTCTGTATTGTTTCTATTGTTGGTGTGTATGCCCTAGGCACGTTATTTGAACGATTATTGTTATCATTTTGCTTTATGCTTTAATAAAGATATTGAATGTTTGATTATTATATCTTTTGCATGTTTATTATAATAATCTCCATCCCTATTAATTATGTTTAAATACTAGTATATATATATATATATATATATATATATATATATATATATATATATATATATATATATATATATATATATTTATTTATTTATTTATTTTTTCGCGAAAGGAGACGGCACTCCCTAGATTTTATATAAAATATGTTGCTAACAGGTATTGAACCCAGACCAAACTTGGGAAAACTAAACCTTAACCACTAAACCAATATACCATTTGTTTTAAATACATAAGTTTAATGGATAATCATATGATTATTATGTGTATGCAATACAATTAGACTTATGGGTATTTGTTGGAGAACAAATACTGGATTGACCCCCTATGGGATTTATGTCATGGTCAAATGTCATAATTAAATCCCATATAGTTATATCACTTGAATCTTTAGACCTGAGGTTATTACAGACTTCCACATGATGAACATTAAGTTTGACATATTCAAATGTTACCCTTAACCGGGTAGCTATAAATGATATGATTGGTATAATCAGAATAATGTAAGGAAGAGTGATAAGCCAATATGAGATTTGTTCCTCGTCAAGAGAGATATCAATCCTTGGCCACTCGATGAATGGTATTGATGAAATGCATGGCCATGCTCAAATGAATTGATTGGATCAATGTCATTTGTATTATCAATACATTCAGGATCGAGAAAGCATTGAACAAAGTAAGTTTACCATTGACCATGGGTTACATTCAATAGACATCGTAAACACAAAGAGATTGTGTTATGTTCTATTTAGGAAAAATTGGGATTTCAAAGTTATACTAATTGGGTAGTCATAATGGCTTGCTAGAGTCCGCTTATGATTTACGGGTTCTGAATGGTTCGGACTCGTTGCCAACTTAGTATAATTCTATTGGGTCACACACACAGAGCGGATAATTAATAGGAACGAAAAATGAGGAAGTACGGAATAGGAGCCGTACGGCTTCCTTGGAGCCGTACGGCTGGTGTGGCGCACAACAGTTTATTTTTGGATTTTCTTGTTGGACAAAAAGTCCTAAACCCTAAAGGATCTTGGAGACCTCTAGTATATAATAAGTATAACCAAGATTTAGTCCCATAACATTGATTTGTGAAATCATAATTTCTTTCTTGGAGAGGGGAAAATACACATATTACGCTAGGGTTATTAAGTTTGATTATTCTCAATCATCAAACACTAATAATCATAGGGAGCAATGAAGAATCGTTCTTCATCAATTTTTTCAATCCGAAGGACCTAGCAGTCAAGTCAAGAAGAGTTCTTGAATTTACTCGACGTGTGGATCGCCGGTAGAGGGTGCTCTTCTTAGCATCTAAATCCAAGGTTACATATTATGAATTATTTGTTGGTGTGTATGCCCTAGGCACGTTTTTGAATGATTAATGTTATCATATGCTTATGCTTTAATAAAGATATTGGATGTTTAATTATTACTCCCTCTATCCCTAAATGAGTGTCCAAATTTCATTTTAAGAGACACTGAAAATCTCAACTTTTTGAACAATTTGGTAACAACGATTCATATATAATCTTGTAATCTCATTTCCAAACCCTTAGTTTTGCACGTATAAAGAAACCGGTGAATTTTTTTTTGAAAAAAAACGTTTAGGGAGAAAGTTATGTTAAAAAAAGACACTCATTTAGGGACAAAGATTTCTTGAAAATGGACACTCATTTAGGGACAGAGGGAGTATATCTTTTGCATGTTTATTATAATAATCCCCGTCCCTGATAATTATAATTAATTTTAGTATAAGTTTATAATATATAATCATATGATGATTATGTGTATGTGATACAATTAGACTTATGGGTATTTGTTGGAGAACAAATACTGGACTGACCCTATGAGATTTATGTCATGGTCACAATATCATAATTAAGTCTCATATAGTTCTACCACTGGAATCTCTAGACCTGAGGTTATTACAGTCTTCCACGTGATGAACATTATGTTTGACATATTCAAACGTTACCCTTAACCGGGTAACTATAAAGAATGTGATTGGCATAATCGGAATCATGTAGGAAAGGGTAATAAGCCAAGAAGGGATTTGTTCCTCGTCAAGAGAGATGTCAAGCTTTGGCCACTCGATGAATAGTATCGATGAAATGCATGATCATGCTCAAATGAATTGATTGGATCAATGTCATTTGTATTATCAATACATTCGAGATCGAGAAAGCATTGAACAAATGTAAGTTGACCATTGACTATGGATTACGTTCAATAGACATCGTGTAACAAAGAGATTGTGTTATGTTCTATTTTAGGAAACTTTGGATATCAAAGTTATGCTAATTGGGTAGTCATAATGGCTTGCTAGAGTCCGCTTATGACTTACGAGGTTTGAATGGTTCGGACTCGTTGCCAACTTAGTATAATCTTATTGGGTCACACATGCAGAGCGGTTAATTAAAAGGAGCGAAAAATGAGGAAACTGGAAAGGGGAGCTGTACGGCGGGCAAGCCGCCTTGCAATTTAATTTTGGTCAATTCTTGTTGGACAAGAAGACCTATGTCCTAAAGGGTTTTGGAAACCTCTTGTATATAATGTGTACAGCCGGGAATTGTTCCCATAACATTGATTTTAGAAATCACAAACTCTTTCTTGGAGAGAGAGAATACACATTATATTCTTGAGTTATTAAGTTTGATTATTCCCAATTATCAAACTTTAATAATCGTTAGGAGAGATTGAAGAAGCGTTCTTCAAACAAAGTTTTTCAATCCGAAGACCTAGCAGTCAAGTTCAAGAAGGTGTTCTTGAATCCGTTCGAAGTGTGGATCACCGGTAGAGGGCGTTTCTATTAGCGTCTTAATCCAAGTTTTCGCATCTTGATCTACAAGGGTTTTTTTTTTTTTTTTTTTTTGGCGAAAGGAGACGGCACTCCCTAGATTTTATTAATTAAAAAGGAGAAATACAAAATGAGGTGGGGGACATGAGGGACTTAACCACCGGAAAAAAAACCTAGAGGGGAGGCCTTACACAAGTTGTAAGGTCATCTACAAAAAAAGAGAGGGGCTCTACAAAAAACGACAAGAAACCTAAACAATAATGTAGCCAAAATTATAAGATAAAACCAAGAAGAGAAATTAGACTCTAACATTAGGGTAAAGATCTTTATCAAGTTTAAAAGGGCCCTTGCACTTGCGAGGGAGGCTATGAGAATGAGGAAAGACAAAATCAGCCATCTTATCCACCGCTTCATTTGCTAGTAAATCAGCAACCTTATTTCCTTCACGGTAAATATACGAGATCTTAATCTGAATTAAGGACATTAGGCGCTTAATCTCTTCAATTTGGTACCACACAACCCAAGGACTTTTATAACAACCATTAAGAATCTTGACCACTACTTCAGAGTCAAGTTCTAACCATAAAACATTATATCCTCTAGCAATAGCCAAACGTAGCCCATCCACAACAGCCCTTACTTCAGCCATAGTATTGGAAGCATGACCATAAAAGTTAGCAAAAGCAAAAATAAACTCACCATTATGTCCTCGAAACACACCACCACCCGCAGCCAAGCCTGGATTTCCCCTAGAAGCACCATCAGTATTAAGTTTTACCATCCCAAAATCTGGGGGGCGCCAAAAAATGAGTTTCATAGGGACAATCTTTATAGGGCCTGACTTAATATGAAAAAACTGAGATAAATGAGCATCCGTGCTATGAAAGGACAACCCATGGCCTTTGGAGATGGCTATAATCTGCTCTCTCACCGCGTGAATAACTCGAGAAGGATTAGGATCAATACCATCAAAATATCACTTATTCCTGTGTTTCCAAAGCTCCCACACAATAAGAATAGGAAGAATTTTTAAAAATCCACTTACCAAAGGTTCCTCCATGCACAGGATTAGAAGAAAACCAAGAGACCAGCCGATGTGGTAGATTGACACCACGAATAGGGAACCAACGAGATTTGCAAGGGAAGACCAAACAAAGCAAGCAACTTTACCATGTAATAGAATATGATCGAGGGTTTTTGAATGTGGAGAGTTAGGGCAGCAATAACATTTAGAAACAATTGAAATACCTTTACGCATAATGTTATCGTCCGTTGGAACGCCCCCTTTCAAAGCTTTCCAAAGAAAAATGGAATTTTTTTGAGGGATGTGCTTGTTCCAACACCAAGAAAAGACCATGCTCCGAGGCCTTGAAGCCCTACACTCCCTCCAAGCCAGAGCAATAGAGAATTTACCATTGGAAGATAGGGATGCCATTATCAAATAAAGAAAAAACTTGAACATGATTAGGAGTGGGCCACGAAATACCATGTAACCATTTCTCTTGGACAGAAATCTCACCCGAACCAACACCCCAAACTATACGCTCTTCAACGAAGTCTTTAACCCCAATCATACGACGCCAAACATGAGAGCAGCCCAGCCGTGTAGTTGCATCCATAGGATGAGAATTATGGCAATATTTTTCTTTGATGAAAATCCACCCATAACGAATCAGAAGTTCTAAACCGCCACCACAATTTCATCGCAAAGGCCATTGACATATCATGAAAGGACCGAAGTCCAAGACCTCCTTCATCCATAGGGAAGAAGAATTCCTTAGAGGCAATCCAATGACACTTTTGACTTCCATCAACATTACTCCAGAAAAAATTAGAAATCATACGCACCATGGCCTTGATAAACACACTTGGGAGGGTCTAGGAGAGACATATAATAAATAGGGACAGCTTGTAGGCAATGCTTAATAAGGATAAGCTTTGCACCCGGAGATAGAATTTTGCCATTCCACAAATCTAATTTTTCTCGAAGCTTTCTCATAACTGGATCAAATAAGGATTGCACTTTACGACTAGAATAGATAGGGAACCCAAGGTAAATGATAGGAAGATCTTTCTTTTGGAAGCCCGTTGCAAGAGAAATAATCTGATCTCTAGCATTATCCATTTTGCCGGTGATAAAGCAAGATTTACCCACATTAATAAGTTGGCCAGAAAATTGTTGATATTGTTCTAAGAACTCCATGTGAGCAAGAAGAGAAGGGCTGCTACCATTGCAAAAAATAATAATATCATCGGCATATGAAAAATGAGAAATCACCGGAACATGAAGATAACTCGTATGATAAGCAAGACGAGGCCTATTAGCATGAAGGGCATTCAAACCCTGACTCAAAACCTCGGCAGCCACTATGAAAAGACTTGGGGAGATAGGATCCCCTTGTCTTAAGCCTCGAGTAGAATGAAAATATCCACAAGCTTCCCCATTGATCAAAATAGAAAACCAACTATAAGCAATGCAACGGTGAATAAGATCAATCCATACTTCAGAAAAACCAAAGCTCCTCAACACTTTAATAAGGGCAAAACAGGACAAACGGTCATAAGCCTTTGCCATGTCCTGCTTAAGAGCAATATTAGATCAAAAAACTTTTTTATTAATGGATTGCATGAGTTCTTGAGCTAATAAGACGTTTTCATGAATTAAACGCCCCTTAACAAATCCAATTTGTTGGGGAGAAATAATACGAGGAAGAATCATAGCAAGGCGATTAGAAAGGAGTTTTGTGATTACCTTATTAGAAAAATTGCATAAGCTGATTGGCCTAAGATCAGAGAAGGATGTAGGAGCAGCAACTTTTGGAATAGTGACAATAAGAGTACTTGTCCAACTACGTGGCATGTGAAAGCCCGAGAAGAATTCAAGACTGAACAATAAAGATCTGAGTAGATTATATCCCAGCAAGAATGATAAAATTCTCCGGTAAATCCATCCGGACCCGCTGCACTAGTTCCACTCATAGAAAAAACCACTTGTTTCAGCTCTTCCAAAGAAGGAGGAGCAGTTAAGAAAACATTCTCCTCTTCTGTAATAGTGTTAGGAATATTAACAAGAATATCATTAGGAGGAATGTCATGATTTCCTGTTAATTGGTCCGAGTAAAAATCAATGGCAGCCCTTTGGATATCTTCGGAGCTAGAAACCCAAACACCTTGTCTATCACGAATTCTATGCAACACTAACTTTTGATGCTTCTTTTTGACATATGAGTGAAAAAAATTTGTATTTCGATCACCATCTTTTATCCAATGCAGATTTGCTTTTTGCATCCAAAACTCCTCCTCAATCTTTAACTTATATTGCAGATTAGCATAGGCTAGGTGTAAAGCAGCCCGGTTATCATCACAAGGATTTTGCTCAAACAAAAGCTCTTTAGCATATACATCATCCTCCACAATTTTAATTTGTTGATATACCTTCCCGAAAACATTACGATTCCAATCTTGCAGCACCCTTTTAACCCAAATCAGCTTCTTTACAAATTTAACCATAGGTCTTCCCCCATACAAGGATTCATTCCAAGATTGAGAGACAATAGAAAGGAAATCAGAGTGCTTGGCCCAAACATTAAGAAATCTAAAAACACCCTTTTTTTACTTCATTTTGGAGACGAATCTTGATGGATAAAGGAGCATGATCTGAGCAAGTTCTACTAAGATGAGTGATTGTAGTAGAGGCAAAATTTTGGAGCCATACCTCATTATAGAAAATCCTATCCAGCCGTTGCAAAATAGTAGCTCTCTTTGATCTTTTGTTCCACCAAGTATAGATATTACCAATAAATCCTCCATCGATAAGATTTGAAAGTTGAGCCATGTCTACAAATTCAGCCACATGTTTCTCCAGCACTGGACGGCCTCCCAACTTTTCTGATTGATCCATAATGGCATTAAAATCACCCACAACAAGCCAAGCCTCATTCGTATTGCTGAAGTCAATAAGGGAATTCCAAAGCTCCCTCCGGACATACTTACTACAGCTAGCGTAAATAAAAGAAAGTAAGACAGAATTAGGCCATAAAACATGAGAAGCTCTGACAGAAACAACCTGATTTTCCTCGTGAATAATCTCACAATTAACCCCATGACGCCAAAAAATCCAAATAGAGCTTTTAGGGTTTGAAATACCACCAATACTCCTCAATTTTCGAACATAAGAAGGCAGCAATTCAGCAGCCAACATAGGTTCATAAATAGCAAAAATGGAAACATCATACATTCTCATTAATCTTTTAATAAGACGAGCTGAGGAAGAATTCCCAATACCTCTAATGTTCCAACCAATAACTCCTACCATTAAAAAAGGTTGAAAAAGAAAGGAAGAGAAAGGGCTTTTAAGCCGAGAGGTGGGTAGGGATATCCCCACCCTTGAGAGTCGTATTAAGCGTGTTAAAATCACGTACCAACTCAGTCCGTGGACCCCTTGGAGAAAGGTTAAGTTGATCAATAACATGGTCATCTGGGCCTTTGGGCAAAGAATTATCTTCCACAAAAACCTCCGAATCAGAATCTTGCTTCTCATCGTCTACATCCAGATTTTCCATAGAATCCATTAACTCTTCTTCAGCATGTAAATTATCATCTTCAATATTAATGCAAGGAATCTCACCACCATTAATTATCCTTAGCACCCTCGTCATCAAGATCAATAGCTCCATCATCTACAATAACATCTTTACCAATAGGAACCTTTGAAGAATCATGCAAATTTTGGGTTGAAATTTTAAAGAAAGCGGGGGATACAAAAGGAGCACCTCTTTTGGGGAGGAAACTAAACCCATTAGTGATAATGTTAGAAAAGCCAGGCTTCATACCTTTAGGAGATGAGGGCTTAAAAGCCGAGGAAACACCAACAACAGTTTTTGAAAAGATTTGCTTAAAAGGAATATCATTATGACTGGAAGAGGGCTTGAAGTCCGTAGAAACATTCTGGTCTTTTGAAACATCTTTCCCACTCATACTAACTTGTTGGGGCTCTTTAACAACATAAATACCTTTTTGTTTCCCATTCCCCTGTGTAACCTTTCGAGCAGCCCCTTTAGGGTTGTCTTTGATACTATTCTGATTATTCTTCTCAATACCCCCTTCATTATGCATTTTTTCAGCCACCATTTTTCCTTTCACCATGTCAGCCATAGGGTTTTTAGTATTAACTTCGTTGCTGGATTTTTCAGCCCCCTCCTTTGGTAATTCTTTGGAAACTCCATCTCCATGTTTGGGACGAAGATAAAAGCAGGAAATCATATCATGGCCCAGCTTATAGCAATGCTTACAGTAGTGGGGAAGATTATTAAACTCCAATGGCTGATAAAAACTCGAAAATTCATCACCACAATCTATAAAGACCCTAGGAGGCAGCTTCTTTAATAAATCAACTTGAACCAAAACCCTAGCTTCACTAGGCCGAGAAAGAACGGATGTAGCTTTATCAATAGCAAGGGGTTCCCCAAAGATCTTAGCTATAGAAAATAAACAGACTTTATTAAACATATGAATAGGGAGGCCCGGAAGACTCACCCAAACAGGAAATAATGGAGATTCTTTCTCCGGATGCCATGACGGTGTCCAGCAAAATACCCTCATAGGAAAACGTCCAAGATGCCATGATTCTTTAGCCCATAACCTATTGAAGTCTCCCTCATGCATCAATCTGATCAAAATGTGTTTTGAGTTGACATGACCCAAAATAAAATCAACCTTTAAACCAAATTTCAAAAAATAATGACGAGTATCTTCCATGCTAGGGCGACCATGAGAAAACTTGCCAGCAAGAATAAATCTAAATGGTTGGGCAAGCGTAGTTATCATGTCTTAAAACATCCTTGAACGTTAAAGGTCACACTTGATAGTAACTTGAAAGTAATAAGATTACTTTCCACTATCCTTAGCAATCTTAGGTTCCATGTTTCTCCTAAATTCGACTAACTTCCAAAGTTAGAAATACATAGGATTACCCCCACATTTGTTATCATTTCATACGATTAGTATAAGAATCAAATGTGAGACTGAAGTCTGCATCACCTCTAATTATATGAGAATAATATCTTGATAGAACATAGCATACAGAAAAATTCCCATGCTTGCCAATGTGCCAAAGATTTCTGAATTGAAGATCTTAAGCATATTGGTGTCACATATCCTAAAAGATTACAATAATAGTAGTTTTTCTTGCAATTTTAGCTTTTAGTCTTTTGATGTGAAGTACGTACTTTTGAAAGCTACCCCCACATTCCAAAGATATTCAAGCTAAAATATCACTTTACAAAAGTTTGATTGACTATCACTCAAATACTCAAGATTGCTTTTTCAGAATAAGGTAAACCAAATTCAAAGTTTATCTCTAAGTATTACTTTGATAATTTCAAACTTTAAAATGTTAAACTACTATTTATCTTTTAAGACGTTTACTTTTCTCATGCATCATCCCATAATAGTTTAGAGTACTAAGCAAAGTCTTTCTATGAACTTAGTCCAGTTCCTTGTAAACAGTGCATAGATAAAGAAGACTTATTTTCGCTTCATAAGATCATAACCACAATAGTTTCTTACTAGTTTAATCTTTAGCTTTATAACAAGAATTTTATCAATTGCTTTAACTTTACAGTTAAGTAAATATCAAATGGTCTATGCTAATAACTAATAAAAGTTACAACGTGTTTTACATGTCCTTGGTCAACACACTATTAACAGTCACAAAACTCAACATAGAATAAACAAGGTTAATATATTTTTCTCTCAAGAAATTTTCTTTAACCAAGTTACATTCATCTAATGCTAGAAATTTTAGACTTCCTATTAATAGCATAATAAGATTCCATTTAAATTAACAATCCTTAGCAGAAACATAATTTAAATCATCTACGTTGCCAAGCCATTCACAAATAATTCATTTAACAAATCAAGATAATTAAACTTACTATTCTCAGATAGACTACTATGTTCAACTATTACATTAATCATAATTATCAGATAAATACTTTAAGCCACTAAAATACTACACAACAAGAAAAGCAACATTTTTATTTACATGCTCACTCAAAATATATTATAATTAAACATGAGTTATTTTGAAGAATTATAACACATAAAAATATTGTGCTACATTTACTGCATAATTAAAATGTGCACTAAAGTTCACTTTAGATCAACACATTCTTTTATGAGTACTACCGCGACACTTTATTTTTCCCATTGTTATCAATCTTCAACTTCAAGTTATTAATATACAAAAGAGTTTGTCAGAAACGAATTTCACTCTTACTTGTATATTCACTAACAACTAAAGACTCACAAGTAATTATAAATTTTAAGACATGAAATAAAACAATGTTTTTCTGCATTTTCCGTCCCAAGTATTTTAGTTTATCTCTTTACTTATCAATATGATTAACAATAAATTGAACACTTACTTCTCAAACAACTTTCTCAATTGTTATCAGTTGGTCATACATTGGTACATAAGAAGCGATCACATGAATATTATTATACAACTCTAATCTTCACACTAAATATTATGTCATATAATAAATATTTCAATTTAATGAAATAACCTTAAGATATGACATTATCGAATTTTCTCAAAAATTCATTTTTAGTATTTATTAGAGTACAACTAATAATCATGACTTATTGTGCTTTTTCAGTTATTGATTTTCTCAAATAACATGAAACTTACTAGATTACAATAATAGTACTTTTCATATTGATAAACTCAATAAAGTACTCTTTTTAAAATCTTTAAATAGTGCATCCAACAATAATATCCAAAAGATACGAGAGCCATTAAAAAGCTTCATTCAACAAAGTTGAAACTAATGCTTTTATGGACATCAAATACCTTTTACATTAATCAACAAATATAAAATATTACTCTAGATCAAGTTTACGCTCATGATCTAAATAAATCAAAACTTTGATTTTCACTTTACATGAAAATCCATAAGATTTCTAGATCATACCCAAAACTAGCAAGACTCAAGATCCCTTGAACCTTTACAACTAATTTTACTATGACAGCGCAAAATTAAATAGTCTAGAAGAATATTTTCATATTATTATTTGATTAAGCCAATTATTTATTTGCACTAAATTTTCCCGTTTCATGCATAGAGAACCATCAACAACAAGCACAAGAACGAATTGTCCATTAACAATATAATCATGCAAATTCAATAAGTTTCTACAAACCATTAAATTTACTTGTCCAAAGATTTCATCTTTCAAGCATCTTATGATTATGAGGACAAGTCATGAATATACCAAATCAACTACAATTAACAAGAAAACATGATACTAGTTTCTCTTAGACTGTTGGAACCTAAGTTACGCAATGAGCAGATTATACAAATAATCAAAGGGGCAATCATGTAATCAAAAGTATAACGGTAGTAAACCAACAAATAACGGTACAAGTAAATCAAGCATACTTGAATAACAAGAAAATCAAGAGAAAGTAAGAACACTTATCGGGTAGATCGAGTCGCCTGAATAAGACTCTCTTAAGAGAAACTATTGCCTCCTACTCGTGCGATTTCAGATACAGGCATATTCCTCCGAGGATAAAACGATCTCAAGATTAGTACCAAAGTTTGCGCACACAGGTACAAACCCACTTGCGGCTGCTATCCCACTTCGCCAGAGTCTTGTTAATTTCACCATGAATTAAGGATTGTAAAACCATAAACAAGAGTATCAATTACTTGGTAAGGATTAGTTTAACGAGCAAACAGAAACGGGGACAGAAGAACCATATGGGACGGAACAGTTGAGCGTAGCCCAACCCAATACACCGTTGGCGGCGCTAGACATTGTTTCCTCTGCCCATATTTTCTTCACTACTCCCTCCTGCGTGACCTCACCCTTCCTTTCCTTATAATCATCTTAGTTAGACTTTTCCAACTAAACAATAACTCTAATTATTCACTTGCAATCTACTGGTCAAAGACTTCTCTTATTATATTAATATGAGTTCTTTTTCCTAGTACAAAACACGTATAGGCTTTTTACTTGATTTTGGATTTTGACTTATCTAGAAGTCCCACTTGATTACTTAAGTTAATCTTAGGATTAACTGCGTAAATCAAGTTATTATAATTATAAATTGATTAGAATTCTAATACAAGCATACTAGCTACTCTCCAGTAAAAGATGACTAGATAAATACTTTACTTTAATCACATATTAGACTACTATTAATCTAATTGACGATATAAAGTGCAAAGTAGTTTATACATCTTTTAACACGAATAACTGCAAGTATTTGAACTATGGATTTTACCATAAATGGAAATATCCCAATTTACAATTATAACTTTATATCCATATCGATATATCCAAACATTGACTTCGGTCAACCACTTTGAGCACCATAAAATGGACTCACTCAAAGTGTACCTTAAATCAATATTTCCAACATTAGGATTGGCACAGTACACTACACACACACACACACACATAAATAAATGAATAAATAATAAATAAATAAATATATAAATAAATAAATATATATATATATATATATATATATATATATATATATATTTATTTATTTTCTTTCATTTTTTAAACTCACACTAATTAGAAAATGGGTAGCTCAAAGGAAGTTCAAAATAATTCATCTGATTAGAATCTTGTTTTGCATCTCTATATTTAACTTTTCCATTCGCTTGTATCATGTACTTAGATTTATTCAATTGTTGAGCAAATAAATGTTATTTATTTATTTCTTTTAATTGTGGAGCCAACTTAATCTAGAGAACAAGTAATACATTCACCTCTTTATTATTTCTTCCGTTCATTCCTTAAACTTACAGTAATTAGAGAATGAGTAGCTCAAAGAAGGTTTAAAGTAATTCAATTGGTTAGAAGCATGTTTTGCATCTCTGTATTTATTCTCTCCATTCACTAGTGTCATGTACTTATATTTAGTCAATTTTAGAGCACATAATTGGTATTTCTTTTTCTAACAAAACTCTAAAGAAGGTCTTCGATAAATTCAGCATGATTGTATTAGAAGTCAGAACCTTAATATATATACGTATAACTTTTTAAAATATGCCAAAAACATTTTACACTCCATGAGATTTTGGATGTAGTTGTAAAATAAGTTATGTGTATCGAACATTGGAGTGGCTCTCATTAAAAGTGGAATAATAGTGGCTTTTAGTTTTTTTGCATGGTTGTATTAGACATTTGTGTTAGGTCCTAACTTATTGTTTTGGTGAAGATCGATCATTTAACTAACGGGTTAAAGTTAAGTGGTCTAAATTGTCAAGAAAGAGAGAAGTTACAAAAGTTAGTCAAGACCACCTTCAACTTTCCCATGCTATTCAATAGTGATTTTCATTACTTATCATTGCTGTAAAATATTCAATATTAGACTCAATGGAAAGGTAATGCAATGAGCTACAAGAATATGCAATCGGATTTTGCATTAGAGCTCATGATGAAGAGATGTACGCAGAATATCAAAATGGAGCAATTATGAAGAAGGGTGAAAAGTGTAAAAACCATAAAGAATCATTCTTTACATGATTCAACTCTCAGGCAATGTGCAATGTGAACGTTGGAGACATTATTTGCAGCAACATAAATGCCAAGACTTTTTGCACATGGATGAAAGAAAATGAAGACCAATTGAAGACCAAGTCATTAACCTCCCCCCAACGGATACTTTTCTTTACCCTATAAATTGAACCCAAACACCCCATTTACCAGTGTGTTCTCCCACACCAAAACCCTCCATCCCAGTAACTTTAGTGTGTGCAATAAACCCAATTGCACACACTATGTTTCACACACTATGTTATGCTTCAACAGCTAACCTCATCCTTTTTATCCCTTTATCCTTTTGGACAGCTATCCAGTACTAGTGTGCATCACACTAAGGTTTACAGTCCAAAAACCAACCCTTTAACCCCAACAGCTATCCTACTCTAGCAGCTATCCATCATTCCCTCAACAGCTATCTCCCCCATTTATCCCCTTACCCCTTTTAACCCTTTGACAATTAACCCAACCAACCTTGCACACATTAAGGGGGAACACCGAGCCAAAGCATTGCTTCCATCCGACAACTCAAGTGTCAATACGAGGAAGAACCACACCAACACCCATACTTTTCTCTCCCCTGTAATCTCTATGCATATTGTTCTGCAGATTTGAGCATTTGCATAATACCCCTGCAAATTTTGTGCCCTTCGTGCACCCAGTTACAACCCACCTCAAGCCTAAGCTATCAACCAAGCTTAATCTTTTTTCTTTTTAACTCTTGTAATTTTTCTTTTCTTTTTACAACCTTAGTCAAAAGGCTTCCTTAATTGTAGTGACAATTAAGAAGAGGGGGTTCGAGGAACTTGCTTTTATCATTCATTGTAAGCTTATTAAGTAAGTGGATTATAGTGGATTGATCTCACTGTTGACTACAGTGGGGGTGGATGTAAGAGAAGGGACATTCCTCCGAACCACTTTAAAAATTCTCGCCTCTTGTCTCTTTTATTTCTTGTCTTGCACTTTAATTTTCAATTTCATTTATATTTCTTGCTTTAATATATTATTGCTTGATCACATAGACAAGATAAAATTGACAAATAAAATAGGAATATATATGTTAGACAACAACTATAAGGCTTAAGAAAATATCTATTCCGCTGCGCATATTTCTCTATTATTTTAGCCTTAAGAGTGTTTTGATAAAAACCGGGACCTTTCAATTGGTATCAGAGCATGGTTCTTAGAGACTTCAGTGTCTCCGAGCTTAACATCTCGTGAAGATCCATGCTTATATGTCTAACATATTTTTGTGCTTGAACACCCTATTTGATCATCTTGGATCACTTCCCAAGTTTCCTTATTTTTGTTAAGACAAAGCGAGGTCACGAGTTAGAGACTCTTAGGGTTGCTAGGGGGAAGATTAATCACCTTCCTTGGGCTCGATGGCACTGACCGGAAAACTCGTTGGCACTTCTTTTAGTGCAGCCCCTCATGCCCACCGACTGCTTATGTTGGGCTTTGAATTACTAGAATTTGGAAATTCCCTTGTGCTTAAATTTATTTATTTGATTATAAAGAATCATTTACTTCTTCTCCTTTGTTATTTTAGGAGAATGAATTTTGGACGCTCGACGGACTAGTGGAATCTTAAAGCTTAATCAAAGTCGAAGCAAACTTGGATGCAAGAAGGACACTCGGCATCAAGAACAAATTTGAGGGGGAACCGAGCCTTTTTTAAGGATTTGTTTTGAGCTATTTTCTTCAAAAGCCCATGTCACCATTTTAGGGGAATAAATAACCTTTGAAGGATGTGTCATAGCCCCTGTTGCACCAACAATCCAACCCCATATACCCTTTTTCGAATGAAAATTAGTTGCTGGAAATCTGACTTTCAGCTTTGACACCCCTCACGGAAATTGCAATATCTCTCTCCCCGCTCGACGAAATTGCAATCCGATTTTTTGTGAGTAAAGTAGAGTCACAGACCTTTCTAGAAAGAACAATTTCATAGCCTACAACATTGTGAGTCAATACCAGACTTTACTTGAAGTTGCTGTTCTGGACAGCTCCCCAACAGCTAATACTGGACAACCCCAACAGCTAAGCCTCTGGACAACTAAAACCCAACCTCTTTGTCAACAAAACCCTTGGATAGAACACCCTTTGAAACCTCCCAAACACTGAACCCCAGTCAGCTAACCCATCCTCATAAAGCCACCCCGAAACTCTCAACAGCTAACCCAAAAAAACAAAAAAAAAAAACCTGAACAGCTGACCCAAAATCTGGCTTGACACCTTCCACAAAAAATGCAATATCTCTTTCTCCCGATATCGAAATCCCAAACTGATTTTTTATGTGTAAATTAGACAGAATGATCGTTCAAACAAGACCCTCCCCATATTCTGATTCCTTATACGTGAAAAATGGCATCTGTTTGTAGTTGACAGGAAAGCAGAAATTTCTTGACAACAGACCCTTGTCAATCATCTTTCACCAAAAATGCAATATCTCCCTCTTTAAAACCTGAAATCCCGAACCGTCTTTTCCCACCTAAAGTTCACTCATAACCCTTTCTAGAAACCATATCCATACACCCTATAACCTTTTGAGTCAATACAGAATATATTGTGAAGTTGACCAAATATCTGCTAACTTATTTTTCAGAGCAATTTTTTTAAGGGAAAATCACTGAAATATGCAATGTAGTGAGTCTTAAATATCAATTAATGCAACGTACTTCTGATTTCAGGAAATAGACAATGTACTTACTTATTGTGTATCAAATAATGCAATGTACGAACAATTTAATGGATGGCGTTAAATTTGGCTAACAGAATGCTGACGTGGACGAGTTCAATGATAATATAACTATAACTCGTTAAATAATTAACGAATTCAGCTATATTTAACGATCATAAACCCACCACTATCCCCTTCCTTATTTCCCCTTCCCCTCACTCCTCCATACATTCTGACCCCAATTCCCCACCCCATCCCCACCACCCCCACCCAAACCAATTACCCACCACCCAACTTCCCCGCTCTCCCCTACCCCCATCAAACTCTCGTCTTCTTCTCTCTCTCCCCAGCCCATTCTTCTATTTCTGAAAATCGATGAAGATGGCCGGAATCGATGAAGATGGCCGGAATCGATGAAGATGAACTTGGCCGGAATCGATGAAACCCAGGTCTAAGATCTCAAACTTATGGTTCAAAATTGCAGATTGTTTTTCGAAATTGCAGATTTATGGTTCGAAATTATAGATTTAAGTGGGTTTGTTTTTGGTGGAAGGGTTTCTCCATGAGTGGAGATAAAACAGAGATCAGATTTATGGTTCAATCTCTGTTTGGTGGAAGGGTTTGCAGATTCGTTTAATCCATTGACGAATTGCAGATTGTGGAAAAGCTTGTTAGTTTTCTTGGAGGAGTAAACAAATTTCGTTAATTTCTTAACGAAATTTTACACTTTTACCCCCCCCCCAAAATATCTGACTTTGTTAACCAAATAATATTTCATATGCCACGTCATGATTTCATTAGGAATTTAACGTCGTTAATTTTAATTTTAGTACGTTGCATTATTTGATACAATTACTTCAAATACGTTTCACAATGTAAGAAATCGCTACTACGTTGTATTAATTGATATAAATCAGACACTACGTTACATAAATAGGTCGTTTGCCCATTTTTTTAAGGTCATCTCTTTTTGCTCTTAGAGATATGAAGCAACTCATTAAAGAGTGTAAAATGACCAACCCTTCACCAAAAAGGGGAAAATTGTTAGGTCCTAACTTATTGTTTTGGTGAAGATCGATCATTTAACTAACGGGTTAAAGTTAAGCGGTCTAAATTGTCAAGAGAGAGAGAAGTTACAAAAGTTACTCAAGACCACCTTCAACTTTCCCATGCTTTTCAACAGTGATTTTTACTACTTATCATTGCTGTAAAATATTCATTATTAGACTCAATGGAAAGGTAATGCAATGAGCTATAAGAATATGCAATCGGATTTTGCATTAGAGCTCATGATGAAGAGATGTGCGCAGAATATCAAAATGGAGCAATTATGAAGAAGGGTGAAAAGTGTAAAAACCATAAAGAATCATTCTTTACATGATTCAACTCTCAGGCAATGTGCAATGTGAACGTTGGAGACATTATTTGCAGCAACATAAATGCCAAGACTTTTTGCACATGGATGAAAGAAAATGAAGACCAATTGAAGACCAAGTCATTAACCTCCCCCCAACGGATACTTTCCTTTACCCTATAAATTGAACCCAAACACCCCATTTACCAGTGTTTTCTCCCACACCAAAACCCTCCATCCCAGTAACTTTAGTGTGTGCAATAAACCCAATTGCACACACTATGTTTCACACACTATGTTATGCTTCAACAGCTAACCTCATCCTTTTTATCCCTTTATCCTTCTGGACAGCTATCCAGTACTAGTGTGCATCACACTAAGGTTTACAGTCCAAAAACCAACCCTTTAACCCCAATAGCTATCCTCCTCTAGCAGCTATCCATCCTTCCCTCAACAGCTATCTCCCCTATTTATCCCCTTACCCCTTTTAACCCTTTGACAATTAACCCAACCAACCTTGCACACATTAAGGGGGAACACCGAGCCAAAGCATTGCTTCCATCCGACAACTCAAGTGTCAATACGAGGAAGAACCACACCAACACCCATACTTTTCTCTCCCCTGTAATCTCTCTGCAAATTGTTCTGCAGATTTGAGCATTTGCATAATACCCCTGCAAATTTTTTGCCCTTCGTGCACCCAGTTACAACCCACCTCAAGCCTAAGCTATCAACCAAGCTTAATCGTTTTTCTTTTTAACTCTTGTAATTTTTCTTTTCTTTTTACAGCCTTAGTCAAAAGGCTTCCTTAATTGTAGTGACAATTAAGAAGAGGGGGTTCGAGGAACTTGCCTTTATCATTCATTGTAAGCTTATTAAGTAAGTGGATTATAGTGGATTGATCTCACTGTTGACTACAGTGGTGGTGGATGTAAGAGAAGGGACATTCCTCTGAACCACTTTAAAATTCTCGCCTCTTGTCTCTTTTTATTTCTTGTCTTGCACTTTAATTTTCAATTTCATTTATATTTCTTGCTTTAATATATTATTTCTTGATCACATAGAGAAGATAAAATTGACAAATAAAATAAGAATATATATGTTAGACAACAACTATAAGGCTTAAGAAAATATCTATTCCGCTGCGCATATTTCTCTATTATTTTAGCCTTAAGAGTGTTTTGATAAAAACCGGGACCTTTCAATTTGTTTGGTCTCTTTTACTCAATTGAATAAAGTTGATCAATTTTGATGTTTATTCTTAGATGTGAGAATCATTTCCAACTTATAGGATTAAAATAAATCACGTTTGTTATGAATATCAAAATTACACTTTCTTTGACCATAAATATGTCCTGTGTTTAGTTGTTAGACAAATTACACCAATTTTTGTGGTCAGGAAAATTCTATTTTGATATAAACAATTATCATAAAATATTTATTTTGGGCCTATAAATGTGCAATATTTTTTCATAATTTTATTATTTTTATTTTAATCAAACTAAAATAGTAAATTCACCGATTAGGAAATAGAATCGACGTTATTTCTAGTATTATAGATAATATATAATGTAAAATTCAACTAGCTTACAAAAGATACTTCAACTCATGGAAGACCATGCTTCTCTATAGTTGAATTGCCTTCGACCACCTCTAAGCTACTCATTTTAGGGTAATATCATAATCAAACTTTAGAGATAGCACCTATTGCATACAAATTAAATTACAAAATATATCTATAATAGTGCTAATTTAGCTGAGTTCTCCATTATATTATGTACAACACTATACACAATGTAGCTACTATCAATTTTTCAAATTGGTAAATTTACTAGTATAGTTTGATTTAAAATAAAAAACAATAAAAAGGTTATGAGAATAATTCAAAACTAAAGGTCTAAACTAAATCTTTCCTGGTTGTTTTAAATATCATAATGCAATTTTTTTTTACCATAATTTGGTGTAATTTTTCAAACAACTAAAAACACATGCCTAAGTTATGGTCAAAGAAAGTGTAAGTTTGATGTGTGTTTGTGTGTGTGTGTGTATAAATTTATTATAACACTACTTCACCTAAATACGAAGGAATTCATATTCCCTTGATTTTTTGCCACTAATGTAAGAGTGGCTTTTAGTAAATCAGACCCAAGAGATAACATATAATAACGAACTCAAATCTAGTTTTCTACAAATAGAAATCTCACTAATCTAGTTGCGAGAATTATTGATCACAATAATTCTTAACTGTGCAAACCCTAGATCTAGAATTACAGATTTGGAACTTCTGTCTAACTTCTTGAACTTCTTGAACTACTCTCTAGATCTAGTTCTAGTTGATAAGTTAAGTTTGTATGCTATGGAAAGGGTTGTATTTACAGTCTCATAAATACCAAAACCCTTGGCAATAAGGAATCCTATTTCTTGGGGAAAAAACAAACTCTATTCTATAAGGAAACTACAATCCTTATTCTTAAATAAGTTTTTAATCCATCTTCCAATAAGAACCTCTTCATTTCAAAGACATCTAATCCTAACAATCTCAACCTTGACTTTGAATCTTCCAGAGCAACAAATAGACGACAAACTTAGCACATCTCTACCTTGAGCTGCATCTTTCATACCAGAACAGATTTCTCCACCTTGACATGTTATTTGGACCTACAATATCACTGAAATGTAGAGAATGATATTATCAACATCAGTTGTTTTTGTGTAATGAAATGATGAAACTATTACTAAAATCCATCTGGTATCACTAATAGCAACACCAATGGTAAGACCAGTGTTTTTCACTAAGAAATTCATTAATTACAAAGTAGAAGTTCAAACATTCCTACACGTAGACTAAGTTTGAACACTTGTGAATGGTTAGCTAAACTTGTTTCCTTGTTGTAGATCTTTTATATTACTTGTAATGTGATCCAAATGGGCTTCAATCTCATCCATGGTTCCTTCAACCCACCTCAACTCTGACATTAGTGGTTTCAACCTAAATCATAACCCTATCGATATATCCTTAACATATTAAATAACCTATTAGCTCTACCTTAAGTAGGTAAACCCTCTTAATGACAACAACCAAAGGGTATTAGAGGATGTAAACCATGTTAGACAATTTATCCTACATCTAAAAAAGAACTATACATGGACCGGTATAACGACCTGAAACGATACTCCCTTTATAAATAATTGGTTTTAAGGTGGAACCTCTGATATATAGTTTTTTACTGGCCCGATCTAGCCCATTCTCACATTTGGGCCTCTGTCTGCTCTTCTTACCTAACTCTAATTCTAAGATGGTATTAGAGTCACCGATCTATGGTGGCGTAATTACTTACGATGCTTCTACTTGGGCCCTTTGTCAAATATTCCAAAGCCCATTATCTCATATCTTCTACAATACAATGTCCACGTGTTCAACCCTCGACCTTCTCTCCTAGTCACACATGAGGGGGATGTTAGAACATTTATCTCACATGTAATAGAGAATTGTACATGGACTAGTATACAGAGTAAAGAGGCTACTCCCTTATAACAAATTGGTTTTAAAGTGCAATCTCCAATATAGTTTGTTACCTACCCGGTCTAGCTTATGCTCACACTTGAGCTTCTCTCTGCTTCTGACACATCTCTAATTCTAAGAGTATGCAATGCCTTTCGAGAAGCAACTTATTAGGTTATTTATAATTGAAACGTAATTTGTTGGTGTTGGATTGCTTAAAAATGGGCAAGGATTAGAGTCATGTTTGAGGATTTAGAAGTGAGGGAAGGTAAAAGTGGAAGCCTGATCAGTTTCACGAGCAATGATTAAATTCTTTTGGTGTGAAGGTGTTTTAGAGGGTTGTACGAAAGGATTATTGTATTTTCTTGAAGTGAGTATTTTTATTCTACTCGTATTTGGTAAGAGGTCAAGGGTATTTGGTGGTTGTGGTAGCTCGTACTTGAGTTAGTAAGTCATTAATTGGAATCAGAATTTGTATCTAAATCCGTAGCAATGGAGAACATTGATGTCCTTCGTGACTATTCCTACCCCTTCTTGTAATAGGATGGTTAATAGAATTCATCATTAGTGGTAGTGGTTTGTGTAAATAGAACACACATATATATATTGAAACATACACTTAATTTAGGACAATAAAATTTACAAAGGGAACAATCATTTGGATGGAAAAGTACAATCATAATGGTATTTTCAGCTCTTCTATGAAAACTTTACGTCTTGAGAATATAACTTGTAATCATTTAATATTGTGTTGATCAATAATATCACTCTTAACTTACTGGTAAAAATCTATGCCCTTCTATAGGGGTAAGAGGATTTACATCATCTTTAGGCAAAGAAGTGTTATCATCAATAGTGAAGAACAAAATTAATGTATATTAGAAAAGGAAATAACAATTATGTGCTCTAAAATAGACTAAATTTATGTAGATGATACTAGTAAACGGAAAAAATAAATACAGAGATGTAAAACAAGATTCTAGCCGGTTGAATTACTTTGAACCTCCTCTGAGCTACTCATTCTCTAATTAGTGTGAGTTTAAGGAATGAAATGAAGAAAAAAGAAAGAGGTGAAAGTAATGCTTGTTCTCTTGACTCTACTACGCAATGTTAAAAAAATAGTTATTTGCTCTATAAGTGAATAAACCTAAGTACATGACATTACCGAATTGAAAAAATAAATACAGAGATGTAAAATAAGATTCTAACCACTTGAATTACTTTGAACCTCCTCTGAGCTACTCATTCCCTAACTACTGAGTTTAAGGAATGTAAGGAAGAACTAATGTGTAAATATTACTTCTTCTAATATTTGCACATTAGTTCTTCCATACATTCCTTAAACTCAGTAGTTAGGGAATGAGTAGCTCAGAGGAGGTTCAAAGTAATTCAAGTGGTTAGAATCTTGTTTTGCATCTCTGTATTTATTTTTTCAATTCGGTAATGTCATGTACTTAGGTTTATTCAATTATAGAGCAAATAACTATTTTTTTAACATTGCGTAGTAGATTCAAGAGAACAAGCATTACTTTCACCTCTTTCTTATTTCTTCATTTCATTCCCTAAACTCACACTAATTAGAGAATGAGTAGCTCAGAGGAGGTTCAAAGTAATTCAACCGGCTAGAATCTTGTTTTACATCTCTGTATTTATTTTTTCCGTTTACTAGTATCATCTACTTAAATTTAGTCTATTTTAGAGCACATAATTGTTATTTCCTTTTCTAATATAAATTAATTATGTTCTTCACTATTGATGATAACACTTCTTCGCCTAAAGATGATGTAAATCCTCTAACCCCTATAGAAGGGGATAGATTTTCACCAGTAAGTTAAGAGTGATATTATTGATCAACACAATATTAAATGATTACAAGTTATATTCTCAAGACGTTAAGTTTTCATAGACGAGATGAAAATACCATTATGATTGTACTTTTCCATCCAAATGATTGTTCCCTTGTAAATTTTATTGTCCTAAATTAAGTGTATGTTTCAATATATATATATATATATATATATATATATGTGTGTGTGTGTGTGTTCTATTTACACAAACCACTGCCACTAATGATGAATGCTATTAACCATCCTATTACAAGAAGGGGTAGGAATAGTCACAAAGGACATCAATGTTCTCCATTGCTACGGATTTAGATATAAATTCTGATTCCAATTAATGACTTACCAACTCAAGTACGAGCTACCACAACCACCACATACCCTTCACCTCTTACCAAATACGAGTAGAATAAAAATACTCACTTCAAGAAAATACAATAATCCTTTCGTACAACCCTCTAAAACACCTTCACACCAAAAGAATTTATCATTGCTCGTAAAACTGATCAGGCTTCCACTTCCACCTTCCCTCACTTCTAAATCCTCTAACATGACTCTAATCCTTGCCCATTTTCAAGCAATCCAACACCAACAAATTACGTTTCAATTATAAATAACCTAATAAGTTGCTTCTCGAAAGGCATTTCATACTCTTAAAATTAGAGATGTGTCAGAAGTAGAGAGAAGCCCAAATCTGAGCATGAGCTAGACCAGGTCGGTAACAAACTATACTGGAGATTTCACTTTAAAACCAATTGGTTATAAGGGAGTAGCCTCTTTACTCTGTATACTAGTCCATGTACAGTTCTCTATTACATGTGAGATAAATGTTCTAACAGCCCCCTCATGTGTGACTAGGAGAGAAGGTCGAGGGTTGAACACGTGGACATTCTATTGTAGAAGATATGAGATAATGGGCTTTGGAATATTTGACAAAGGGCCCAAGTAGAAGCATCGTAAGTAATTACGCCACCATAGATCGGTGACTCTAATACCATCTTAGAATTAGAGTTGGGTAAAAAGAGCAGAGAGAGGCCCAAATGTGAGCATGGGCTAGATCGGGCCAGTAAAAAACTATATATCAAAGGTTCCACCTTAAAACCAATTAGTTATAAAGGGAGTATTGTTTCAAGTCGTTATACCGGTCCATGTATAGTTCTTTTTTAGATATAGGATAAATTGTCTAACATGGTTTACATCCTCCAATACCTTTTGGTTGTTGTCATTAAGGGGGTTTACCTACTTAAGGTAGAGCTAATAGCTTATTGAATATGTTAAGGGTATATCGATAGGGTTATGACTTAGGTTGAAACTTCTAATGTCAGAGTTGAGGCGGGTTGAAGGAACCATGGAAGATATTGAAGCTCATTTGGATCACATTACAAGTAATATAAAAGATCTACAACAAAGAAACAAGTTTAACTAACCATTCACAAGTGTTCAAACTTAGTCTGCGTGTAGGAGTGTTTGAACTTCTAGTTTGTAATTAATGAATTTTCTTAGTGCAAAACAGTGGTCTTACCATTGGTGTTGCTATTAGTGATACCAGATGGATTTTAGTAATAGTTTCATCATTTCATTACACAAAAACAACTGATGTTGATAATATCATTCTCTACATTTCAGTGATATTGTAGGTCCAAATAACATGTCAAGGTGGAGAAATCTGTTCTGGTATGAAAGATGCAGCTCAAGGTAGAGATGTGCTAAGTTCGTTATCTATTTGTTGCTATGGAAGATTCAAAGTCAAGGTTGAGATTGTTAGGATTAGATGTCTTTGAAATGAAGAGGTTCTTATTGGAAGATGGATTAAAGACTTATTCAAGAATAAGGATTGTAGTTTCCTTATAGAATAGAGTTTGCTTTTTTCCCCAAGAATTAAGATTCATTATTGCCAAGGGTTTTAGTATTTATGAGACTGTAAATACAACCCTCTCCATAGCATACAAACTTAACTTGTCAACTAGAACTAGATCTAGAGAGTAGTTCAAGAAGTTTAAGAAGTTAGACAGAAGTTCCAAATCTGTAATTCTAGATCTAGGGTTTGCACAGTTAAGAATTATTTTGATCAATAATTCGTGCAACTAGATTAGTGATATTTGTATTTGTAGAAAACTAGATTTGAGTTCGTTATTATCTGTTATCTCTTGGGTCTGATTTACTAACAAGTCACTCTTACATTAGTGAAAAATCAAGGGAATATGAATACCTTCATATTTAGGTGAAGTAGTGTTATAATAAATTTATACACACACACATCAAACTTACACTTTCTTTGACCATAATTTAGGCATGTGTGTTTAGTTGTTCGAAAAATTACACCAAATTATTGTCAAAAAATATTATTATGATATTTAAAACAACCAGGAAAGATGTAGTTTAGACCTTTAGTTGTGAATTATTCTCATAACCTTTTTATTGTTTTTTATTTTAAATCAAACTATAATAGTAAATTTACCAATTTGAAAAATTGATAGTAGCTACATTGTTCATATACATAATATAATGGAGAACTCAGCTAAATTAGCACTATTTCAGATATATTTTTGTAATTTAATTTGTATGCAATAGGTGCTATCTCTAAAGTTTGATTATGATATTACCCTAAAATGAGTTGCTTAGAGGAGGTCGAAGGCAATTCAACTATAGAGAAGCATAGTCTACCATGAGTTGAAGTATCTTTTGTAAGCCAGATTATGAATATGGTCAGACGTTTAGCTAGACAATGATGTTTGACTTGTTAGACATCTTTCTTTGAAATGGAGGGTATAATTAAAGTGACAATATATAGAGAATAAAATGAGTATACATTGAGCAAGTATGTACTTAAATTCTTCTACTTCTGAGGTTTCATATGTCTACTTAAAGTCCATAAGGAGTGGCTCAGTGGTAGAGCCAAACTTCACAATGTGTGAGGTCTCAGGTTTGATCCCTTCCCATGCCTCCTAGCACATCATTATTATAAGGGGGTAAGTGGGGAACCACTATCGATCCTCTTAAAAAAAATATATGCCTACTTAAAGCATGATTGAATCAAAGTTTAGAGATAGCACTTATTGCATAATGCATACAAAATAAATTACAAAATATGATTGAAATTGTGCTAAGCTAGTTGAATTTTCCATTATATATTATCTACAATACTAGAAATAACGTCTATTCTATTTCCTAATCGGTGAATTTACTATTTTAGTTTGATTAAAATAAAAATAATAAAATTATGAAAAAATATTGCACAATTATAGGCCTAAAATAAATATTTTATGATAATTGTTTATATCAAAATACAATTTGCCTGACCACAAAAATTGGTGTAATTTGTCTAACAACTAAACACACGACATATTTATGGTCAAAGAAAGTGTAATTTTGATATTCATATCAAACATGATTTATTTTATTCCTATAAGTTGGAAATGATTCTCACATCTAACAATAAACATCAAAATTGATCAACTTTATTCAATTTAGTAAAAGAGACCAAACAAATGTCTAATACAACCATGCAAAAAAAAAAAAAAAGCCACTATTATTCCACTTTTAATGAGAGCCACTCCAATGTTCGATACCCATAACTTATTTTACAAGTACATCCAAAATCTCATGGAGTGTAAAATGTTTTTGGCATATTTTAAAAAGTTATACGTATATATATTAAGGTTCTGACTTCTAATACAATCATGCTGAATTTATCGAAGACCTTCTTTAGAGTTTTGTTAGAAAAAGAAATACCAATTATGTGCTCTAAAATTGACTAAATATAAGTACATGACACTAGTGAATGGAGAGAATAAATACAGAGATGCAAAACATGCTTCTAACCAATTGAATTACTTTAAACCTTCTTTGAGCTACTCATTCTCTAATTACTGTAAGTTTAAGGAATGAACGGAACAAATAATAAAGAGGTGAATGTATTACTTGTTCTCTAGATTAATTTGGCTCCACAATTAAAATAAATAAATAAAAAACATTTATTTGCTCAACAATTTAATAAATCTAAGTACATGATACTAGCGAATGGAAAAGTTAAATATAGAGATGCAAAACAAGATTCTAACCAGATGAATTATTTTGAACTTCCTTTGAGCTACCCATTTTCTAATTAGTGTGAGTTTAAAATATGAAAGAAAGTAATAATTAGGAAAAAGGTGTAAATAGTACTTCTTCTCTTGATCAACTTGGCTACACTATGAGAATATATATATATATATATATATATATATATATATATATATATATATATATATATATATATATATATTTATATATATATATATATATTTATATATATATATATATATATATATATATTTATTTATTTATTTATTTATTTATTCATTTATGTATGTGTGTGTGTGTGTGTAGTGTAGTGTGCCAATCCTAATGCTTACATTCATTAAACCAATACAAGTCAATTCACATATAATCTTTGGTTGGTTATAAGAATATACAGACCCACTAACTATTAATACCGCTGTCCCAATTTTAATCTTCTTATTTTTTTTAATTGTTTGTTTGAAGAAACTTTGAGCAATAATTATAAGTTAATTTAATTATTCTTAAAAAAATCAAAAAAAAAATTGTTGATAGTATTTTTGTTGGTGTATTGATAACAAATTTAATTTTTTTCCTTGTAATAATTAGACTAACCTATAATTATTGCTCAAAGTTCCTACAAACAAACAACAAAAAAGTAAGAAGTTGAATTGCGATGGAGGTAACTAGTGTTAGAACATGGCTTGCATAACAAGTCATTTAGCATTTCCATTCATAAAATCATACTTATAATGTTAATATAAAGTGTAGTGAATTAAAATAATGTGTAAAATTCCTGGATGTAATATTACCTATTTTTGATGGGCAAAGTGGTAATTTCACATCACTTAGGTTGAAAGGGTGTAGTCTTTAAATGAGGTGCCTATTGGTTTCATATATAAAGGGTTCTCCGTCACTACATTCTTTACTTTCTCTCCTACATAATCTTCATATTGCTAGAGGCATTTGAGAGAAAAAGGCACAATCATTTAGAAGAACTCCGTCCCCTTAATTCTTCTTCTTATTCTCCCTAAAGACAACATTAAACATGGATTCGCTAGGTATTACGCTTCCGCCTTCATCTTCTCCCCCTTCTCAAACTTATTCTAGAATTGAGTATGGCATTCAGGGTTAAGATTGTTCCAACAACTAGTAATAGCTAAAGGATTTGTATATTCTTGTAACCAAACAATGATTATTGTGAATTGACTTGTATGGGATCAATGCAAGCATTAAGATTGACACATAATTATATGTAAACATATATATGTATATATACATATATATTCATAGGGTAGCCGAGTTAATCAAGAGAAGAAGTAATATTTTTACATTAGTTCTTCCATTCATTCCTTAAACTCACAGTAATTAGAGAATGAGTAGCTCCGAGGAGGTTCAAAGTAATTCAACTGGTTAGAATCTTGTTTTACATTTTGTATTTATTTTTTCGATTAAATAATATCATGTACTTAGGTTTATTGAGTTATAGAGCAAATAACTGTTCTTTTTAACATTCGCAGTAGAGTCAAGAGAACAAGTATTACTTTCACCTCTTTCTTATTTCTTCCTTTCATTCACACTAATTAGAGAATGAGTAGCTCAGAGGAGGTTCAAAGTAATTCAACCGCCTAGAATCTTGTTTTACATCTATGTATTTATTTTTTCCGTTTGCTAGAATCATCTACTTAAATTTAGTCTATTTTAGAGCAGATAATTGTTATTTCCTTTTCTAATATACATTAATTTTGTTTTTCACTGTTGATGATAACACTTCTTCGCCTAAAGATGATGTAAATCCTCTTACCCTTATAGAATAGAAGGGCATAAATTTTCACCTGTAAGTTAAGAGTGATATTATTGATCAACACAATATTAAATGATTACAAGTTATATTCTCAAGACGTTAAGTTTCCATAGAAGAGATGAAAAATACCATTATGATTGTTCTTTTTCCATCCAAATGATTGTTCCCTTTTTAAATTTTATTGTCCTAAATTACGTGTAGGTTTCAATGTATATGTGTGTATCTATTTACACACACATATATGTACAAATTACATAAGTATATATATATGTGTGTGTGTGTGTGTATATATATATGCATATATGTGTATCATTGATTTAGAGATAAGATTAATTAATTGAAATAGTTATTATTTTATTACAGTTGACATTTTCACAGTGTTTCAACAAAGCGTTAAAATCGTTACTCAATGTAATGGTCAACATGTTATTAGCCTTTTACGAATTTGTGTAGATTTATCTTACTAATATTATTATACTATAATCCTATAAGCAATTGAGGTTCTATTTTAGATGGTGAATGACAATATGCAACGTACTATCACTTTGTTTACAATTAATACAATGAACTACAATTGTATTAATAGATTAATTTTCTGAATATAAATTAGATTACCTCTATATAATAATATCTATTGAGTTCATCTTTTTCTACTTATTTTAGGGGAATCGAGACTCAACTACAAGTACCAAAATAGCATCAATAGATTTGTCATCATCACAACGTTAACAATCCGGGAAACAATACACAGACCGCTACCCAAGTGTGAGAATGAGCTAGACCGGGTCGGTAACAAACTATATTGGAGATTTCACCTTAAAACCAATTGGTTATTAGGGGAGTAGCCCCTCAAGTCTATATACCAGTTCATGTATAGTTCTCTATTAGATGTGAGATAAATGTTCTAACACACCCCTCACGTGTGACCAGGAGAGAAGGTCGAGGGTTGAACACGTGGACATTGTATTGTAGAAGATAGGAGATAGTAGGCCTTGGAGGATTTGACAAAGGGCCCAAGTATAATACCATTTTAGAATTAGAGTTGGGTAAGAATAGCAGAGAGAGAGAGAGAGAGGTACAAATGTGAACATGGGCTAGATCAGGCCAGTAAAAGACTATATTAGAGGTTCCACCTTAAAACTAATAAGTTATAAAGGGAGTATCCCTTCAAGTCCTTATTTCTCTATAATTAGATGTAGGATAAATTATCTAACATGTTTTACATCCTCCAATACCTTTTGGTTGTTATCATTCAGGGGGTGTGCCTACTTAAGGTAGAGCTTATAGCTTATTGAATATGTTACAGCAAAATAGCTATGGTTATGAATTAGGTTGAAACCACTAATGTCAGAGTTGAGGAGGGTTTAAGGAACCATGGAAGACATTAAGCCCATTTAGATCACATTACAAGTAATATAAAAGATATACAACAAAGAAACAAGTTTAAGTAACCATTCACAAGTGTTCAAACTTAGTCTACATGCAGGAATGTTTGAACTTCTACTTTGTAATTAATGAACTTTGTCAGTGCAAAACAGTGGTCTTATCATTGTTGTTGCTAGAGGAATTTTAGTAATAGTTTCATCATTTCATTACACAAAAACAATTGATGTTGATTATATTATTCTCCGCATTTTATTGGTATTGTAGGTCCAAATAATATGTCAAGGTTGAACAGATTTGGAGCTATATTTGAGAGATCTTGTGGAATAATAAAGAGTTACACGTAAATGGTGCTTTACAAATAAAATATTTGAGATCAAGAAAATGGTTGAGACATTATCTCAACAAAATGTGGAGCACAAGAAAGTACAAGCGATTGAAGCTAGAAGAGTACAAGAGAAGAAGCGAAAGACACATGTGAAAGACTCGGTCTTCCTACTTTCTAGGTAACTTGGAGCTAAAGTTGTGGGGAGTGGTTTCACAACTAAACATGGAGAAAAAACGGGCTTCTTGGAGTAGGTACCTAAGTCTTTGGTGCCTATGTAAGTACAAGGATTGACAAGAGTAATTTATACATAGTTCCCAAGCCAAATCCACACTTCAAAAGAATACACACTCGAACGGTTATCACAAGTATTATCCAACACCTCCTCCCACACCAGTTAGTTTAAGTATATTAGCTCTGATTCTTTGAATGTTTTAGAGTGTTTGATAGTGTGTTGTTAGTGAGCATGTATTCTAGAGTAGTAATTCGCTCAACAAATCATTCACGTATTATCTTTAGAGAAATTTTAGTTTTGTACTTATAACTCATATTTTAGAAGGTCTTTGCCTTCGAGCTTTCTCAAGTTATATATTTATAAAAACTGAGAAAAACTACTCTCCTGTGTGTTTAAATTTTGTCTACAAACTATTTTTCAAAGTGTTTTATTGTGAAGCTTGTGAGGCTGTCAACAAAGTGTTATCGTTGGTATTGCTTGAAATGGCCCATGTAATGTTGTTAAAAAAAGGAATTCAAAAAGATATTGGGCTGAAGCTTTAATCATTGCTTGTCACATTTCTATCAGAATTATTCTAAGATTCGGTACAACAATGACACCCTATGAGATTTTGAATGAGAAGAAACCACATGTATACTGCTTTCATGTGTGGGTGTGTATGCTTCTTTTTAATTGGCCAGATTGCTTGTCCAAATTTTGTTGCTTGTCTAAATTTTATTGTTTGTCTAAATTTTGTTTAAGAGTGATAAATCCATTTTCTTTGGACATTCTCTATATAATCATGCAAACCGAATATATAATTTAAGGTAGAGAACATTTCAAGAATATGTAAAGATTGTTTTTGACTATATATTAAGTGTTGGAGATGAACCCCGTGATGATACTCTTTTGGTACTGTTGGAACAACTTAAAAAATGAATTTGACGTCCAATGTCTTAGAACAGATGTTGGCCTTAGTGTTGGACCATATGTTGGTACAAATGTTGGATCAGATGTTGGCTAGTGTTACAACAGCTGGCAATACTAGAGGCAACACCAAAGGCCAGTTCATGTGCAAAAAAATAAAATGATGAGAGATACAATGGAGATGATGATCTAGTTAGGAGAGATCACCACTTGAGAATTTAAAAGAATCATCCAATAACCCAAGTTTGATACAAGACATAAAGAATCAGTTAATTATCGCGACATGGTAAGATATACTAATGTAGACCATTTAAATTCATATCTAAGCTTGAATCTATAAATATTGTTAATGCTTTTGACCATGAATTCTAGCTTGAAGAATTCTCTTGTTCAGTGCCTTTTTTAAACCTATAAGAACATTCTTGTTTTTGTACATTATTTGAAAAAAAAAATTTGTTTAAGCTTTTTGTGCAGCACATACTGAAATTATTTGTTATGGTAGGGATTAACACTTAGGTTAACATGTTTCATAAGAGCCCATTTGTGCTCAAAAGTGACAAATTCACTAATTATTTGATCTTATTAAGGCAAAAGCATTTTAAATAATAAGTGGTTTTATACTAAGTATTAGAGACATGAAGCTCACTACTATAGTGTACCTACATGAAAGAGATAAAAATCACAAGACTTTACACTTTAAAAGACTCAAGGCATGGAGCTCGCAACTATGATACTTTCTTGTACTTAATAGAAGTGTAAAAATAATTGAAAAAGATAGCTTAAGTGCTTAAAATGAAAATCAAAGAAATTGAAAAATATCTAGGGGTTCTTCTTCAAATTTGTTTTTTTTTTGGGTGTTACAAAAGATTGCTGTTAACACAACCACAACCGTATGTGCTAAATTATTTTTTAGATTTATTAATGTTTTATTTTCAAAAAGTGTATTGAATGTTAGAATTTGTTAAATCAAAGTAAATCCCTTAATTTTAGAAAAGTAATTTTTTTTAAGGATAAACTCTTAAGTATTTGAATTTCAAACCTATTTTGATTCTAATTAAAATTTGTTTTGAGATCCAAATCTGTGGATATATATTTATTTGAGTTAGTTTGCTTATTTTTATTATTAATATAATAAAAAATTAATATAAATAAAAAGAAAGTGGGATCTCTCTGTTTGTTTGGTAAATTGTGTTTTAAAAAATGGAAAGATAGGAGTATAATTTGGGTGGATTTCATAAATGATTACACATCAAATTCACCCTATCTAGCCTAAAAATACTCTCCAAATTCCCCATATTACTCTCTTACATCCATTGTTTAGTCTCTCTCTCATTCAAAATATTTAGATCTTCATCTTGTTTTCTCTTTTCCAATATTCTCAATGATTCTCTCTGCCTAAAACTTTAAGATTCACCATATTCTGTTTCCATTGATATCAAGCAGTGTGTTGTGTCTCCTATTACAATGGATACATATTCACCAACACAAAATCCAACACCTTAACTTTAGTACCCAAGCTTTGCCAAAGTTTTGCAGCCATTTCATGAGGGGGAGTATTCCTGATCAAAGTGCTCGTTCTCAGTTTCTTCCCTTTTAGAGATGTTGTAGAAAATTTTGTCTCGTATGTTGCCAAGATTGGTGACAACACTCGCGTCAAGTGAAGATCTTGTATCACATGTAAAATGGTAGACCGCCCACATGGTGGAAATTTGCGATTTCGATTAATTTCTTGAGGCTATTTTCTTCACAAAAAGGGGGAGAAGTGTTGTTGATGTGAATTTGATGGTAGTGTGTGTTGAGTTGCCAATATTCCTAACAATTTCAAGTGATGAAATATGAATATGGCTGGAATGAGACATATGTGGTATTTAAACAATGTCTTATATGAATTATGTGAAGGTGAATTATTTTATTAGACTTATCCCTTGGATCTTTATAACGATATGTATGTGATGTAGGAGAGCATATTGGCCGAAGCAACGACTGAGCGCCCACCTGGTACCTTGCGAGCGCCCGCCTGAAGCCGGGCAAAACTTTCTGGCGAAATGAGCGCCCGCTTGGGCCTTATCAAGCGCCCGCCCGCTTGTCGGGCGGATTTGTCCCAGACTTGCGTATTTTCGATTTTTAGCAGATTAGCTTGGTTATTTTTGGTATTTTCGGATTTATTCTTTATTTTAGGTTAAGTTATTTGGTAGGAGTATAAATACTCTTTTCTTTCATTGTTTTAGGGTTACAATTTTTATTGTTCAATTGAACTTTGTTCTTGGAGATTTATCTCTGTTCTTGGTGGATTCCAAGATTATCGTGTTTGAGGGTGCTTCGCTTGAAGGCTCTTGTGTGTAGTGCACTACTCACGAATTATATCGCTTCCGTGTTGCGTCAGTTGGCATCAGAGCAGGCCATATCGTGTCTTTTGCATCCACTGATTCGTTATGGGGGATCAAGGAGCAACAAAAGGTGATATCGAAGGTATAACCAACGCTATTGTTGCATTAACAACGCAAATCGCTGCGTTGGTAGCCGCTCAACAAGGTCAGAATGTCAATCAGAACCGTAGGGGTGAGAGAGAAAGGGTAGATCCAGTTCGACGTCCTCAAAGGGCAGGGACTCAGGATGAAGAAGAATCCAGTTCTGAAGAAGAGGTTGTTCTTGATGAAGAACCAGATCAAGGTAATAATCGAAACCGCCATGATTATAGAATTAAGGCTGATATTCCTTTTTTCTATGGAACCATAGGGATCGAAGATTTTCTGGATTGGCAGAATGAAGTAGATCGCTTTTTCGAAGTTATGGAGGTACCTGCAAATAAACAGGTAAAGATGGTAGCGATCCGATTGAAGTCTACTGCTGCAGTTTGGTGGGATAAACTGGCAGGACAGAGGAGACGGCAAGGAAAGGGGCCAATTAAAACTTGGAGGCGTATGAAGTAGTTGATTTCTGAGAGATTTTTACCGGCTGATTATGAGCAGATCTTGTATAAACTGTACCTCAACTGTGTGCAGGGCAAAACGACAGTTGATGAGTATACTACTAAGTTTCAGAGGTATACTGCGCGGGTTGAGATTGAGGAGTCTGAAGATTAAAAGATTGCTCGTTACATCAACGGCTTGAAGAGCTCAATACAGGAGAAGATGGGATTACATCAGGTATGGAACTTGACCGACGTTCCACTCTAGCTTTAAAGGCTGAACTCATGGAGAAATCAAGTACGAAGAATTTTAATCCTCCCTTTCGTAAATGGGTACCACAAAGCAGTTCTGAGCTGGGGGTTGATAAGGAGAAGGGAACAACAATTAAGAACCCTCCTCCACAGGCCAAGGGATTTGGGGGTACTAGTAGTTCTGCAGGGAGCAAGGCACCAGCATAGAAAGCAGAAAACCCCTATGCCAGGCCAACAAGGGACTAGTGTTATCGTTGTGGTGGACAGGGTCACAGATCCAACATTTGCCCTACCACTAGGCGAACTGCTGCGATCTTGGAGGATGGGGAAGAAGAAGAAGAAGGAGCGAATAATGAGTATGAAGGGGTTGAATTCACTGAAGAGGAATCTGAGGAGCGGGTTACTTTTGTTCTTCAACAGATGCTATTATCTGCCAAGGATGAGGGGCAGAGGAAGAATTTATTTCGCGCACACTGTTCCGTTAAGAACAAGGTATGTAATTTAATTATTGATAATGGTTGCACTGAGAATCTAGTGTCGCAGAAGTTGGTTGATTTTCTAGGATTGAAAACTGAACCTCATGAAAAACCCTATAGCTTGGGGTGGGTAAACAAGGGTTCAGAACTCAGGGTATCACGGACTTGCAGGGTCCCTATTTCCATTGGTAAATACTACAAGTAGGAGGTTTTGTATGTTGTTCTGAGTATGGGTGTCTGTCATATACTGCTTGGTCGCCCGTGGCAGTATGACCGTGACATTACTTATCGGGGTAAGGATAATGTAGTGATGTTTAAATGGGATAATCATAAAATTGCTATAGCTCCTGTTCAACGTTTTGAGAAACAGGTTGAGAAAGATGAACCGGTGGTGATGCTGATACAGAATGAGAAGGATCTTACAGCAGCTATTGAGGAGACAGAGTATTTCTGCCCATTAATCATCAAGGGGTTGTTGGGTTTTGTTAGTGTGGAGATTGGGTTGCCAAGGGACATTGAGGAACTACTTGCAGGGTTTCAGGAGTTGGTTTCTGATGAGCTACCCAATGATCTCCCTCCCATGAGGGGCATTCAGCATCAGATTGATTTGATTCCGGGAGCTAGCTTGCCAAATCTCCCACATTATCGCATGAGTCCGAAAGAGAATGAGATTCTTAGAGAGCAGATTGAAGACTTGTTGCGGAAGGGGTTTATCAGGGAGAGTATGAGCCCGTGTGCAGTACCAGTGCTTCTTGTGCCAAAGAAGGGTAATCAGTGGCGCATGTGTGTTAACAGTAGGGCCATCAACAAAATCACCATCAAGTACAGGTTTCCTATTTCTCGTTTGGAAGACATGCTTGATGAGTTGTCCGGTTCTAAGTTATTCACTAAACTGGATTTGCGCAGTGGGTACCATCAGATTCGGATCAGACCTGGGGATGAGTGGAAAACGGCGTTCAAGAGCAAGGATGGCCTTTATGAATGGCTTGTCATGCCATTCGGATTGTCTAACTCTCTTAGCACTTTCATGAGGTTGATGAACCAGGTATTCCGACATTTTATTGGCTCATTTGTTGTAGTTTATTTTGATGATATCCTGATTTATAGTAAAGATAGAACTGCACATTTAGAACATCTTAGACAAGTGTTGCAAGTCTTAAAAGATAATCAGTTGTATCTCAATCTTAAGAAGTGTACATTCTGCACCAACAAATTGCTTTTCCTGGGATTTGTGGTTGGTGAGGATGGGATTCAGGTTGATGAGGAGAAAGTGAGGGCAATCAGGGATTGGCCGGCCCCAACATCGGTAACAGAGGTGCGTAGCTTTCATGGCTTAGCTACATTTTACAGGTGGTTTGTGCGTAATTTTAGCACTATTACTGCCCCTATCACCGAGTGTCTGAAGAAGGGTAAGTTTTAGTGGTTTGAGCAAGAGCAGAGTTTTTCCATCATCAAGGAAAAACTTTGCACCGCACCAGTTCTTGCTCTACCAGATTTCAATAAAATATTTCAGGTGGAGTGTGATGCGAGTGGTGTAGGGATTGGGGCTGTTCTTTCAAAAGAAAAGCGTCCTGTGGCTTTCTTTAGTGAGAAGTTGAGTGAGGCTCGACAGAAGTGGAGTACTTATGATCAGGAATTCTAGGCAGTTTATCAAGCCTTGCGACAGTGGGAGCATTATCTTGTTCAGAGGGAGTTTATTTTATTTTCTGATCACCTAGCTTTGAAATTTTTGCATAGTCAGAAAATGATAAACAAGATGCATGCTCGATGGGTTAGTTATCTGCAGAAGTTTCCTTTTATTATTCAGCATAAATCTGGGGTTCAAAACAAAGTTGCCGATGCTTTGAGTAGAAGGGCTTCTTTGTTACTCACGCTGTCTCAGGAAATTGTGGGTTTTGATTTGCTGAAGAAACTTTATGAAGATGATGCAGATTTCAAAGAGTTGTGGTTTAAATGTATGGGTAAACATCCTAGTGCAGATTTTCATATTCGGGATGGTTTTCTGTTCAAAGGAGATAGGTTATGTGTTCCTGTTTTGTCTCTACGAGAAAAGCTGATTCGAGACTTACATGGTGGAGGTCTTAGTGGGCATTTGGGACGAGACAAGACCATTGCTAGTTTGGAGGAGAGATATTTTTGGCCTCAACTGCGCAAGGATGCGGGTTCTATTGTCAGGCGTTGTTATACTTGCCAGGTTTCTAAAGGTCAGTCTCAAAATACTGGTCTTTATTTGCCTTTACCTGTTCCTGATGATATATGGCTAGATTTATCTATGGATTTTGTGTTGGGTTTGCCTCGTACACAACGGGGTGTGGATTCTGTCTTTGTGGTTGTGGATCGGTTTTCCAAAATGTCTCATTTTATTGCTTGCAAGAAGACTGCTGATGCAACTAACATTGCGAAGTTGTTCTTTCGCGAAATTGTCCGACTCCGTGGGGTTCCTAAATCCATCACTTCGGACAGGGATACCAAATTTCTGAGCCACTTCTGGATTACTTTGTGGTGTATGTTTGGTACTGCGCTAAACAGAAGTTCTACAGCTCATCCGCAGATGGACGGACAGACAGAGGTTACTAACCGGACATTGGGAAATATGATCAGAAGTGTTTGTGGTGACAAACCAAAGCAGTGGGATTTTGCTTTACCGCAAGTGGAGTTTGCTTATAACAGTGCGGTACATTCAGCTACGGGTAAATCGCCTTTTTCTTTGGTGTATACTTCTACCCCTAGGCATGTGGTGGATTTGATACCGTTACCTAAGGGTCATGGTGTAAGTCAAGCGGCTGAAAATATGGTGAAGGATGTGCAAGCTGTCAAGGAAGCTGTCAAGGCTAAATTGGAGGCAACGTGATTGAAGAATAAAGATGCTGCTGACAAAAAGAAGCGGGTCAAGGTGTTCAAGGTGGGAGATGAAGTGATGGTTTTTCTTCGCAAAGAGCGTTTTCCTGTTGGTACGTACAAGAAATTGCAACCCTCGCAAGTATGGACCATTCAAGGTGACACGCAAAATTAATGACAATGCTTATGTGGTGGCTCTTCCGGATAATTTGAACATCTCCAACACCTTCAACGTTGCTGACATCAATGAGTATCATGCGGATGGAGTGCTTTATCCTGATGAGAACTCGGGGTCGAGTTCTTTAGAGGTGGAGGAGACTGATGTAGGAGAGCAGATCGGCCGAAGCAACGACTGAGCGCCCGCCTGGTACCTTGCGAGCGCCCGCCTGAAGCCGGGCAAAACTTTATGGCGAAATGAGCGCCCGCTTGGGCCTTATCAAGCGCCCGCCCGCTTGTCGGGCGGATTTGTCCCAGACTTGCGTATTTTCGATTTTTAGCAGATTAGCTTGGTTATTTTTGGTATTTTCGGATATATTCTTTATTTTAGGTTAAGTTATTTGGTAGGAGTATAAATACTCTTTTCTTTCATTGTTTTAGGGTTACAATTTTTATTATTCAATTGAACTTTGTTCTTGGAGATTTATCTCTGTTCTTGGTGGATTCCAAGATTATCGTGTTTAAGGGTGCTTCGCTTGAAGGCTCTTGTGTGTAGTGCGCTACTCACGAATTCTATCGCTTCCGTGTTGCGTCAGTATGTCTATTTCTAAAATCTATATATTAAAGGGGATATTAATTTTTTTTGGGAGATATATTTGTCTCGTCAAAATAGTGGTGTTACCAGCGGTGTTGCCACCGGTATTACCATACGGGTTTTGGTAATAGGTTCATCATTTCATTACACAAATATAATTAATGTTGATAATATTATTTCCCATTTTATTCGTATTGTTGGACCAAATAACAAGTCAAGGTTGATCAGATTTTGAGCTATGTTTGAGTGATCATGTGGAATAAAAAAGAATTACATGTAATGGTGAGTTACAAATAAAAGATTTTGAGCTATGTTCAAGTAGGTACCAAGTCTTTGGTGCCTATATAAGTTCAAGGCTGGACAAGAGTCATTTACACACAGTTCCAAAGCCAAAATCTGCACTTACAATTATTACACACTCGAAGTGTTATCACGAGTATTACCCAACATCCCATCCAACATCAGTGAGCTGAAGTATATTAGCTCTCATTATTTGAGTGTTGGTGAGTGTGTTCTTGTGAGAGTGTATTCTAGAGTAGTAACCCATTCCAGAAATTATTCATGTATTATCTTTACGGAACTTCCGGCCTTGTATATATATATATATAACTCATATTTATAGAAGGTCTTTGCATTCAAGCTCCCTCAAATTATATCTTTATTTAACTTGAGCAAAATCTACTCTCTCTTGCGTGTTTAAAGTCTTGCTGCAAACTCCTTTTCAAAGTGTTTTTATTCTTAAGGTTGTGAGATTGTCGCCAAAGTGTTATTGTTGGTATTTCAAACACTTGGGATAACACCCATGAGTTTTTCCCACAAAACAAAGCCATTGACATTTTTCAAACTTGTTTATTAGTTCTTCTTGTATCATCATTTTATCTCCTTCATTTTGTTTTTGTTCCATAATTAGTAATAATGACAAATATGCACCATTTTTTGTTTTGAATTTTATTGTTGTAGTCAATTATCTTATTTGTAAGACTATTCTTTAATATAAAAAATAATAATCAATTGCTTGATCAGCACTTGTATGTTTTTAGTGCATGATATTTAAATGGATATATGTGATATCCCCCGTCCCACATCGGAAATATGTGGGAATTGAGTGTGCTATTTAGAAGGCCCATACACTCTTACTAAGCATCAAACCATCCATTGGACTTTTGGAGGCCTGTGGTGGGCTGTGGTTAACTCAATTGAGGAGATGCTTGGTGGGCTAGTGTGTGGTACCTAGTAGCGGGTCGGGCTTGCTGGCTCGGGTCATTACAAATGGCATCAGAGCGGAACCCCGGTCTTAAGGCTTGCGAGCTAGCCCGGGGGTATGTCTGGGTATTGATTGACCTTGCCAAGGACGGGAAGGGTTTGAGTGGGGGAGATTGTGACATCCCCTATCCCACATCGGAAATATGTAGGAATTGAGAGTGCTATTTAGAAGGCCCATACACTCCTATTAAGCATCAAATAAGCCATTTGACTTTTGAAGCGGGCTCGGTTCGTTACAATATATGCTCATACTTTGACATCAATCAAATAAAGAACATATTGATGTATACGACTGCTAGAACCCTCATTAGTTTGAGAGATACCGTAACCTCCTTTAATTATCTTGGATATATGTGTATCGGCATGAAGTGCTTCACATTGACTTAAGCTCATTTTATATTATGTGCTTTTGTTAAGTATTATTTTTTTCGCCAATAAAGATCAAATTAGAGACGTCAATTATCAAAGAGGTAACATTTGTAAAAAGTTACCATCCTTCAAAAGGATAAGTTAATTCCAAGAAATTATGCTCTCTGAAATAATTGTCAGAACTATTGAATTCAATGCATGTTAAACGGACATGAGGAGACACATGATAATATAAAAATTATATCCTGTCATTCAACATGAAAACATGATATCATAATTTTTAGAAAATCCAAGACCAAAACCATCCTGTTAGTCTATAGTGGATGTACGTCCTTAAAGTGTGAACTACTTCAATTTACGTGTTCTTGTATTTATATTTAAAATATATATCTTTTGATGTGTGGTTAGAAATGAAGAACTTGCAGGCATAAACTCATGGTAAATTGAAATAATCATAAATAAATAAGACAATATAAGCAAGATGAAACATTCAGTCACAAAAGACTCAAAGAGCTAGCAATCATTAATAATCAATTTTAGAAATAAAAAATCTGGGTTATAGGAAGGGTTTATTACCTCATAATGTGAGTTACATCGCCACAAATGTCTTCAAAAATGCCATTTGGTTTGATTATCATGAAGATAATGTTTATATACCTACATAATTTCATGGTAAGATACATTACAATGTATATTGAAAACAATTAAAGTAGTGTTGATTATGTTTTGAAAAAACAATATATGACAACATCATAATAGGACTTTCATTTATTAATTAGTTATATTATGTGTTTAATAAAGATATTCTTATTTCTTTGTTATAACTATATTTTTTTTTATTCTTGAGGGAAAACCAATCTTCCAGTTATAATCGTAATATACATTAAGCAATTTTTTTTTCAATCACACACTATTGTTTAGGCTGCATGAATGAGCTTTAGTGAAATAGATAGTCACATTTGGTACTTTTCCGATAATAACAATAGTAAAATTATTACAAGAACATATTGGAAACACCAGTAGAATATTTACACATTAATCATGTTATCAAATAGTTTCACCCCTACGAATGACTTAATTGTAAAAGAGTATTTAGTTAAATTTGGATTTCTATTTTTGTTTGTATCATTTTGTTTGGCCACTTATAAAACCAATGTAAATTTTTATACATTATTTTTCTATTATACCATTCGTTAAGTTTAACATCTTGCAAGCTAATTAATATTAGTTAGTATAAAAACAAGGCACAGATTCTCATGTACATATTATTAAAGACGGGTATACTAGGAATTATAAAAATTGAACAAGTCATTAATTGAGGTTTCTTAAACTACGAAATTTTGTCTTGAGGCCAAACATAGTGAGACGGAGGGAGTATATTTTTTCAACACCAAGATGACATTTCAAAAGGACCTCAACGGTCGCACTATCATACAAGTTATGACAATCAACCTTTGTAATTTGTAATAGCAGGACACATAACCCCACAAGACACTTGAGTTAAATTAATGGAATAACTAATATTTGGGCCAACCAACTTTGCAATATTATTCACACACATAAGCCTAATTCGCCACATTATTTCCATTGGCCTCTTATGTGTCGTAATATTAAATCTTGCGACTATATATACATAATATATATACATATATATATATATACATATATATACATATATATACATATATATATATATATATATATATATATATATATAGAGAGAGAGAGAGAGAGAGAGAGAGAGAGAAAGAGAAATGCATGGAGATTTTATATTAATATTCATCTATAATAAGTGTAGAAAGAGCACAAGCAATTAAGGAACAATCGAAAACAACATTCATTTTTAACTCATTTCATGTGACATGTTTTGATCATTTGCAAGAAGCAGAACAAGAAAATTTCATATTTGATAAGCCTAACCATGATTTGAATATATATATATATATATATATATATATATATATATATACAATCAAAAATATTTGATTAGCTCTTTACCTTTATAGGATTTATCTCTAAATTATCGATATGCCTAAATCTATTAGAATAATAAGAAAAACAAAATCATAAAAATCTAAATTTTTATTTACCATTTGATAAATTTTGATCACGCTCATGTAGAAATACGAAGATTTCATATATACATATTAGCAAACTAAAAACACGCTGACATATCCAACGATTTGATAAAAACCAAAGAATCAAAGAAAATAACTCACTTGAATGATCCGGTATCAAAACCAAAAGTCCCGGCTGATTAATGATAAGAATGGTGAACTTCGATCAACAATAGGTATTGAGAGGGAGAGAGAGAGGTGAAGGGGAAAAGCGGCGGCAGGGGAATACTGTATAGCATAGAGATATATATAGACACACATATATATGTTACAAAACCCTAATATATTGTTCTTTTATTTACTATAATGCCATTAAAAACAAAGGTGGAAAACACATAAAGACAAAATTACATATTAAAACATCCATTTATTATCAAAGGTTCAAAAACTTATTTATGTAATTTTTAATCAAGTAAAAATGTCAACGCTTGAAGAAAGATTCACTTAACAAAATTTGTATTATTATTGAATGTAGATTCTCCGCCTTGGATTGCTAACCCCGATTGCATACTTAATCTTTTTATTTATTTGTTTTCCGTAAATTTTTGTTACTTTCATTAAGTTCCATACTATCTTTGTTAGTATTAGGGGCTAAACTGAATAACATGGTTAACATTTAAGATCACTTTGTCATTTAGTCTTCTTCAAAATTGGGCACCTCTGGCCCATGGCCTCGAAGGCGTGCGCCTCTTTTTTCAAAAAAAAAAACGTTGTGATTTTGTTATTTTAACAACAACAACAACAACAAAGCCTTAGTCCCAAAATAATTTGGGGTCGGCTAACATGAATCCTCATATGTCATCGGGCTAAAAGGAAGAGAGAAAGAGAAAGAGAGGGAGAGAGAGAGAGAGAGAGAGAGAGAGAGAGAGAGAGAGAGAGAGAAGAGAGGAAAAAGATGGAGAAATAAAATAAAATAAATAAATAAATAAATAATAATAATAAAAAGTATGATCAACCCCTATCATTCACATGAATTTTCGCACTCCACTCCGGCCTCTTCAACGCCACATCTTCATCCACTCCGAGTAAACTCATATCATTTTCAATCAGCTTAATCCAAGTTTGCTTGGGTCTTCCCTACCCCTCGCCATTTTATAACTTCTCCACTCTTCAGGCCTCCTAACCGGTGCATTACTCGGTCTCCGTCTCACATGACCAAACCACCATAGACGATGCTCCCTCATTTTATCCTCAATGGGCGCAACTCCTACATTACCCCTGATCACCTCATTTCTCAATCGATCTTTTCTTGTATGCCCACACATCCATCCTAGCATACACATCTCCACTACATTCATCTTATGAATATGACACTGTTTCACGGCCCAACATTCAATGCCATAAAGCAGTGCAGGCCTAATTGCCGTACGATAGAATTTTCCCTTTAATCTATTTGGCATGCCACGATCACAAAGAAACCCTGTGGCACTCTTCCACTTTAACCAACTTGTTTTAATCCTATGAGCCACATATCCATCCAATTCTCCATCTTTTTGGATAATAGATCCAAGATAGCGAAAGAACTCGGATGCTTGGACAATCTTTCCATCGAATGTGATCACTCCTGCCTCTCTGCTTCCAACTTTGCTAAATTTACACTCCATATATTCAGTTTTGCTTCTGCTTAACCTAAAACCTCGAGATTCCAAAGTGCGTCTCCACAACTCCAATTTACTTTCAACACCTTCTTTTGTCTCATCAATCAGCACAATATCATTTGCGAACAACATATACCATGGAATATCATCTTGGATTGACCTCGTCACTTCGTCCATTATTAGGGCAAAGAGAAAGGGACTAAGTGCAGAGCCTTGATGCACTCCAATCGTGATAGGGAACTCTTTTATCTTCCCAACGCTTGTCCGTACACTAGTACTAACTCCATTATACATGTCCTTGATAATATCAATATATTTCTTTGAAACGCCTTTCTTTACTGAAGCCCACCAAAGTACCTCTCTTGGCACTTTATCATACGCCTTCTCCAAATCAATGAAAACCATGTACAAATCTTTCTTTTTATCTCGATATTTCTCCATGATTTGTCTCATAAGATAGATTGCGTCCAGAGTCGATCTGCCGGGCATAAATCCAAATTGGTTATCCCAAATATTCACAATTTTTCTTATCCGTTGTGCAATCACTCTTTCCCAAAGTTTCATAGTATGGCTCATTAGTTTGATCCCTCGATATTTGGCACAATCTTGGGCATCACCTTTGTTCTTATACAAAGGGATTAGGGTACTTTTCTCCACTCCAATGGCATTCTGTTACTTCTCCATATCTTGTTGAATAGTGTTGTTAACCAATCTATTCCCCTCTCCCCAAAACATCTCCACACCTCAATTGGTATTCCATCCGGCCCTACGGCTTTCTTTAATCCAATCTTTTCATCGCCATTTCCACTTCACCCTTTTGAATTCGCCGCATAAAATCTCGATTAATCATACTCGAAGGGATAGTTATATCTCCAATATCCTGCTCTTGATTGCCATTAAACAAGGTATTGAAGTACGAACTCCACCTATCTTTTATCTCTTTATCCCTGACCAACACTCTTTGGTCTACATCCTTAACACATTTAACCCTCCCAATGTCCCGTGTCCTCTTATCCCTCATACGAGTAAGTCTATAGATGTCTTTTTCCCTTTCTTTTGTATCCAATCTATCATAAAGTTTCTGATTTACCTTTGCTCTTGCATCTTTTACTGCTTTCTTTGCTTCTCTTCTAGCCTCCTTATACCTCTTATAGTTCTCCTCACTCCTGCATTTTCCCAATAATTTATAGCATTCTCGCTTGCTCTTTATTGCTTGCTTTACTTCCTCATTCCACCATGATGTGTCCTTACTTTGTGGCACACTTCCTTTAGATTCTCCAAGGACTTCTCTTGCCACCTCTTTTATGGTATTCTCCATCTTAGTCCAGGTCGAATCTATATCCATATCCTCCATATTACCCGACCAAATACCAGTAGTGGCCTTCTTAGCTAGAAACCTCTGTTGGTTCTCCCCTTGAAGCCTCCACCACTTGATTCTAGGTTCTACTAGTGGTTTTCTCTTCTTTGAAATTATCCTACTTCGAAAATTGAGTACCACAAGTCTATGTTGAGTTACAGTACTTTCACCTGGAATAACCTTGCAGTCAGTGTAACTCTTTCTACAAGCATTTCTCACTAAGAAGAAGTCAATCTGACTTGCATTACATCCACTTCTATAGGTCACCAAGTGTGATTCTCTCTTCTTGAACCAAGTGTTCATTATACTCAAGTCATATTCCATCGCAAACTCCAGGATCCCGTTCCCTGCTTCATTCCTCTCCCCAAAACCAAAACCTCCATGAATGCTCTCAAAGTCGTGTCGACTAGACCCCACATGTCCATTAAGATCGCCACCAACGACTAACTTCTCACCACTAGGTACGCGTTGCACAATCTCTTCTAAATCTTCCCAGAACTCTTGTTTAATAGATGCGTCCAACCCTACTTGTGGTGCATAGGCACTAATAATAGTTATAATCTCATCACTAACTACAAGTTTAATACCAATAATCCGGTCACTCTTCCTGTACACCTCCACCACATCATCGATATACTCCTTGTCAATACTGATACATACTCCATTCTTACCCTTCTCCTTTCCTGAATACCAAAGCTTAAAAAACCCCAAGGTGCTATTTCTTTAGCTTTCTCTCCAACCTACTTAGTTTCTTGTAGACACATTATGTGAATCTTCCTCCTCCTCATAACCTCCACCACTTCTGCTGATCTCCCTGTCAAAGAGCTGTTATTTTAACAACGTTTTCAAAATAAACGTTATAGAATTAATTGTATTACAACGTTAGGCAACAAAACGTTGTAGTAAATGATTTACAACAACGTTTTTCCCGTAAAACGTTGTAAAGGTACAACGTTTATCTAGACAAACGTTGTCTAATTTTATTTGTACAACATTTCCGCAAAACGTTGCAGGTGCTAATGTACTACAACATTTTTTTAAGTAAAAAAACTGATTGTCCTGCGTGAAGTGGCGCTAAACCCAATTTATTTCCGCACCTAAACAATTCAACAAAAAGTTACAATGTTAATTGGAATTAAAAGAAAAGATAAAATATTTCAAACTACAAAACCCTTCTATGCCCTTTGCTTAATCAGTACACCACGTATTCACAATTGCAATAGAAACCAAACAATGAATTGCGGCTCTCTCTGCGAAGAAGGCGATTGAAGTGATTTCTCCTTGGACGCCGACAACTGAAGCGATTTCTCCTTGGACGTCGGCGACTGAAGATATCCCCACAACTCTCTTCCTCCTAAGGTGGTTTTCTCTCTCTTGTTCACCAATTTTGTATTTCAATTTCCCTCAAATTAGTCTTCGATTACTACTGTATACAAACTTCTCTCTTGATAATTCTTCTTTGTTGAGCAGCGGAGTCTCTTGTAATTGGGTGAAAGGTTTAATTGAGGCTTAATTTTGAGGCTCGTTTGACATCAAAGAGGATTTGGTTAGTACAGTAAGTGGTGGGTAATATTTCTTTCTTTCTGCAATTCTACTGTATCCCTTCTCTTTAACTGATATGTAATTCAAGTGGTTGTGTATTTAGTTGGTTAATATTTGTGAATTTTCAATTTGTTAAAGGTTTGAAATTTTATGGGTGACTTAGAATTTTGGGGATATTGAAGTTTGTAAGGATTTAAAACTTCCAGTAGCTCACTGATTTAGGCTCCGTTTGTTTCGCGTAAAATAATTTCCGGAAAATGATTTTCCATAAAATGTTTTCTGAAAAATGACATAAACATGTTTTTGGTTGTTTGGTAAATCTAAGGAAAATGTTTTCCGGAAAATATTTCCATATGAAAAAAATAATAATTTAATATGAGGAAAAGAATTATTATGAGAAAAAAAAAATTGAATGTGGGTGGGGATTTTGGGTTGGGGTGGGATGGGTGGTTATGGGGGGTAGGTAGGGGTGGGGTGGGGTAGGTGGGGGTGGGGTGGGGGAGGTGTTCAAAAATAATTTTAATATGAGTAAAAAAGTTTTTTTTTTCTTTTTTTTTTTGGGTGGGTGGGGGTGGGGGTAGGTGTGGGGGTAGGGAGCGCGAATGTGGGAGTTGTTAGAAAATAATTTTAATAAGAGTAAAAAAAATGGTGGGGGTGGGTAGGGTGAGGGTGGGGTAGTGGGGGTGGGGTGGGTGGGGTGTAGGGTTTTGAGGGTCCATGCGCAGCGGAAGACGGCAATAACAAATCAACAAAACTCTAAGCCCCAAGATCCATTCATGATGATTAAATTAATAGGAAGATGAATTTAGAATACTAACCGTTGTTGTGCGTTTAAAATTTTCAGATCTTCAAATCTTCAAGTCTTCAAACTTTAGATTTGATCTCCTCGTTCTTCATGTTATTCAGATCACGATCACAGGAACATGAATTTTGATTAGCTAAAGCAAGCATCCTCTATGTGTATCCACATGCGAACGAATATCTAGAACAATTCTAGATCTGGATTGCTAGACCCATTAGAAAACACATTTTTCTTGTCGCGCCCCAGACCCGTGGTCCTACTTGGCCCCACGCTCGGGACACGAGTGGAAGACGTTATAAAACACTTTTAGAAAAAAAAAAATCGAAATGTACTTTCATAAAGTTTAACAAAATTCACACTCGAAGTTCAAAGACTTCATTTAACTTTCAAACAAACTTTACAAACAGCTTTCACAACGAAAGTACTTAGCCCGAAGGCTTACAAACTTTTATACAAATGTACATACACCAACATTATCCAAAATAATGGTGTTACAAAATGATGAAGTCATGGAAACTCTACCCAATAGGTTTTACATTTACATAATGTAACATTTACAAAACAAATCCCAAATCTTACCACTGTAACGTCCTCCTGTGCCAAACTGTCCTATCCCGTGGACTCGCCTTTATCTAAAACAGTAAACAAATAAAGGGGTGAGAATGAATCTCAGTAAGCTACTAAAATGCAACTACGTTTCATGCTATAATGATAAGTATAACGAACAATATCATAAGCATCACATAGCATGAGAGGCAAAGCTAACTCATAATACCACACATACAACGATGTAACACTCACAAGGATACTTAGTCAAGGTTTACCGAAAGAACATAACCGTCGATACTTAGCCAAGGTTTACCGAAAGAACATAACCATCTGGGAATACCATTTAAGAAAACCATCTGAGAAAATCATCTGAGCAGCATAAATAGCTGAAGCCGGGATCCCGGAAACCAACCATAACCATAAGAACCAAAGTAACGACAGGGAAAATATGACACAAAGTCATAACCCAAATGCTCACTCGAGGGAGCTAACTCATCCCATCCAAGGCCAATCTGGACTGGGGAAAATAGGTCCAGTGGAAAAGTCTTATAGTGAACTTGGCTGTGTGCCACTATAATTCTTTCCACCTCCACTCGATTAGAAAAAAGGTCCAGTGGAAAATCCTTATAGTGAACTTGACTGTGTGCCACTATAATCCTTTCCACCTCCACTCGATAACACAAAACCAGCTGGACTTTCAAGCAAAGCACTGTAATAAATACTTGCTTAAACAACAATCGGAGGCAATGATTCCAAAGTAGAGAACCAAGCCAAACACATCACAAGAAGCACAAAAAAGAATCACTCATAAGAGTTCCCAATAACATTGACATTTAAATCATAAACATAACATTGTACACATATGAAACCAAATCATCATCTACCATTTTAGCTTCCCAAAACACTTAAAACTAGGACACAAAACCTAGCCCAAGATTGGGTCATAAACCAAGTCAGTGAAACAATTTATTTTTTCAGCAAAAGTGGGCGCCCGCCCGCCCTCATCTTGGGCGAACAGCCGCCCGCCCGCCCTCATCTTGGGCGAACGCCCAAGAGCCCTGTTTTAAAAATTCCTTTTCAGTTGTTTTGGGCGCCCGCCCGGCCCCATAGTGGGCGACCGCCTAAAAACCCTGCCAAGCCAAAATTGCACAATTTTCACTCCTTTCGTTTCACCGCCCCAAAAGTACAACACTGTTGGTCCCAAAGAGCAACAAGGGTATGAAAAATAGCTAGAGGGGGGGTGAATAGCTGTTTTAAAATTCTTTTCGTACCCTTGATAAACTCAATTGCAAATACGCACTTTATCAAATAAGCGTTATGATAGACGCCTAAGTGAGTGAGTGAAATGCACATCGGAATTTAGTAATGTAAATAGGCGTAAAGTATGATAAAGGGGTCGCACACACACTCTAAGTATTTTGGCTCAAAGTGGGTGAAATAAGAAACTAAGGCAAATGATATAACAAACACAACACGGTTCAATCAATCAATCTACAATAAATAAACATTCAAATAGTTAGATATGATATGACTTGAAATGAAATAGCAAGATAATAAGTACGAGCTATTTGGAGAGGTTCGATCGGGAAAATGATCTGCGTCCTCTACCAAGATGGTTAGTCTTGGATTTCTAATGGAGATCTTATATAATGAGAGAGTGTTACAAAATACAATCGTTTGAGCTTATACACTAACTAAAGATCTATTTATATGAAAGAACAAATCCTGGACAATAACCGGTGTATCTCAAAAAGAAAGATCTAAGTGATCAAACTTAAAAAGGTGCGAGTGTGATTTTAGATTCAAGGCTCTTTAGATCTTTGAGATTGAGAGCACAAGAAAACTAAAGTGTTATCGCTTGAAGATCTGGGCTAAGGATGAAGTTATGAAGATGTTCTTGAGAATTCTGGAAATAACAAAGGCAATCTTCAAATCTTCAACAAATGCTTGAGAGAGAAATTCTTGAAATTCTTAGCAAAACTCAGCAACTTCAAAATATTGAAGTTATGGGGTATTTATAGTGAAATCCCAAAAACTAGCCGTTGGAAATCCTTGGTGAGTCAGAGAAAGGACGGATGTGCTGTCGCTCATTGAGTGGAGCACGTGTCCTTTTATAGCCGTTAGACACATAACACAACTGTGACCGTTGTGGACAGGTGTCCTCAATTTGGACGCACACGTGTTATTTAACCATCGTTTGAATCATTGGCGTAGTTTGAATTCTCTTCAAGTCTTTGAATCTTCATTAAATCACTGAGTGTTAAACACACTACGTTGAGGCGCATGAGCTAGAGAGGCGCATGAGCCAATGGGGCGCATGAGTTAATGCTAGGTGCATACTCATGCGCGCGCACCAATGAGCCGCATGGCGCGTGGCTTGGAGGCGCATGGTGCATCGCTTGAAGGCGCATGGCGCATCGCTTGAATTCACACAGTGATTTTCTTGAATCTTGATCTTCTTGCCCTATTTCTAAGCCTATTCTATTACAATGGACAACCTAAAAAATGAAGTATAAATACTTCTTACATGTGGGTCTAAAGTACATGAAATAAAACTTAGGTGATGGATCAATCAAATCTAATCAATCCTATTACATTAAAATTGAGATATATGTGGGCATACCCAACAATCTCCCCCTATTTGATTGATGCCATTACCTACTATATCAAGGACAAACATTATACTTGATAATAACATGTCCAAATAAATTATATTGGTAAATCATATCTCAAGTTAATGCACACACTAGTCCAAGATATAAATTTCCAATCTATTCCAATAAAGATAAAACATTACAAATGGAAAGATAGAAACAACAGTTTATAACACATTCAAAATGATATGAGTTTTAGTTTTGAAATGTGTTTAAACAAAGTTTAAACTCAATGCATGAAAATATGAAGCAGTTCAAATATAATGCATATGATTTTAAACAAAACATTCATTGTTCTACAAACAAGTAGTTTGAGTGAACAAGGTTTGAGATAAACGTGATGCTTTGTTCTCATTAATACTTGGGATGTAGAAGTTACAGATTACAAGTATTGAACAGAACAAAATCAAAAGAGGTGCTAAAACATGTAAGCACGAAAATCACTATCTTCAAAAGGGTTTTACTAACAACAAAAAATTCTAACAACTTACAATCAAAGAAAACTAAGGATTAGGAGGCGCGTCTTCATCCTTCAATCCTTCTTCTATTTCTGAAACGGAGCACTGGATTTTCTTGGAAAGTTGATAGGCGCGGTTGACATTAGCATGAGTGTCAGTGAGAAGAGTATGAGTTTCAGTGACACTGTCTCTGATGTAGTGCAAGTGCCCATCATTGATAGTTTGATACTCATCAATGGAGCGCTGAGTAATTTGATGCTGCTGAGAGACATTTTCTTCTAAAATTTGAAGATGTGCTTCAATAGCATTCTGAGCAGTGATAATGTCAGAGGAAATGTGATCTGCGCATCTATCAGCACTCAGCAGCAGTGAAGTGAGTGACAATCATTTCTTTCAAAACATCCAACTTTGAGACTAGAACATTCATGTTGGACTGAGATGCAGCAGACTGAGGTATGAAGATAGGCGCAGCAGATGAGGTGTGCGCCTGATCAGGTTGAGCTTGTACCTGAGTCTGCGCCGGAGGAGTAGGAGCAGAAAGTTTGTCCTTGATTAAAGTCATCTCCCCCTTAATGGTAGCGATCTCTTCAGATTGATCAGTCAGCATGGAAGTGAGGAGCTCAAATTAAGACGCAATCTGAGTCTGACCTTGTTCTAACTTAGCCTGCCCCTGCTGCAAAGATTTAAAAATAGAAAGTACCTCACTCAAATCTGAAGGAGCAGATGGAGGAGGCTCAGGGGAGGATAGGGGCGCATGAGAAGGGGAACGGGTTGATGGAATATCTTTCTCCCCCTCACTTGAATCATCATCTCCAAATAATTCTTTTCTGAGATCTTGCCTGAATTTTTGTTGAGTGGGAGATATAGGAATTGTAGGAACTAGAGGGGGTGCAGCAGTTGTAGATGGAACTGGAGACACACGGGGAATGGGGGCGCGTTGAGGTGGCGCGTGTTGAGTAGGCGCGGGATCGACTGTTCCTTTCTCAGCATCTGCGCTTGAACCAGCGCCTTTCTTGCGTTCCTTCTTTTCTAACTCAGCTGCTTTCTTGGCTCAAAAATCTTCATCTCGTTTCTTTTGAGCCTCAAGTCTGCTAGCTTCCTGCGCAATCCTTAGATCTCTATCCTCATCAGATTCAAATCTAGTGCGCTTGATAGCAGCTCTAGGAGGGTCATCAACAATCCTTTTGCCCTTGCTCTTTTCTGCGCCTGCAACGGTTTCTGCGCGTTGACTGGCGCCTTCAGAATCTGCGCTCTTCTTTGTTGGTGCGCCTTTAGGAACTGGCGCATCATCTGATTCAGTATCTTCATCAACTAACCCTTCAATAGATTTGATCCGAATTCCCGTTGTGCGCTTCACAGGCTTCTTCCTGCGCTTTTTAAGATCCAAGTTGGCTTTTCCAAAAATTGGAACGTCATCAGATTTGTACACAGGGTTCTCACTCAAAAACTTGACTAACTCAGGATAAGTTAGGAAAATTTTAGTAAGGATTCTGCAGTGAGTTTTGAATTTGGTTCTCCCATCAGCCTTATTTTTGTTGTATTTATCAATCTGGTCAGACAAGGTCTTGAACAGAATTTGAGGCCAATTCAATCTAGTCTTTCCCATGATGGCAGCAGTATATTCTCACTGCTCCACAGTGAATCTATTCACATTCCCGGTCTTAAACACGATCGAAGTATCAACAAGATGCGCTATATGAGCGAGCAGATCTCCACCATCTCTTATCTCAACATTTTTGATGTTGTTTAGAAGAGTAAGAATTTTGAGATAGGTACGTGCTACAACATTCTGATCTGCAACTGAGTAAGAGTTTGGTTGTCTAGAAACACCCTGAGGGCCAGTAGTGCTGAAACTCGCGATGTTCTTGATTGTGCCCGTAGAGATAGTTATAGCCACATTCTGAACGGTGGCGCATATCCTATAGCGCACATATCCATCAGCAGGAGTCTCAACTAGAGCAGTGGTTGAGAAGAATTCATCAACGAGGAGCGGAGAAAAGATTGGTTGATCCAGCGTGAATAAAGGAGTGAGTCCAGCGATGTGAAGGGTTGAAAGGATTTCAACTCCCATTGGATCAAGTGAGAGCTCAGCAAGATCAACTGTCTCACCAGGTCTGAAATTTGCAGGGTCCTGAAAAGTAAACATTTGAGTGAAGTTAGTAGTATATTAGGTGCATAGAAACATAATAATGTGCAAGGAAATATTAGGCGCATGGGTTGATTAGGCGCAGATCATTAATAAACACAAAGGGCGCATAAAAATGAGAGGCGCATAAGCAAATTAGCGCATAAGATAACAAGGCGCATTAAGAATGGTTCTATGTAGAAACTAAGGAAAAATTAAACATAGAAATATGACTAAGTATAAAGTTAGGCGCATAAAAGTTTTAGGCGCAGAATGACTTAGGCGCATACATGTGATGAGGCGCAAAAGACATTCAGGCGCATAAAGAAATTAGGCGTATAAGTTTGTATTTAGGCGCATAACATATGTGAAATTTTTACTTAGTAAAAAAGCACACAAAAACACACAAACAAGTATACATAATCATGCAAGCAAACAAGATCAAACATGAAAAATTTTGAAAAACACGTTTTTGAAAATTTGAAACCCAAGTTATGGGAAAATAACGAAGAACACGAAGAACATGTCTTGAGTGCTTGAAGAACACCAAGAACACATAAAACGTGAAACTTCACCAAATCAAGCACACAATATATCAAAATGACCGCAATAAGACAAGGATCACAAATAAGTAAACCAAAACTAGAACAAATTAACAACGAATCCAGAAAATGGATTTAAAGACCCAAAAATTTGAAAAGTCAAAAACTTAAGATTTTCAGATTCGCAACAAAGATAGCATTGATCGTTAAAATTTTGGATTCAAAAGACTCGAAATCACGAAATGAAGATAACCCAACAAACGATTTCGAAAACGGATCACCGAGTCAAGATTAAACAAAGAAAAGTTGAACTCGGTTTTAGGAACACGAAAACCCAGAAAACGAAAAAAAATTGCGAAAATTAAAGAGTTTAAGGTTCAAGAGATCATACCATTTCGTCTTGTGATGCTTTAGATGCTTTCTTAGGACCCATATATGAAATGTATAAGAACAAATAAAATAAATATATATAGAGAGAAAGAGAGAAAACGAGAGAGAGAGACGGGAGAGAGAGCAAAGAGAGAGAGACGAGTCGGGATAGAGAGAGAGAGAGAGAGTAGGGGTGAGTGAATATATATAGGTAGGTAATGACTATAAATGGGGTTTAGGGTTTCTAGGATGGGAGGTGAAGAGATGGGCATTTATGAGGGATATTGGTGAGTTGAAAGGCATTAAATGCTGAATGACACAAAGATGTCATGATGTGACATTTTGGGTATAAGAAAAACTTCTCCACTTTCCCTATAAGTGTATGAGCAATTTTGACTAATTTTTGCACAAACCCCAAAAACATCGGTTTTGGTGTAAGTTTGGGGTGCAAGAAATATATCCCAAAAATATAAGATTTTTCAAAAAACGTAAAACGAGGGAAAAATTTAATTGCACAAGTACCCTTAAACAATTATGGAATGTCAAAAGACAGAAATTCCTATAATAAATGAATAGAATAAACGTACCTGGTACTTGTGAAACTTTAATGCGCTCAATCATTGAAATAATAAATTTGAAGCATTGAATACCCGTTTGCAATAAATGTGCACGTGAATTTGCACTTATAGCGCGCTAGATTGCTTGGGGGCGCGCAGAGTATGATAGGTGCAGTACTCATCTAGGCGCGCAATGAGAGAGAGAGGCTCGCATTGATGTTGGGCGCGCAGAATGAGGGGCGCGCAGGGATGTGAGGTGCGCACAGATTTTGGGGCGCATAGAATGTCAGGCGCGTATGAGAATGTGAGTTGGGCGCGCATAGAGTTTCCTTGAGACTTTGAAATTGATCTATCCTTTTTAATACCTAGTATACTCATATAACTCAACAAAACATACAATTATTAGTATTGACAAAACTATATTGAATTTTAGTTGAGTTCAAGCATACCCATTTCACCTCTAAAAAAGATGAACCGTTTCGCGTTGAGTGCTTTCGTTAAAATATCGGCGATTTGATAGTCGGTTCCCACGTGTTCCAAATGTATATTTCCTTTCTCCACATGGTCTTTGAGGAAGTGATACTTGATGTCGATGTATTTGGTTTTTTAGTGCATGACAGGATTTTCAGAAACGGCAATTGTTGATGTATTGTCACAGTAGATGGGACAAATTTCTTCAATGATATCATAGTCCACCAATTGCTGCTTCATTAATAGTATTTGACAGCAACAACTTCCCGCAGCGATATATTCAGCTTCAGTTGTTGAGACAGATACAGAAGCTTGTTTCTTACTTGCCCATGACACAAGTCGATATCCGAGGAAATGACAAGTGCCACTCGTGCTTTTCCTATCAATTGTGCACGCTGCATAATCCGCATCTGAATAACCTACAAGTTTAAAATTTAAATCTTTGGTGTACCAAAGTCCAAGGTTAACAGTGCCCGAGAGATATCTTATAATACGTTTCACAGCAATTAAGTGTGCTTTTCTAGGGTCAAATTGATAACGAGCACAAACACAAACACAAACACTAAACATAATATCGGGCCGACTAGCAGTAAGATAAAGGAGTGAGCCAATCATACCTCGATAGAGCGTTTGATCAACACGTTTACCTTTTAAATCTTTGTCGAGTTTGTTGCCGGTGGCCATTAGAGTATCATATGCTTTGGCGTTCTCAAGTCCAAATTTCTTGATTAAGTCCTTTGTGTATTTGGCTTGATTGATAAATATGCCTTCATTCATTTGCTTGATTTGAAGCCCGAGGAAGAATGTGAGTTCTCCCATCATGCTCATTTCAAACTTGCTCTTCATTAGTTTCTCAAAGCGCTTGCACAACAATTCATTAGTAGAACCAAATATAATATCATCAACATAAATTTGAACAAGTAATTTATGACCATTATGCTTGGCAATGAAAAGAGTTGTATCGATTTTACCACGAGTGAAGCCTTTTTCAATGAGAAACTTGGATAGTGTATCGTACCATGCTCTTGGTGCTTGCTTGAGCCCATACAAAGCTTTCTGGAGTTTGTACACATGATTTGGAAATTGTGAATCTTCAAACCCAGGTGGTTGAGCAACGTAGACTTGTTCTAGGAGTTCACCATTTAGAAACGCGCTCTTCACATCCATTTGATATAACTTGAAGTCCCTGTGAGCGGCGTAAGCTAGAAATAATCTGATAGCTTCAAGTCTTGCTACGGGCGCGAAAGTTTCATCGTAATCAATTCCTTCTTCTTGCCTATAGCCTTGTGCAACCAATCTTGCTTTGTTTCTTGTGATGGTTCCATTCTCATCCATCTTGTTTCTGAACACCCATTTCGTACCAATCACTCCTTGATCATTTGGTCTTGGAACAAGAGTCCAAAACTTACATCGTTCAAATTGATTGAGTTCTTCTTGCATTGCAACAACCCAATTAGGATCTTGGAGTGCTTCATCAGCCTTCTTCGGTTCAATTTGAGAGATGAATGCAGTGTAACTCCTTGTACGAACACCAACGTTTAGATCACCAATGATATTATTGATTGGGTGACCTCTAACTTCACGAATTTTAGGAGGTAAGTTAGGTTGAGTCATAGTAACTTGAATGTCTTCAATTGGTACATCTTCACCAGATTCTAAATCATCAAAATTTGGGGGTTGAATTGGTGTAGAGTTGAAACTTGGGTTTACACCAGATGCAGCAGTAGATATAGGCGCATGAGAGGAATCAAGAGGCGCAACATGTGAGTGAGGCGCAGCTGATGATCCATTTGACGCGCTATATGAGGAGTTAGGCGCAACTGATGTGGATGGATTTCCTTGAGTTGATAGATTCTGATTTTGAGTAGGCGCAACATAAATAGGAGCACCTGTATCATTAAGCTCAACAGAATCATCAGCAATATTTGGAGCCAAATGTGGCTCAAAGAGAGAATGTTCATCAAATATAACATGTACAGATTCAACTATCACTAATGTAGTTCTATTAAAAATGCGAAAAGCTTTAGAATATTTGGCATACCCAACAAAAATACCTTCGTCGGCTTTGGTATCGAATTTACCTCTATGTTCGTTTCCGTTGTAGAGGATATAACATTTGCAACCAAAGATCTTGAAGAATGCAATGTTGGGAGTTCTACCACGCCAAAGTTCATACGGAGTCTTGTTGTGAAGTTTGTTGATGAGGGAACGATTTTGAGTAAAACATGCTGTGTTGATAGCTTCTTCCCAAAAGTACTTAGGCAATTTCGCTTCAGCTATCATTGTCTTTCCCGCTTCAATCAACTTTTTATTCTTTCTTTCCACAACCCCATTTTGTTGAGGAACTCCTGCGGTTGAGAAGTTGTGATCTATCCAATGATCGTCGCAATATCGAGCAACACCGTTGTTCTTGAATTCTGTTCCATTGTCGGATCGAACACTAACGATGTCATCTTCTTTTTGGGTTTGGAGCAGTCTGAATAAGGTGGTCAAAATGTCATAACAATCGTCTTTTGAGATCATCATTCCCACCCATGTGTATCTTGAATAATCATCCACCACAACTAGAGTATACTTGTTCTTGCGAATACTTGCAGTGGTGACTGGTCTAAATAGATCAATGTGGAGCAGTTGCAAATATCTAGAAGTTGAAGGATTGGTCTTGCTGGAGAAATATTTCTTCAGTTGTTTGCCAAGTTGACATGCGGCGCACTTCTTGTCATGATGATCAGCAACCTTGGGAAGTCCTTTAACTAGGTTATTCCTGCTGAGTTTAGATAGATATTTGAAGTTCAAGTGACTTAAGCGCTTGTGCCACAGCCAACTATTTTCGCTCACACTTTTAGCTACAAAACAAAGATTAGTAATAGCGTTCATACTATGGAAATCAATAATGTAAATATTTGTCTTACGATATCCCGTGAGTAATGTAGCTCCAGTTTTGGCATTCTTGATAAGACATTTAGTTGAGGTGAAATGGCATTCTAATCCTTTGTCGCATAATTGAGTTATGGATAATAAATTGTGCTTGAGCCCTTCGACGAGAGAGACTCTTTCAATGCACACTTTGTCTTTCTTGAGCTTTCCATATACAACAACTTGACCTTTGTTATTATCACCAAATGTTACTGAGGGACCTCTTTCTTCATGGACATCTTCTAATAAAGATCCATCTCCAGTCATGTGTCTTGAACACCCACTATCGAGAATCCATTCATAATTTCTAGCTTTTGAAGATCCAGCCATGAAACAAAGAACCTGAAATATAGACATTTAAGCAGGTCCCCTTTATTCATTTTGGGCCCTAGGGTTAGCAACTTTTGACAACCCACTCTTGCTTGACCTTAGGGTTTTTACATCCTTTGGCATTGGGAGTGAATCGCAAAAGGCATTCCACGACCTTGTGTCCAGAACAATCACAAATGGAACAATGATGAAAGCCACCAATCACATGAGTTTTCACAAACTCTTTACTTTTTTTTGGGATTGCATTCTTCTTTGGGTTAGATGGACTATCCTTAACAAAATCCTTCTTTTGAAATTTTGGACCGCTTGATCTAGGAGGGCGCATAGGGCTAGGAGGCGCACGGAGATGAGGCGCGTGGCTCCTAGGCGCATAATGAGCACTCGGAGAAGGAGCACGCTTTGTTTCAAGAGGGATTTTGCTAGAGGATGATTCATCTGTAGCTATATCTTTCCCATTAGCTTTACCAAATTGCTTCGTTGGGTAGACATAATGGAATGTTTGTCTCTTGACTTTTTCCTGTCCTTTACCCATTGAATTAGAATGTTTTTCCTAGGGAATTTCAAAAGTTTGCTGGTTTGTAAATTCACTATCTCTTTCAGCACAGACATCACATTTAAAGTTGGTACTAGTTGATAAGAATCCCAAGCCACTTTTATCACCACTGACTTTTTGGGACTCAAATATATTCTCCATAGTGACACGAGAATTGGACCACTCATTTGTAATATTTTTAAGATCAGTAATTTAAGCAACCAATTCATCGCTTTGAACTTTAAGAAGTGAGTTTTGTTCTGTTAGAAAAGTGTTTTTAACAGTAAGAGGAGTCATACTCTTTATCTGCTCCTTAAGGAGGGTGAGTTCAGATTTAAGTAGAGATTTCTCAGTCTTAAGCTGGGAAATTTCATCACATGATAGTGCTAAAGCTTCCTTCATACTATCAAATCTAGTGATTACCTTTTCAGCCTTTTTGAACAATTTTTCTTGTTCAGCAATCACTTCATCATCATTGATTTTGGAGATTGGAGCAGTTGGTTCAACTTGAGGTCTGATGTAAGATCCTTTTCTCAACTTGTTCCTTGCGCTTAGATCACATCGTGAGAATAACAATCCACCATCGCTTTGAGCTGGAGTGAGAAATCCTTGTTCAACGAACTCGCTGATGGTTGGTCCTTTCTTCCTTTTCACTTCTTGAAAACCTGCAGATTTCTTGATAGGTTTATTCAAGACATTCATATCAGGAACATCCTTGGAGAAGTCATCATCAGAATCATAAGTATCAACTTCATCATCATTTGCCACCAAACAAACGAGTCCATCATCGGAATCTTCATCGCTCTCATCTGAGTCTATTTCAATCCAAGTGTTCTGCTCATTTGCTGGTGCTTCTTCTTCAGCAACCATTCCCTTGTGACGAGTGAATTTGGGAGTGAACTTGGGAGTATGGCTGCTCTTCTTCTGCATATATTCAAATTTTGGAGTTGGGCAGCTTGAAGCAAAGTGTCCTGGTTTCCTGCAATTAAAACAAACAAGGTCTTATTTTCTTTTTGAATCACTGCTCCTCGTGAACTTTGGAGGAGCTCTGCTGGTGGATCCTTGAAATTTGCTGGTTGAGCCGGGTCTTGAGAATTTTCTGAACTTTTGAAATTTCTTCACAAATAAAGCGAAGTCTTCATCATCCATGTCTAGTAGCTCAGAGGTAGAAATTTTGGGATCGGAACTTTTCTCTTCTTGAACCAGCGCAGGCGCATGGGCTTCTTCTCTATGCGCCACCATTGCTATGAATTTTGACTTTCCTTCAATTTCACTGATTCGTTGGAGTTTGAGCTCATAAACTTTGAGATTTGCATAAAGGTTCCTTAAAGTCCATACATCTAACGTTCCGGCGTCTTCAAGAGCGCTGGATTTATGTAGGTATCTTGATCCAAAAGCTTGGAGAAAATTAACATTCAAATCCTTGTTTGAAGACTTCATGCCAAGTGAAATACATAGATTTATAATTTCACAGTAGCGTTCATAAGTTTGTTTTAAGGTTTCACCGGGGAGTTGAGAGAAATTGTTGAATCTCTTTTGCACTTCATATTTCTTGTTCTCTTTACAAACAGTATCTCCTTCTATATGCTCTTCAATAGCATCCCATAGCTCATTAGCAGTAGCACAATGCATGACTTGTTGTTTCATAGCCGTGCTTAGAGTGCTTAGGAGAATGTTTCTAGCCTTGCCATCATTTGCCACTCTTCTTGTTTCTTCCTCAGTCCATTCTTCCTTTGGTTTCTTGACGGTTGGTTGAACAACATTGGTGCGCGGATTTGGATTCGCTTTCATAGGGATGTAAAGTCCATAAACCACGGTGTCATGAAGTCTTTCATCGATTGAGTTGAGATGAGTCAATATGCTGAATTTCCACACGTCAAAATGATCTTCATCAAAGACCGGAACGTGAGTGTAGTTTGCAGTTGCCATAGGTTTTGAGTTTGCCATTTAGAATCGGCACCCAAGCTGTTAAGCTTGAAAAACAAAAGTGTTTTATAAAGGTGTTTGCTCTGATACCACTTGTTGGTCCCAAAGGGCAATAAGGGTATGAAAAATAGTTAGAGGGGGGGTGAATAGCTGTTTTAAAATTCTTTTCATACCATTGATAAACTCAATTGCAAATGCGCACTTTATCAAATAAGCGTTATGATATGCGCCTAAGTGAGTGAGTGAAATGCACAGCGGAATTTAGTAATGTAAATAGGCGTAAAGTATGATAAAGGGGGCGCACACACACTCTAAGTATTTTGGCTCAAAGTGGGTGAAATAAGAAACTAAGGCAAATGATATAACAAACACAACACAGTTCAATCAATCAATCTACAATGAATAAACAATCAAATAGTTAGATATGATATGACTTGAAATAAAACAGCAAGATAATAAGTACGAGCTATTTGGAGAGGTTCGATCGGGAAAATGATCGACGTCCTCTACCAAGATGGTTAGTCTTGGATTTCTAATGGAGATCTTATATAATGAGAGAGTGTTACAAAATACAATCGTTTGAGCTTATACACTAACTCAAGATCTATTTCTATGAAAGAACAAATCCTAGACAATAACCGGTGTATCTCTAAAAAAAAAATCTAAGTGATCAAACTTAAAGAGGTGCGAGTGTGATTTTAGATTCAAGGCTCTTTAGATCTTTGAGATTGAGAGCACAAGAAAACTAAAGTGTTATCGCTTGAAGATCTGGGCTAAGGATGAAGTTATGAAGATGTTCTTGAGAATTCTGGAAATAACAAAGGCAATCTTCAAATCTTCAACAAATGCTTGAGAGAGAAATTCTTGAAATTCTTAGCAAAACTCAGCAACTTCAAAATGTTGAAGTTATGGGGTATTTATAGTGAAATCCCAAAAACTAGCCGCTGGAAATCCTTGGTGAGTCAGAGAAAGGATGGATGTGTTGTCGCTCATTTAGTGGAGCACGTGTCCTTTTATAGCCATTAGACACATAACACAATTGTGACCGTTGTGGAAAGGTGTCCTCAATTTGGGCGCACACGTGTTATTTAACCATCGTTTGAATCATTGGCGTAGTTTGAATTCTCTTCAAGTCTTTGAATCTTCATTAAATCACTGAGTGTTAAACACACTACGTTGAGGCGCGTGAGCTAGAGAGGCGCATGAGCCAATGGGGCGCATGAGTTAATGCTAGGTGCATACTCATGCGCGGGCACCAAGGAGGCGCATGGCGCGTGGCTTGGAGGCGCATGGCGCGTGGCTTGAAGGCGCATGGCGCATGGCTTGAAGGCGCATGGCGCATCGCTTGAATTCACACAGTGATTTTCTTGAATCTTGATCTTTTACTCTATTTCTAAGCCTATTCTATTACAATGGACAACCTAAAAAATGAAGTATAAATACTTCTTACATGTGGGTCTAAAGTCCATGAAATAAAACTTAGGTGATGGATCAATCAAATCTAATCAATCCTATTACATTGAAACTGAGATATATGTGGGCATACCCAACAAACACCTACACACTTAACGTTTATAGTCTTACTAAGGCTACCAAAAATCAGTCCCAAACAACTCTAACACTACTTTGAACCCAACCAAACCACCATACCAAATACTCACTTTGTCCCAAAATTACAAGTATCACAAATATTATCCAAATCACAAAAATAACAAGTACAAGTATCAAGTATAACATATATGACCATTTTAACATTTAAAGGGGAATTAATAACTTACCTATTTCCGGAAAAAGTATCGCAGAAATAGGTTTTGTTCGGGTAGAAATGACCTACTCAACGCCCTGATCATTTTTATATAATTAGATTTTAAAACGGAGAAGTAATTAAAAAGATATAAATCGAAATAGGTTGAACTTATCTTTTTCTCCTAACCTAGGAAGAACGTAGAATGTTGCAGAGCAAAGTGTGAACACAGAGAGAGGGAGGGATAAGCATAAGTTATATTAAGGTTTTTTACCCCAAAACTACATTTTGGTCACTCAAGTTTCATTTTAACACTTAAGTCCCTGGAGTTATAATTTCACAAAGGACCCTAAAGTTTCAACTTAATCATTTAACTCCCTTAACCATTATTATTACTAACTAAGTAAATAGCACATTTAATCAAGTAAGATGTGCAAGTTATAAAATATGATGCAACACATAAAATGCACACATAAGTCAAATAAAAATCCCAAAAAAATATAAAATAAATATGGACGGGTTTTTGGGGTCGTTACAATCACTCCGCCTTAAAAAAAAATCGTCCCGAATTTTAGGGTTTACTTACCTCGACCCTCAAACAACCAAAAATATTTCCTTTCCATTCCAATTCCGAAACTTCCAAATAGATTCTTTCACATTATGATTTCTTTATAAAACTCAAGCTAAATGAATACTCTCATTTCTCAATTCTCGAATTCTAGAATCAATCACTTGAACTGAATGCTTCTCCTAAGATCTACTCGATTCAATATCCTCTAAAACTTTAGACATACATGAGAAGAATCATAAACAGATTTGCGTAGCATCGACACATGGAACACATTATAAACCTTGTCAAGAGAAGGAAGTAACACAAGATGATAAGCCCAATCTCCAACTCTTCCCAAAATCTCAAAAGAACTGATATATTAAGCAAACTCCACGAGAAGTAAAGGTATATCCCACGAATTCTAAGAATCAACTGAACAAGTTCTCAACATATCCTCGAGAATCTGAATGGTTCTTTCTGACTGACCATCTGTCTGAGGATGAAAACCCGTACTAAATTCCAAAGGCTTGTCATAAATCAACTGATCACTGATATTTTACTTCCAGATTATTCGCAGCTCAAGCACTTAGTTGAATGCTTAGAATTTCTTGTGTCAAACAAATCAAATGTAACTCTTCAAATTTATCTCAATACTCTACATTTACTCGGATTCATAATTAAATTGGTCTTGTGTATCTCTTCAAGTACCTGTAGTTGAATTCCGTTATGCATGTTGGTTCCACTAAGTGTCGACTACATACTCTGTTACAAAAGTTAAAGTTCCATCACTAGCAACGAACAAAATCGTGTTGTCTATCATCGTTCCTTCCACTAGTAATTTTCTATAGTTGAAATCATTCAATAGAGTAGAAACTTAAAGCTTTCACAATCGCAAAATCATCACATGTCTCGACTCATAAGGACTCCAAGATGTCAATTCCTCTAACCTTCCCCCATTTAGTGTTATCAAACATGAACTATAAGTCAAGGAATCCTCTAATATATTTGTCTTTCCTGAATGATATAACATAATACTCTACTTGCATTGTCTCAAGTGTAGCTCTCCTAAAGAAAACGATTACTTCAACTCTCATGGTCGGTAGACACTTCAAATATGGCTCTACAAAAGTCATTTACTAATGCAATGAATGTAAAATCGAAATCAAGCTCAAGTTATGGTGAGGATAACTTTGTTCATAAGGAATCAATCTTCTCGAAGCATACATAACTGTCATACAATTCTGAATGGATAAACATCTCAATCACTCTTCGAGGCATCACCATGAACAAGGAGTTGATTAGATCCACTATAATGGTAAAACTCGACATATCCATTAGAAAATAGTAACACGGTCGTACCCTCTTGACAATTGTAATACTAATAAAATCCACTAAGCAATATAAATGCTGAAGTTGTTATTAACCCTTGTTTTAATAATCAAAACTCATTACACACTTATCAATCCATCGAGGAAGTATATCTTTCTGTGTCAATTAGTTAACAGTGTAGCTACTTTAGAAATTCATCAATAAATCTCTAACAATATCATGCCAATCCCAACAAGCCACGTACATACTGTTGCTTTCGTAATTAAACGACCAATATCTATGCATGTATTGAAACTTCCTCAAAATAATATATCCGCTAATAAGAAGACATAATACCTTGATTTCACAACCCGTTACTTCTCTCAAGCAATCCAATTATGATTACAGATATAATTCAGAATATCCAACAATACCACTGGAGCAATTGTTAATTCAAACAATATAACCCAATTTTCTCCTCAAGTAACATGTACTACTCAATAAAGAATATATCTGAGATCTCACAAAGAAAGGATCAATCCTCCAATTTAGATGTAAACGTTCTACTACCAACCACGTAAACTAAATACCCGGCACAACCTTCTGATAACAATTTTCAGACTTTAATGCATAAATAACATGAATTCCCAACACATATATCTACCATGCTTAATTAAAGCACACTAACATATAAAACTCCACCACAATAATATCAAAATCTTGCTATGGAAAAATAACTAAACCAGCAAGTAAAACATGCTCATAAATTTGCACATCACAAGTGCGCAACACTCTATCAATCACCAAACACTCCCCCTTAGTATAGACACCTCTAACACATAAGGTATAGACTCAGAAGACAAAAGCAACCGAGAAGCAAAATGCACAGACACATAAGAATGCGAAGAACCAGGGTCTATAAGTGCTTGTGCTCTCAAACTAGACACAAAAATCATACCTCCAATCATATTAGCAAAATTGGAGATATGTTGTTGATTGATGGCAATATCACGATCCTGCACCTTAAGCTTCCCTGAAGAATCCCTCTTCTGGCCCTGAGAAGACCTGACAACACTTCCCAATGCCTTATTCTTCATTCTTGGACAATCCTTCTGAAAATGACCCAACTGACCACATCTCATATATTTACCTTGCTTCTTCCAACATTTCTCCTCTAAGTGTCCTTCCCTCCAACAACAACTACATACTCGTTTAACTTGACTTCTAATTTTCTGTGGTCCTTGAGAAGATCCTCTAAGTTGTGAAGATGTACCCTGAGATCCTCTATTATCGCCATACTGATGTTGTGGTTTTGGCTGTCCTCCTTGTCTTATCACATCTGAAGCTTCAACCTTGCTTTTACGCTCAACTATGTCGTTAATTGCTTTCATTGCAGTTTCAAACATACCTTGGAACATCATTCGAACCTCTTCTCTAACATTACCCTGCCCTGAAGGCCCAGACTGATCTCCTTTTGTCCCAACCATTTCAATAAGTACCTGCATAAAACCCTCAACGTTACTCATTCTCTACACAACTACCCTCCTAGGTCACATAGTCATTCTAGACCATCTACAACCTAGCTCTGATACCAACTGTCGCGCCCCAGACCCGTGGTCCTACTTGGCCCCACGCTCGGGACACGAGTGGAAGACGTTATAAAACACTTTTAGAATATTTTTTTTCAAAATGTACTTTCATAAAGTTTAACAAAATTCACACTCGAAGTTCAAAGACTTCATTTAACTTTCAAACAAACTTTACAAACAGCTTTCACAACGAAAGTACTTAGCCCGAAGGCTTACAAACTTTTATACAAATGTACATACACCAACATTATCCAAAATAATGGTGTTACAAAATGATGAAGTCACGGAAAATCTACCCAACAGGTTTTACATTTACATAATGTAACCTTTACAAAACAAATCCCAACTCTTACCATTGTAACGTCCTCCCGTGCCAAACTATCCTATCCCCTGGACTCGCCTTTATCTAAAACAGTAAACAAATAAAGGGGTAAGAATGAATCTTAGTAAGCTACTAAAATGCAACTACGTTTCATGCTATAATGATAAGTATAACGAACAATATCATAAGCATCACATAGCACATAGCATGAGAGGCAAAGCCAACTCATAATACCACACATACAACGATGTAACACTCACAAGGATACTTAGTCAAGGTTTACCGAAAGAACATAATCGTCGATACTTAGCCAAGGTTTACCGAAAGAACATAACCTTCTGGGAATACCATTTAAGAAAACCATCTGAGAAAATCATCTGAGCAGCATAAATAGCTGAAGCCGGGATCCCGAAAACCAACCATAACCATAAGAACCAAAGTAACAACAGGGAAAATATGACACAAAGTCATAACCCAAATGCTCACTCGAGGGAGCTAACTCATCCCATCCAAGGCCAATCTGGACTGGGGAAAATAGGTCCAGTGGAAAAGCCTTATAGTGAACTTGGCTGTGTGCCACTATAATTATTTCCACCTCCACTCGATTAGAAAAAAGGTCTAGTGGAAAAGCCTTATAGTAAACTTGACTGTGTGCCACTATAATCCTTTCCACCTCCACTCGATAACACAAAACCAGCTGGACTTTCAAACAAAGCACTGTAATAAATACTTGCTTAAACAACAATCGGAGGCAATGATTCCAAAGTAGGGAACCAAGCCAAACACATCACAAGAAGCACACAAAAGAATCACTCATAAGAGTTCCCAATAACATTGACATTTAAGTCATAAACACAACCTTGTACACATATGAAACCAAATCATCATCTACCATTTTAGCTTCCCAAAACACTTATCTAGGCACCCTAGACTAGGACACAAAACCTAGCTCAAGATTGGGTCCTAAACCAAGTCAATGAAACAATTTATTTTTTTCAGCAAAAGTAGGCGCCCGCCCGCCCTCATCTTGGGCGACCGCCCAAGAGCCCTGTTTTAAAAATTCCTTTTCAGTTGTTTGGGGCGCCCGCCCGGCCCCATAGTGGGAGACCGCCTAAAAACCCTGCCAGGCCAAAATTGCACAATTTTCACTCCTTTCGTTTCACCGCCCCAAAAGTACAACACCTACATACTTAACATTTATAGTCTTACTAAGGCTACCAAAAATCAGTCCCAAACAACTCTAACACTACTTTGAACCCAACCAAACCACCATACCAAATACTCACTTTGTCCCAAAATTATAAGTATCACAAATATTATCCAAATCACAAAAATAACAAGTACAAGTATCAAGTATAACATATATGACCATTTTAACATTTAAAGGAGAATTAGTAACTTACCTATTTCCAGAAAAGTATCACAGAAATAAGTTTTGTTCGGGTAGAAATGACCTACTCAACGCCCTGATCATTTTTATAAAACGGAGAAGTAATTAAAAAGATATAAATTGAAATAGGTTGAACTTACCTTTTTCTCCTAACCTAGGAAGAACGTAGAATGTTGTAGAGCAAAGTGTGAACACAGAGAGAGGGAGGGATAAGCATAAGTTATATTAAGGTTTTTTACCCCAAAACTACATTTTGGTCACTCAAGTTTCATTTTAACACTTAAGCCCCTGGAGTTATAATTTCACAAAGGACCCTAAAGTTTCAACTTAATCATTTAACTCCCTTAACCATTATTACTACTAACTATGTAAATAGCACATTTAATCAAGTAAGATGTGCAAGTCATAAAATATGATGCAACACATAAAATGCACACATAAGTCAAATAAAAATCCCAAAATAATATAAAATAAATAGGGACGTGTTTTTGGGGTCGTTACATTTCTTATCTTCAAATGCTATATGAATTTTGGTATTCTTGAGATTTTGATTCTCAATCTAGGCTCAAGAATATGTTTCTCAAATATATGTATTGCATTAGTTTAATGGCTGGTGAAGGAGGATAATTTATACTAAAAAATCCTCTTAACCCTTAAGGACTCTTGAGACCTAATCCCGTCACCCAATTAAACTTACCAAAATCTGGCTCCAGGAACTCTGGCACGGTCGTGCTCACAAATTGGCACGGCCATACCAATTGTGTCGAGCAACACCTGCTGGAGACTAATACTGGCACGGTCGTGCTTAGCACGTTCGTGCTTTATAACTGGCACGGCCTTGCCCGCTAGAAATTCAGCTTTTGCCTTTTCTTGATTCGTTCTTTAGTGTGTGACCCCATGGGATTATATTAAGTTGACAATGAGTCCAATCAAGGTCAAACCCATAAATCATGAGAGGACTCTAGCAAGCCATCATGACTACCCAGTTAATATAACTTAACGAAGTTCGTTATCCTCATAGAACATATCACAATCATTTTGTCACGCGATATCATATTGAATATAAGTCATGGTCAACGTCAACTTATCTCGTTCAATGCTTTCTCGATCCCGAGTAGATTGATTATGAGCAAATGATATTGATCACATCAATTCATTTGAGCGCGGCCACGCATTTCATCAATCTCACTCTACGAGTGGCCTAAGCAGATATCTCTCCTGAGGGAGGGACAAATTCTATATTAACTTATCATTCTTCCCTACAAGAATCTGATTATGCCAATCATAAAGTTTATGACTACCTGGTTAAGGGTAGCGATTGACTATGTCAAACATAATGTTCATCATGTGGAAGACCATGATAATCTCAGGTCTAAGGATATCAAATGATATAACTATATGAGATTTAATTATGACATCTGACCATGACATAAATCTCATAGGTGGGTCATGTCCAATACTTGTTCACCAACAAATACCCATAAGTTTAATTTGTATCTCATACACATGATCATCACATGATCATCAATTAAACTTATACTAGTTCTTCATATGTATTAGGGACGGGGATTATTATAATAAACATGTGAACATATAATAATCCAAGGTTGTTATCTCCATAAAAAATGAGAACATGATGTAACGTAAGGCTTTTCTCAAGGGCCTAAGGCATAATCTCCAACAATCTCCCACTTGCACTAGGCCCAATCAATGCATATCCAATACTATTGAGCTTAGCTTATGATCATCATAACAGCATGTGGAAGAATATGTGTATGTAGATTGTCTTTGTTGTCATCATAAGGTATTTTGCATATTTTGACATCTCCCATGTCAATAATTTCTCGTAGAGATGGAAACGTCTGAGTATGTGTTTGGATCATAGATGAGCCTTTGGCACCTTAACTTGTGGAATAACCATTATTTCACAATAAAGGTCTATAGGATTAGTAGTACTAGAAACTATTTCTAGTTTTACTAATAACATCTATATTCAAACAACTCCCTTAGTTACAACTCATGCAACTAAACACTCAATTTTATTCGTAGAATATTTATAGTGTATTTGCTTGGAACTATTCCAACTAATAGCACTTATTTTAAACATATGTTTATACTGCGATTTAAATTACCCTTGTCGATGTGGAAGCATGCATCTATGTAACCATTTACTAGATCATCTACCATGTCAACAACCATCAAGAATGCATCATTAGTTCTTCTCAAGTACATAAGGACATTCTTGACCACTGCCTAGTGATTTTCACTAGGGTATGATTAGTTTGTTCTCTTCATACTCCAAGTATATGAGTTATCCCGTCTAGGTACATAATATGACATACATGATAGATCCAATTGCCGAAGCATATAGGCCCCCGACCCCCTCCTACACACTATTTTTGTTCTCTCTCTTGATATCCTAACTTTCTCCTTTTGGGTACAAATATTATGGTGGTAGTCACAATATATTTATAGGGATACAAAACCTAATCCTGATCAAAACCTAATTTACCCGGAGTTGCAGAGACGGAAGGAGTATTATTTACATTAGGAAACTAATTCCCAAGAATCCTTTTTCTCCAAGGATTGCTACTCCACGTATGCACATAACAATTTTTTTGCCAAACACCAATTCACGCCAAACAGTTGATCCGTCCCCGACATTCTGCCGAGGTGGGCGGTCGCCCACCCCCTCTACGGGCGGTCGCCCACTTGGTCAGTCCCGGTTTCGACTCCTCGCTTCTCCGCGGTTTTGACCTTCTCCTTGGTTTTGACTCCATCCCAACAGAATCTAAGATCATCAACAAGTTAATCAAATTAAATTTTGATGATCCTACGGAACATATTAATCAAATTAATATTGCAATTTAGGTTACTTAGGATTATTAAGAATGTATAATTTCTGTTCTTGCTTTAGAACAATTCTTAAGCTCATGATCCAATCAAAGAAATTAATTGCATTCTCTTTTTACCTTGTCCTTTTGAAGAACACATCGCAGTAATAAACATAATTAAAGTTCAAGATAATATTCTACATAAATATGCAAATAAATATACAACTATATTTCATACCATACATTTAAGAGATAGATAGTTTGTATTTCATAAATACTCCCACTAAATATATAACCTTCATATACAACAATTGTATAATATAATTTATGTAGGCTAAGATCCATAGTTCACCCAATTTTGAGTCGGCTAGGGCACGACCGCTCAAAACTAAGTTATTTAGGTAGATAACTCTTATCAATCATATCATATATGACTCTTAGATCTTTTATGAGATTGTTTTAGACATCCAATGTCAAATATGTTTTAATCTCATCTTGTGCCTTAGGCCCAAAACTGTTTTGATAGCCTAATTAAGTCAAACCACGTTAAACGTATAGGAAACTCTCATTCACTCATCTTGCTCATACACTGATAGAATTAATGCACGTCTCTAGGGCGTAGCATGCACAAAACTACCCAGTGTACTCACAAGTGTTTTAATAGTGGATTGGCACATGACTTAAATTTTCAAGAAGGTTCATCTCATATAGCATACAACACGTTTATGAGCACATGACATGTAAAGCATCAAGATTAGTCATTAAATTAATCTCCATTAATTTAAGCATGATATTTACGTGTCATTAGTTTCTCTATAATTATGAGGATGAGACTCTTTGAACTTTGGTTATCATCTCCAAATCAAGACAACAAGAAGTGTGGCCGAAACTAAGCCATAGGCATCCACAATTCCGTCCTAATTCAAGAAACCAAGAAAGTAGTCCATATGGCCGAAACTAAACAATAGATGGTCTCGATGAACGTAGGCCAATTGCATCCACAATTCCACATGGATCTCCAAACTTGAATCAAAAACTTTGTTTCTTAATTTTAGCAATTATGAACTCTTCATAATTCTAACTTCGTTTTATCTTTAAAACTTTGATTGCGATCAAGTTTGGGAAACACAGTCTCGAGAACGTAGGCTAGTCATCCAAACCTTGAACCAATCTCAGAATTCATAAGACTAAAACAAATAGGACTTTCAAATCACAAGATCCAACCCACAACCCAAGTCCCCGTCCCCGCGCCAGATCCGAGGGTCCGGCCGGGTCAGTACTAGGGTCCGGTCGGACCTTCTGCAGATTTTGAAAAATTCTAAAGTTCGAAAAAATTGTCTCAAAATTGTTTTTTTCCTTGATTCGATTTAGGGTTTGATGTTCTTGATGAACCAATCATCATGATCATCAAAACCTTGAATACACCATTTATTCTTGAATCTCTAGATTATCAAAACTTTGATCCAATCAAAAATTGATAACCCAAACAATTTTAAATCCACCATAATGTTTATTGTGATTGAATAGTGCAATTAAAGTTACAAAAACAATAAACCACATAAAACGCATAGACCACATAAATACCAAGAATCTAAATTCAAGTAGAATGTTAACACATATAATCCAATTATATTATCAACATGATCTTATTAAAATAACCATACATGAACGGGGCTCTGATACCACTGTAGGGTTTTGAGGGTCCATGCGCAGCGGAAGACGGCAATAACAAATCAACAAAACTCTAAGCCCTAAAATCCATTCATGATGATTAAATTAATAGGAACATGAAATTTGAGATGCTAAAGCAAGCAACCTCTATGTGTATCCACACGCGAAAGAATATCTAGAACAATTCTAGATCTAGATTGCTAGACCCATTAGAAAACACATGTTTCTAATCTTCAAAGGTTATATGAATTTTGGTGTTCTTGAGGTTTTGATTCTCAATCTAGACTCAAGAATATGTTTCTCAAACATATGTATTGCATTAGTTTAATGGCTGGTGAATGAGGATTATTTATACTAAAAAATCCTTAACCCTTAAGGACTCTTGAGACCTAATCCCGTCACCCAATTAAACTTACCAAAATCTGGCTCCAGGAACTCTGGCACGGTCGTGCTCAAAATTGGCACGGCCGTACCAATTGTGTCGAGCTACACCTGCCGGAGACTAATATTGGCACGGTCGTGCTTGTTAATCAGCACGGTCGTACTTAGCACAGTCGTGCTTTATAACTGGCACGGCCGTGCCCGCTAGAAATTCAGCTTTTGCCTTTTCTTGATTCGTTCTTTTGTGTGTGACCCCATAGGATTATATTAAGTTGGAAATGAGTCCAACCAAGGTCAAACCCATAAGTCATGAGCGGACTCTAGCAAGCCATCATGACTAACCAATTAATATAACTTAAAGAAGTTCGTTATCCTCATAGAACAACATATCACAATCCTTTTGTCACGCGATATCATATTGAACATAAGTCATGGTCAACGTCAACTTATCTCATTCAATGCTTTCTCGATCCCGAGTATATTGATTATGAGCAAATGATATTGATCACATCAATTCATTTGAGCGCGGCCACGCATTTCATCAATCTCACTCTACGAGTGGCCTAAGCAGATATCCCTCCTGAGGGAGGGATCAATTCCATATTGACTTATCATTCTTCCCTACAAGAATCCGATTATGTCAATCATAGCCTTTATGACTACCTGGTTAAGAGTAGCGATTGACTATGTCAAACATAATGTTCATCATGTGGAAGATCATGATAATCTCAGGTCTAAGGATATAAATTTATATAACTATATGAGATTTAATTATGACATCTGACCATGACATAAATCTCATAGGTGGGTCATGTCCAGTATTTGTTCATCAACAAGTACCCATAAGTTTAATTTGTATCTCATACACATGATCATCACATGATCATCAATTAAACTTATACTAGTCCTTCATAAGTACTAGGGACGGGGATTATTATAATAAGCATGTAAACATATAATAATCCAAGATTGTTATCTCCATAAGAAATAAGAACATGATGTAACGTAAGGCCTTTCTCAAGAGCCTAGGGCATAATCTCCAACATGGGATAGGGGTGGGGTAGTGGGGAGCGGGGGAGGTGTTCAAGAATAATTTTAATATGATTGAAAAAAAAATTATTTTTTTTGGTGGGGGAGGGGGTGGGGGGTAAAAGAGGGCGGAGGCAAGGGGTGTTGAAAGATAATTTTAATAAGAGTGAAAAAAAAATTAGGGGGGGGGGTGGTGGGTGGGGTGGGGGTAGGTGGTTTGGTGGAGGGGTAGTGGGGGTAGGGAGCGCGAATGTTGTAGTTGTTAGAAAATAATTTTAATAAGAGTGAAAAAAAATGGGGGGTAGGTGGGTAGTGGGGGGTAGGTGGGTAGTGGGGGGTAGGGGTTGGGTAGTGGGGAGCGGGGAGAGTGGGAGAGTGGGAGGTGTTCAAAAATAATTTTAATATGAGTGATTTTGTTTTTTTTGGTGGGTGGGTGGTGGAGGTGGGTGGGTGTGGGGTAAAGGGGCCGGAGGCAATGGGTGTTGAAAGATAATTTTAATATGAGTGAAAAAAAAAAGTTTTTTTTTTGGTGGGTGGGTAGGTGGGGTGAGGGGGGTGCTTGGGATGGATGGGGGAGGGAACGTAAGGTTGGAGGGTGGGGTGGGGTTGGAGGTGGAGGTGGAGGTAGAGTTGGTAGGGTGGGGTTGTATGGGGGAGTTGGGTGTGTGAGTGAGGGAGTTAACATTTTCCGTAAAATGACTTACGGAGGAGAAATCCGTAAGTTGTTTTACGGAAAACCTAGCTTATTTCCATTGACCGTAAAATATTTTACATTGATTTTTTTCCCCTTTTGGTTACCAAACACCGGAAAACATGTAAAACATTTTACGGTGAAACAAACGGAGCCTTTTAGTTTTAACCCAAAGGATTCCTATTCTTGGGACCATCGCTGTCTGTGTGGTGCATTTTTTGTCTATATGAATTGTTATGCAGTTTGTAAAATAGTAATTCTTGTAAATTTTTCTCATGATTCAAACGACATATGCTTTATAGTCATGAATATGGAGTATCAAATCAACTCTTATGTCTGTCTAGTGCATTTTATGTCTATGTGAATTGTTATTACTCCCTCTGTTCTAAAATGAGTTTCACACTTTTTTCGCTATTATTACGAAGGAACTTTGAGTAGTAGTTTTAGGTTGATTTAATCATCCAAATGAAATTCTAAAACTTGTTATTGATATTATTATTGATGGTGTATCAATAACAAGTTTTAGATTTTCATTTGGATAATTAAATCAACCTAAAATTATTGCTCAAAGTTTCTTCGTAGTAACAAAGAAAAACATGTAAAAGATCATTTTGGAGAATGGAGTATTCATAGGCAGCGTATGAAATAATAACTGAGTCTTGGGTTGGTTAGTTGCTCAATCATATAGACCCTTTGCCATTAATAAAGATCTGGTGACTTGGGGGGACAATGGATCAGGGAAGGAATGGCTAGAAATCTTATAGCAAATGTGTCTACAAAGTAAAATGTTCAAGGGATTTCCACTAGTAAGTGTTAATTTTTTAATATACAAATGTGTATTTAAAAGTGTTTTTTTAAATACAAAATGGTGCAAGTCGAGGATTTCCATTACTTTATACTCCCTCCATCTCAAAATAATTGTCATTGCTAACTTGACAACACTTTAATTATATTTAGATGAGTTTACTTTTCTTGTAGCGCTCTCCGTGGGTTTATAAGTCATATTCGATGGATAAAGCTTGGGTGAATCTGCCAAGGTTTTGAATCTGAGCTCAAGTAATAGTTTTGTACTTGGATGTTGTCTTATAATAGTTGTGTAATATAATATTTCCTTTGTAGGCCAACCCATGCATACATGGAAGGAGTTAAAAATTTTGTAGAAGCAAGTATGCAAATGTTAAGAAATCCCTCAAAAATTCGATGTCCCTGTAGTCGATGCAGAAATATGAATTACCAGACTAGTGATGATGTTGTGTCACACTTGGTTATGTATGGGATGGACAAAACGTACGACATTTGGGTTTTTTCACGGGGAAGAACGCCCTAGAACTTCCTCTAAAATGACATGTGATCGCGATGAATTCTCTGATACTTATAGAATGTTCGTAGAAGCACGTGTTACTGAGGAAGAGATTCCAAATTATACTGAACCAAGAGGAGATGAGGGGTTTTCAAAAATTTTGAAAGACGCAGAAACTCCTTTGTATGTGGGTTGTAATGACTATATAAAGTTGACCGCGACAGTTGTGCTATTTAAGCATAAAGCTGTTAAGGGTATTTCCGACAAAGCATTTACGGAAATTCTCAAAATTATTGGTGGCATGTTACCACAGAAGAATGAACTTCCCACTTCCACATATGCGGCTAAAAAGTTACTTAAGGCATTTGACTTGGGTTATGAAAAAATTCATGCATGTGTCAGTCATTGTTGCCTATTTAGTAAAGACTTGGCACATCTAGACAATTTCCCGAGGTGTGGGAAATCTAGGTGGAAAGTGGTAGGAAAAGGAGATGAACGTAAAATAAAAAAGGGAGTACCAGCTAGGGATGGCAATTTGACCGAACCCGATCCGTACCAAAGGCGTTTCGATCCGAAAATTTCGGGTTTGGTTTGCAATTTTTAAAATCCGATTGGGTTCGGATCGGTTTCGGTAGCACCCCTTGATCCTCCCCGATCCGACCCGAACCTACTTAAACTTATAAATTTTACTGCTGCCCCCTCATGTTTTCGATATATGCATATCACCCTAAGTATATAAGAAAAAATCTAGGGTTAGGAGCTTAATTTTGGTTCTCGCCTTCTCGGTCTGAACTATCAACGCCGACTCCTCTCTCTCTCTCTCTCTCTCTCTCTCTCAGTCGCAGTTCGCATCTTCCTCTCTCTCTCTTTTCTTGCCGTTCTCTTTTCTCGCCGTTCTCGAGCAGTCGGCCACTGGCCATCGCCATAATCAGCATCCACGATTGTGCTCCTTGCCAAGGTTCGTTCTCTCCTGGGATTTCTCAATCAATGGTGCTCTCTCTCTCTCTCTCCTCCTCTCTTTTTGAAGTATCTTTATTGTCGGCATAATCCTCACTTCTCAATGATTGATGAAATTGATTCTAGGCTCAGATCTGGATTGGATTCATGATTATAATTTTTTGAGATTGTATTTCTTTTAGGTTTTGAGATGAAATTTAATTCATATTTTTGGGAAAGAAGGCAAGGTTTAGCTTGTTTCAAATTTAGGGATTCAATTAGTAAAGATTACTCCCTCTGTCTCTGTGTTGAATATACTGCTCAAATTAGGGTTTAGCTTGTTCACAGTCTATTGCCTTGCCTCTGTTGTACTGGGAAAGGGAGGATCTGGATCGGGTCTCGGGTCGGAGCAGAACGGAGCAGCAATCGGGCACGGATCGGATCAGATCGCGGATCATGGCAGTTTGGATCGGTTCGGGTTCGGTCACACATCTGCATAATTCGGATCGGATTCGAATCGTCCCTGATCCGATACTAACCCGACCCGTTGTCATCCCTAGTACCAGCTAAGGTCTTGAGATACTTTCCTATAATTCCCAGATTTAGAAGGATGTTCAGATCATTAGAAACTTTTAAACAAATATTGTGGCACAAAAGTCATCGTAGTAAGGATAACAAGATGACATCCGGTTGACTCCCCTCAATTGCAGTTTATTGATAGTAAATGGCCTTATTTTTCATCTGATCACCGCAATTTAAGACTCAGACTTGCCACAGATGGATTTAATCCTTATCGTAATCTATGTTCTACATACAGTTGTTGGCCCATGATGCTTGTTAACTATAAGGTGTGCTTTGCTCCACTGTCAGTTCTGTTCAGATTGATCGGGAACCATGGTTGTAGTTACCCTGTACATCCACCATATCGCATTCCTGGCCAGGTCCTCTCTCATTACAACTTATTCATTTTCTCTCCACATTGATTCTTACAGGAATGTCAATCCAATCATCCTAGTAATTCTCAAAAGTTTTATTGATATTAAGTACTCTATAAATAAAATATTTAAGAATTTAGTTGAGATGATTAGATTGACATTAAGTTTCGTTTACAGTTAGTTTTTGTTGACCATTAGAAGTCAAATAAGAGTATCTTTCGGGACGGAGGAAGTACTTTATAATTGAAGACAATTGACGTAGGGATTTGTGAAGACTGTGTTTTTGGAAAACAGACGAGAGTTAATTTCTTAAGAATAGGTAGGGCTTTGAGGGATGCAAAGTTAGAATTGGTTCACAGGAATTTGTGGGGGCCAGCTCTGGTAACTTCTCTGGGTGGTGTGTCATACTACATAACCTTCATTGATGACTCCACAAGGAAGGTTTGGGTTTATTTCTTAAAACACAAAGATGAGTCATTCGAGGTGTTTAAGAAGTGGAAGGCCTTGGTGGAGACACAGACAGGACTCAAGGTGAAAAGCTTGAGATTTGATAATGGTAGGAAGTATGAGCTCGAGGACTTCAAGGAATATTGTGATGCGAATTAGTTTCGTATGGTGAAGACCCTTAAGGGGACACCTCAACAAACGGAGTTATAGAAAGGATGAACAGGACATTGAACGAGTGGACTATAAGTATAAGGTTGAAGTGTAGATTTTAGAAGATGTTTTGGGCATATACAGTAGACACGATAACTTTACTGATTAATAAGGGACCTTCAGTTCCATTGGGGAACGAGATTCTAAAGGTGGCATGGAGTGGCAAGCAGGTAAATTTTTCCTTCCTTTGCATATTTGGTTGCGTTTCATATGTTCATATGACTTTGCTGATAGAACTAAACTAGATGCAAAGTATGTTAAATGTACGTTTATTGGTTATGGAGGTGTGACTTTGGGTACAAGTTTTGGGATGACCAAAATCATAAGGTTATTTGTAGTCGGGATGTTGTAGTCAATGAACAAGTTTTGTACAAGGAAAAAAGGGGGCATCTGATGGGATTAGATTGGAACCAAAAAACGTTGAGATGGATATTCCAGTCCCGGGTGGGAGCAGGTCGGTTCAGGTTGACCAAGATCGGGGGTCATTGAAGATGAACCACATACTCCAGGACTGGATATTCAGGTGTGCAGATCCAATAGAGTGCGTGGATCACCTGATAGGTATACTCTTTCAAATTACTATTTGTTGTTGCCTGATATTGGTGAATCAGAATGTTATGTGGACTCTGTTTATGGTGAACTTCTCGATAAGTGGAAAGTTGCGATGGATAATGAGATGGACTCATTAAAGGCCAACAAACCTTGATAATTTACTGAATTACCTAAGGGGAAGAAGACATTGCATAACAAGTGGGTTTATATAGAATTAAGGAGGAAGCAAATGGAAGCAAGCGTTATAAGGCAAGGTTGGTTGTAAAAAGGTTTCAGCAGAAATATGGTATTGACTGTATCGATGTCTTCACTCCTGTTGTGAAGATGAGTACTATTAGAATGGTTCTGGGGCTAGTAGTGGCTGCTAACTTGCTGCTGAAACAAATGGATGTAATGACAGCCTTTATTCATGGGGATTTAGAGGAAGAAATTTACATGGTACAACTACAGAGATACTTGTCTCAGGGTAATGGAGAAACGGTTTGCAGGTTGACTAAGAGCTTGTATGACCTTAAACAAGCTCCTTGGTAGTGGTATAGGAAGTTTGATGGATTCATGCATAACATTAAATTTTTCAGGTGTGGGGCAGATCATTGTTTCTACTTCAAGAGGTCTGAAAATTGGTATATAATCTTGTTGTTATATATGGATGATATGTTGATAGCGGACTCTAGTCATAAAGAGATAAACAGATTGAAGGCACAATTATCAGAGCGGTTCGAGATGAAGTATTTAGGAGAGGCCAGGATATTATTGGGCATGCGTATTGACCAGGATAGGGAGGCAGGTAAGTTGGTTCTTTTACAGGCAAAGTATGTCGAAAAGGTCTTGTCAAGATTTTGTATGGAAGAGGCAAAGCCAACTGGTACACTGTTGGGCAACCATTTTAAGCTATCTGATAAGGACACACCTAGGGACAATGAGGAGCGTGACAAGATGTGTAAAACTCTATATGGTTCGGCGGTGGTGAGTCTAATGTATACAATAGTGTGTACAAGGTCGGATATTGCACATGCGGTTGGAGTAGTCAGCCGACACATGGGCAATCCAAGGAAGCAACATTGGGAAGAGGTGAAGTGGATCCTACATTACTTAAAGGGTACTGCTGCTAAAGCTCTATGTTTCTCACGCAGTAATGTTGTGTTAGAGGGTTATGTTGATGCGGATTTGACATGAAGTGATCTTGATGAAAGGAAAACTACTACGAGTTATGTCGTTACATTAGGTGGTACGGCTATCTCCTGGGCTTCTAAATTGCAAAAGATTATAGCTTAGTCTACTGTAGAAGCAGACTATGTGGCAGTGAGATAGGAAAACAAATAGATGGTATGGTTGCATAGTTTCTTGGGTGAACTTGGGAAGGCACGAAGTGATAATGTACTCTATAGTGTCAGTCATAGTGAAACTCTTCTAGCAAAGAATCCGACATTTCATTCCAGAAAGAAGCACATCGATCTGAGGTTTCACTACATCTGGTATCTCTTGGAAAATAAGATATTAAGGATGGAGAAGTTTCAAGGATCGAAGAACTTGGCATACATGTCGATAAAGGATGTGAACCATGACAAGTTGAAGCTATGCATAGCTTCAACGGGGCTTGGAGAATAGAGGAGTAGGAAGGCACTACCACGATCGAGGTGAGCAAGGAGGCACCAAGAATAAGTTGAAGGAACGGATAGGGGGATTATATGGGGTTGGTCTCTAGGTGGGAGATTGTTGGTAGAGATAAATCGGGTTACTAGCGATCAGAATAGAAGAAATCAGGAAAAAGGGATAAGCAGGCATTGCACGGCCGAGCATGGCTCAAGAATTGGCCATGCAAGGCAAAAGGACTCTGCAAGAAGGCACACAAGGCTTTTTTTTCTTCTCGAGAAATAGTACTGTTTGGCTATGCATGGTTAGGCGCACGGCCGTGCAACCGCTGGACGGGCCAAAAGCTGATTTTTGGGAATTTTATTCTGTCTAGGGTTTGGACTCATTCTAGGGGTAGTATATAAGCAAAGTTACGCCCCAAAACTTAATGTAACTTCATATTAACATATTATATTGCAAGATCTTAGCTTGGTAATGCCCTCATACGTAGTCAATCGAATTGACGAACTGGGTAAACAATTTCCTGTGTTCTTTTACTGTTTTTTGCTTTAATTATCGTTCTTGTGCTTGTTGTGTGTGCCTTTATTACTTGCGATCTGTTTGGTTTAGAGAGTCAATACCACAACAAAAACATCTACTAAAAACGTGTCATTGCCTTAGTCGACTATTTCAGCTCTTCTTAATTCCCATATAGTCCTGACATTTTGTTAAATTTCATTTAGTTCCGTCATCTTTCATAAATTACTAGAATAGTCCCTAAATTTTGTTTTAATTTCATTTAATCTTGCAGGTTTAATAATTGTCCGGTTCGCCCTTAATCTTTTAAAGTATTGCACACTAGCGTGTCTTTCACAAAAACACTAAAACGTACATCAAATATATTAATACCCGAGGATTCTCCGTTAATAAGTCCGGAAAATACTCAATAGATGATTATAAAACTCATCCATCAAACACCCTTAAAATTAGACTCTGCTAGTGTGTGGACTTAAGGAATAACATAATGCAAGTGGATCATTAAAGTTCCAACCTGAGAAGGTGTGACTTTTAAATTAGTTAAGAACACCCACATTGAATCGACATAGTAGTAAAAATTATTATAAGAAAGATACTTGTGAGCCTAATATGTAGACTTTGTCATATTTGATTTTTTCTTCTAATTGTTTTGATGTGCGCTTGTGAGGGTAAATTTAAACTATCAAGTACTCATTCATCACTTTCCATTTGAAATTCCATGAGGTTATTCTCGTAAGGGTTTGAAGTCGACTCTAATTCAAATGTGACAAGCTTATTCTATGCTTCAAAAAAATGCTTAGAAAAATATAATTTTTCTTGTAGCATCCTTATTTTATGTTCTACCACTCCATTTTGTTATGGTGTTTTTGGTGGGGAAAAAATCATGATAAATCCCTCCTTGTCAAAAAAAAAAAAAAGGTAGAAAATGAATTATTCTCTAATATGTCAGAAAATCTTATCTTACTATATATAAAAGCAGGACAGCCAAATGAACAGTAGCCCACCCAATATTTGGCATTTTTGTAATATACTTTTTTGGTTCGGGCAAAGCTAAAGGAGGAAGGTAAGCTGGCGATTCCCTTCACAACACAACCCTATCATCTTCTCCTCCCTCCTCATTTTCTCTCCATCTTTCTCTCTCTCTCTCTCTAGAAACACACACACACACACACACACACACTCTTTCTCCCCCAAATCTGTTCATATTCGCCGATTACCGTTTTCCGACCTTGGTGTCCGGCAATCATTTCTCTGTCTCAACCCCTTTCTCTCCCTAACTCTATCTCTCTAGCCCGGCGACATTCCTTCACGGTGTCCTATAGTTCGTCACCTATCTCTCTTCTCCGACGAAGCTTCTTTTTTCTGGCGACACTTCTTCTTATCCGGTAAGGCGATCAAACCTTCGTCTCGCAACTCCAACGAGCTTCCTCATCTTATATCAGTCAGATCTGGTCGGAAAGATTTAGAATCAGATCCAGCTCCTTCCTCCTTCCTCTGGTCGCCAGTTGATCTTCATATCTTGAAGGTATCTTTTCTTTATTTTTATGGTTGCGTGATAGGGTAGAATTTTTCAATTTCGTTCATCGCACCTTCTTTTACCCGCTTCCTTCAACGATCAGATTTAACTCAGATTTGGGTTAGTGATGTTAACGTAATGATGTTTGTAGTGGTGATCTTAGTATTGTTGGTCTTAATGATGATGATGAGTGTGGAATGGTGGTGGTGGCAGAAATTTTAATTCAATTTTGAAATTTTGAGTTGTTTTCTTCTTCTATAACTATACCATTTTTTCCATATTGTTTCTATGTTGTGTCTATATTTTAGAAATCATTGGAACTTTTTACAAACTAATAATAATGATCAGTTTATCAAAAACATGGGATGAGATGTACGGCTAAATTTTTTTTTTGGGTTTGGCTTGATCTATGATTCAGTTGAAAATGCCAAGAAGCGAGAGCCGAAGTACCAAGATAGAAATGTCAAGGAAACAGATGAAGGAAGGAAGAACAAAGCCAAGAAGATCCGTGGAGTTAAAATAGACAAAAGCTGGATATGCTGCTAAGGCTGGAAAGAAGAAATGAGCTGATGAGAGATAGAGTTAAAAATGGACCCGGAACCGCTCCACCCAAGTTAGCTCCACCCCTCCACCCAACGGCTCCGATCAAGGCCACATAGGTGAGCGGTTTGGATGTGTGGCTAAGATGATTTCATTTTTTTTGTGGGTCCCACCGAGCTCAGCTACATCTCATCCGTCGGGTGAAGCTAAAATGAGGTGGCTTCAATCTCCACTAACTAGGGGTGTAGCGGTTTGAAATCCGTTAAAAATGATCTTCCTATTTTTTACTTTGTGTTTTCTGATGATATTATAGCTTAAACAAAAGAAGCTGAAATTTAGACTTTTTTCTCTTCCTATATACAACTTTAATTATCTCACTTCATAATAACATTATATATATATATGTTGGGAATTTAGTGGTACCCCGTTGCAATCTAAATAAAGAACACAAACCCACACGCACAATAATGGAAGAAACACACACACAAGAACACAAGAATTGTTTACCCGGTTCGTTCAACACATGAACTACGTCCGGGGGCAATTACCAAGTCAATATATTATTAGACACCTTCTAATATGTTGCTACAATGTGTTCTAGGTCGTATCTATGCTTATATATCAGTACAATGAAGCCCTAGGTCGATTTGGTAGAGATTGCATCAAAATAGGAAACAAACAATTTCTGGCCGACATACCAGGCGCCCGCCTGTAGGCCACCAGGCGCCCGCTCACTCCTTATTCCAGAAACTGATTCCCGCTGCTGAGACCGGGCGCCCGCCTGGTATGGACCAGGCGCCCGCCTGCTTCTCCGCCCAGGAATTCTCCTCCGGTTTGAATCCTTCTTGGTCTCCACCAACTCCCCCGACTTACTTCCTCGTAGTTTAGGACTCCAATCCTAACAATCTCCCACCGGAGACTAAACTAGTAAGCACAGAAACACCCACAACTCCCACCACGTAGTGAACACCTTCGAACACATTTTACTCCCATATTGACTTGACATTACCGAGCCTCCCGCTCAAGTACTAAGGCGAGTTGAAACTAAGCGACGTTTCAACCTCTCCCTGTTAGATAGTTCTTGCCTCCCCAAATCAGCTTCTACCTTGATTTCTCTCCGCAAGTCTAACTTCGCCTTCTCCCTCCAGATCCACGTTCCTTGCAATGCTTCCCCTTGAAACTTGGACACACCTTGTTTCTTGCATCGTCTTCTCTTGGTCTGAACACGCTCTCTGTTAGGGCACTTGGACTTCCACACCGCATTGATCAACTTTGTGCCCCTCTCCCCCCTAACATACCGTTTCTTGATGTCTCTCCTTTCTACACCAATAGGCCGGTTCTTTAGCCTCTTGCTCCCACCAGAGCGAATGTCGGCATTGTAGGTAGAGTACAACATCTTCTCCTTGACCCCATGAGCTATCACCTTAGCTCCTTTTGTGACTTCCCAAGACCCACCAGTGAAGGTCACACCATACCCTTCATCATCAAGTTGTCCAACAGAAATCACCCTCCTCCTCAAGTCCGGAACATGCATCACATCGTGCAATTGTAAAACAGCCCCGTTAGGTGTCTTCATCATCACATCCCCTTTACCTTTGATCTTCAAAGGTTGATCATCACCAAGATAGACAACCCCAAAATCTCTAGTTTTATACCGCTCCATTGTTTCTGCATCCCCACTAGCATGACATGAAGCTCCAGAATCCAACACCCAATCTTCACCTGACTGCTCCTCTCCTAGGATTAATACATCCCCATCATCCACCACGTATGCATCACCATCCTTCTCCGGACAGTCATAACTGATATGACCCATCGTGCCACAATTGTAGCACTTGACCGGCTTTTTCCCCTTTTTCGGTCCTCCCCTTCCCCTATTTCTCTCCACCCTAAGTGCAGCCCCATCTGCGGAAGATTCTCCCCTTTTCTCTTTCCTTCTCAACTCCTCTTGAAGGATGAGATCTCGAACCTCCGTATACACCAATAGTGTTTTCGACGTACTAATCGTTGTGACAGTTACCTCCCAACTATCAGACAACGATTTTAGTAGAAAGCATGCTAACACTTCATCGGAGAAAGGAATATCAACACTTTTCAATTGGTCCACCATACCTTTGAAACTGCCGATATGACTCGCTGCTGTCTGCCCCTCTGACATCTTCGTATTCGCAAACCTCTTTATCAAATGCACCTTATTGATATTCGACGGCTTCTCATACATGTCTGACAGCATTTGTAGCAACCCCACCGTTGTCTTGGCCTCCATCGCGTTCCGTGCAACGTCGTCGGTTAAAGCGCTCCTCACCGCTCCTAACGCCTTCCGATCTAGCGTCTCCCAATCCCCTTGTGACATGTCTTCGGGTTTCTCCTTTAAGGATTTATGAAGATCCTTACAATAAAGGTAATCTTCAACCCTTGTCCTCCAAAACGTGAAATTCACACCGTTGAATTTCTCGATTGAGTTCTTCATCTTGATTGCTTCACAAAGTCCCCAAGAACGTGATTCAAAATTAATCAACTAATGAAACTTTGAATCCTCCTAACCAAAGCTCTTGATACCAGTTGTTGGGAATTTAGTGGTACCCCGTTGCAATCTAAATAAAGAACACAAACCCACACGCACAATAATGGAAGAAACACACACACAAGAACACAAGAATTGTTTACCCGGTTCGTTCAACACATGAACTACGTCCGGGGGCAATTGCCAAGTCAATATATTATTAGACACCTTCTAATATATTGCTACAATGTGTTCTAGGTCGTATCTATGCTTATATATCAGTACAAGGAAGCCCTAGGTCGATTTGGTAGAGATTGCATCAAAATAGGAAACAAACAATTTCTGGCCGACATACCAGGCGCCCGCCTGTAGGCCACCAGGCGCCCGCTCACTCCTTATTCCAGAAGCTGATTCCCGCTGCTGAGACCGGGCGCCCGCCTGGTATGGACCAGGCGCCCGCCTGCTTCTCCGCCCAGGAATTCTCCTCCGGTTTGAATCCTTCTTGATCTCCACCAACTCCCCCGACTTAGACTCCTTTTCTTCCTCGTAGTTTAGGACTCCAATCCTAACAATATATATATATATATATATATATATATATATATATATATATATATATATATATATATATATATGACTTTTGTTCAAGGGCCTTTGTTGTTCTATGACTTTTGTTCATCTCACCCCGACGTTCGACTTGATATGCGATGCGTTCCGTGGTTCAACTGGAGTCAAAATTTAAGACCGTTTTCACGTACGTGCTCAAATGTCTCCAAAAATTTCAACGCCTTAGTGTCTGCATTAATTAGTAATTTTTCCACTCTATTGATTCAAATTAGATTTTTCACTAAATAAAAGAATTAAAAAGTATTATATAAAAATCAATTTGCATGAAAAGTTAGTCTGGGACAAACCAAAAAGGAAAGTAAAAACCTTAGTCTGGGACAGAGTGAGTACGTTGTTTTATAGATACACTAACAAGAAACTCAAATGACTGGGCACATACTGTTTCAATCTGACTAGACATTGTGCCTTATTGAAATCAAGATTTAAGCTAGAATTCCAGAGTTTTCATATATTTTTATTTAACACTGCACAGTTCCCTATATTTAATACTGCACAGTTTTCATATATTTTTATTTAACAGGGTGTTCACAGAACAAGAGTGCAATACCACAATAAGAGGCATCCTGCTATCTGATCTTTCCACAGACATTAAAATGTATACACCAACATGACATCACATGTCAACTACCTAGCAATTCACATAAAAGCCTTCAGCAATTTCAAAAGAAAGCACTTACTAAGATCCTAGACTGAACGAAATGTAGAGGTATATCCGTATATGACAACAGCGCATTTTACTAACAGGGTATGGGAAAAGTACCTGAAAATTAATTATCTCTGACACCAAAGTCCTTTCAAACTTCAATGACAGCATATACTTTGACTTGTGGCGGGTATATACCTGAAATCCAACATTACATCTGCAAGGTTAGAATTTTGCAACACAAAAATTGCATCGACAGGCCAAGTTTCAGATCACCTGTTGCGAGAAGAAACTCTCCATCAGGACTTGCTTTAATTTTAGTTGTTGCACAAAAGAACAAAGTTACTTATGGGTTCAAGGGGGGAATAGCAAACAAAAAAAAAACAATACAAAAATCTTTTAATACCTAAAATGGCGTCTAGGGATATGCCCATCATACCTTTTTCAAGTTAGTTGCAGTAGAAATTAAAATTAAGTAATCAGTTTTTTGAACATATACTAGGCAGTAATCACCCTTCGTCCTAAAAATATAAAAAACTTAATGTGACGAGGACAACTTTTACTAGACTTCCTTAGAAGAGACTCTTTTGGGCACAAATAGAAAAGGGAAGTCTGCTTCTTTTTTTCTTTTTTCGAGAAGTGATAAACAGAATTTGAGATTGAGAAATTAAAATAAGCACATGAAGTATAACAATAAAGCTCATCAGTTTGTATGCCTATAGAGCTAGTCAGTATTGAGCAAAAAGCAAAATTAGGGTTTGAGAAAAGGGTTATAAGATTCTAAACTCAAGATTCTTAACTATACGAGTTAATAATTAAAACTCACTCCGTCCTCCCAAAATGAATATCCGTTCTCATTCGTTCAGAAACACCGATTTTCAGAATATTTCACTGAAATTTTACTACAAAATCGTTGCTTAATAGTTCAAATAGCCAAAAAATAATCAAACAAATGAAAAGAAAAAAAAATGTTTCTTAATAGAATTTGATGGTACCTTTGTCTTTGCTAGAAGCTCTGCGTCTTTTCTGAGGAAGCCAGGTCGCCGGACGGTGCTGCCCAGAGACTGTATATGTAATAACCGGCCTTTTTGGCCCATTATTATTATTATTGTGCTTTTATATTAAATATTGCGATCGGGCTCATTAAATAATTAATGAGTGGGCTAATAAAGAATGGCCCAATCTAGTCAAACTTTGGAAAACCTTTTTGGAATAGGAAAAGGGGAACCCTAAGTATTTAAACAACTCTTTAACCCTCTCCCTATTATTCTGTGTCAATCAAAAAACCCTAGAGAAAATATAGAGAGGAGGCGGTGAGAGAGAGAAGAAACCGAGAGAGAGGAAGAGGAAGAAGGGAGGAGAAAGAGAGAAGGAGGAAGAAGAAGATTCAACCCCCCCCCCCTTCGAAGGTAATTCCCTCATCCCTAAATATTAATTCTTGGGTTGGGTATCACCTAGGAATTTTGAAACGAAACGTAGAACCCTAACCCTAATTGATAAAACTAGGGTTTATTGTTAACCTTTGAAAACCTCTTTAATGGAAAAGTTGGGAATGGTATTGACATGCATGCATGAACCACCACCACCACGACGACAGCGGCAGCAGCTGGCGGCGGCAGGCGGCTGTGGAGTGTGTGTGTGTGTGTCCTAGTGTGTGTGTTTGTGCGTGTGTGTGCAGTGTGTATGTTATGCGAGTGTGCAGTGTGTGTATGTGCCGTGTGTGTGTGTGTGTGTGAAGTGTGTGTGTCACAATTAGGGTTTGTAAATTAGGGTTTTGTGTGTGTTGTTCAAGGTGTTTCAATGTGTGAAAGTCAACTGGAATATTGGAAGTCAAACTGTGAATAGTGAAAGTCAAACTGTGAATAGTAAAGTCAATGCTGGAATAGTAAAAGTCAACGCTGTGAATAGTGTTTTCATGAAGTTAAGTCAACTTAAGACACTTGGGTTCAAAGTAGACTTTTACGTAAAACCTAAGGGTATTTTGGGAAAGTTATAAGGGTAATGTAAACCCTAAACTAAAGAAAAACCTTAAAAAGGAGTTTAAGAAATAAACTCATAAGGTTAAAGATAGAAAATGGAATTGGGGACGGGGTTAAATATTGCTCTTGCCCTAAAAGTAGTATCTTTGCGTGATTGTAGATTCTACGCAAGGACCCGCTAGAAGTCAACGCTAGCAAGGTAAGGGATTACGTTCCTAAGTATCTTGAATTCTTTATTCATTGGAACTCTATAATTCTTTCATGAATGTTATATGGTCCATAGCGCTTGAACTCTACGTTGATGAACGTCTTTTGTATATCTTACCTATGACGTGTTTTGGTTGTAGGGAATCTTAGAACATTTGAATTTGCATGTGCTCTCGTTTAGGGAACACTATTTTGGAAAGTATGATATATCTAATTGCAACAGGTGTAGCTGTATAGTCCCTGAAAAGGACTAACTAGTCCCTGAAAAGGACTAATGTGGAAACGGTCCTAGGAAACGGACTAATGGAAATAAGTCTAGTTAACTACCTGTAACTTAGACTTTGTGGAACTCTAGATTATCATGATAACTCTAAATAAGGGAGCACCCTGAAAAGGTGTAAGGTCTCTTATTCACTTAACACCCTGAAAAGGTGTGAGACCCTGAAAAGGTGTTTGGAACTTGGAATTGACGGAATGGAAATAGGACCACCAATCTTTGAGTAGTTAACTGTACTTGTTATATGCAGTTAGTATTTGAAATGATATCCGATCTTTGAAATTATCAATTGAGTCCGTTCTTTCGGTCACTTCTCCTTAGCTATCAGAGAAGTCCGTATGAACTTACTGAGCATTGTTCGCTCACCCTTTCTCTAATAATCTTTTTCAGGTAATGACTTAAAGAGGTAGACGGATCGCTAGATGAAGCTGTCCGTGTCAGTTATATTAAGACTTTATGGTTTATTTTGTTTAGCTAGTGGTTGTACTGGCTTTGAAGACTTAGCATTTAATTCGCTTCCGCATTTATTGTTGAATTGATGGTTTGAGACTAGCCGTTGGGCTGTTTAAGTGGGATTTTGTAAGATAACTATTGGTATTTCCATGTTTTTATGGATTTGTCTACTTTATGTATTTCCATGTTTTTAGGGTACCTCCCTAGTTCGCCATTGATTTTTATTCCCTGCTTCTTTAGAACATATTAGTGAAGGAAGTCTCAGGCGGAGGAGGGGACTTTTTGAGTTAAGCAACTGGTGGCGAAGGACGACGAAGTCAACGGCGGCGATATGGGACTAGGTAGGGATGGCCAAACCGGACCGGAACCGTTGAACCGGCCCGGAACCGGATCGAAAAAAACCGTAACCGCCATGAACCGCCACGAAAACCGGAACCGTTTTGGATAAGGGCCAGTTAAGGTTCAACCCCCAAAAACCGTGAACCGGCGGTTCCGAACCGCCCAACCAAACCGTGAACCGAAACCGTCTGAACCATCAGTAAAACCGTTAAAAAACCATAAAAATCATTAGATTTCTAACAGTTTCATCAGAATTAACCGTTATGGAAGGTTAACAAGAAAAGTTGTGTTTTGACTGATTTTATAGCCAAATCCAGTGAAATAATAAAATTTGGTTGTCCCCTCATTGTAAATTTGCCTTTAATTAATAAAATTTAAAGGGTACCGTCCCTTTTTTGTTTTATATACTATCATTTATTTTATTTTTTTCTATGTTTGTTTTTCAATATAACGGATTTAGCTTCTTTTAAAAAAAAATCACTTATGAAATAATTTTTAAGTTGTTTATTCATTATTGTATGATAAAAAAAAATAATAAAAAAAAAAAGTACAGCGGAACCGTACCGAAACCGGATTGTGACAACGGAACCGGCGTTGGCCATCCCTAGGACTAGGGCTAGGGACAGGTGAATGGGTTTAAGACGGATTTTCATGTTTAACATAATGCAATTGACACCCGGATGCTTTTAATTAGAGTGTGTCCAGTCCACAACCGATGCAACCAATAAAATATCGCAACCTCATTTTGCATTTATAATTTTGTAAACTTCTTTTCCCTAGCATTGCCCATTTACACGCCCTTATATTTACATCCTTGTACAGTGGAAACTCTTTAAATTAATACTCATTAAATAAACTTTTTAAAATAATAAAATTTGTCTGCTACTGACTTAGGCCAGTTGAAAAAATTAAAAAAATCGAATTTTTCGGAAGACCCCTTTATAATTTTAGGTCCCACAAATATCATAAATTAATACTACATTTGCCCCTAAATGAGTGTCCAAATTTCATTTTAAGGGACATCTGATAATCTCAACTCTTTGTACAATTTGGTGGCAAAGATTCATATATAATCTTGTAATCTCCTTTTTAAACATTTAGTTTTGCACGTATAAAGAGACCGGTGAAAAAAAAAATCGAAAAAAAAACATTTAGAGACAAAGTTATGTTAAAAAAGATACTCATTTTGGGACAAAATTTTTTTGAAAATGGACACTCATTTAGAGACGAGGGAGTATTTATTAGGATTTTTGGGGAGACCCATTTACAATCAATGAAATACCTTTCATGAATTATAATTCATTCATCGTAACTGGATTAAGAAACAGATTGAAGAGAGAGAAAACCAATTGGAGACATCAATATATAAGTAAAGACTCAAGTAGATAGAGCCCCTCTTCTATCAGTTTCTCGCTCAAACTGTGAATGCTTTGGAACATCTTGGCTGCAGGAGCATTTAATAATCCATTAATCACAGTTAAGAAGGCAGCTATCTTTGGCTTTTTTAATGCGTCATTTATTGAGGTATGCTGCTCTATTTTCCAACATCAGTTTGAACGGCTCCCTAATTAATACACTCCGTAAATCTGACCACTTATTGTTAGGTTTAATTAGCCACCTAATTATACATTCATCCAATTGAAACTAAACTCGAAAATAATAAAATACCATCAACTTACAATGATAATTTCCATCTCTTTGTATAAAATGATGAGTACACATCAGTCTTCAAAAGTTGCATTACAATGATAATTTCCATCTCTTTTCAGTATTCTCAGGAAAGGAAGATCGAATTGGTCCTTGGTTAGAAATGCACAGAACTGGCCGGCCCAGTCCATGAAACAACACCTTCAAGTTGCGTGCCAATGTAAGTTTATTCTCATAGAGAGAGGTAAGAAAATAAAGACGACAACCCTTCGTATAAAATTTTGGGGTAGTATGTACGTATCAAAACTGACCTCCCAGTGTTGATTTTTTTCCTATAAAATTTTGTTCTCAAATTATTTTTAGACTTCTTTCTACAAGCAATAGTACGCACCCTCCTTATTCAACAGTTTGATCAGTTACTAAAAAATTCCTAACAATTCAGTTAACTACTTTTCTAGAAATTTAAACAATTAACACTGGGAGTTCAGTTTTGATACGTACATACTACCCCAAACTTTGTCATGCTCAAAACTGAAAGCTATTATAATGATATATACTCCCTCCTTCCCAAAATGATCTTCACGTTTGACTATTCAAACATTTTAGTCAAACATTTTAAGGATATGAACACTAGCTATGCTAGCCATATTTTGTTTATGAGATGATCATTTTAGGACGGAGGGAGTAGTTTTTTTTCTTTTTATTATTTGTAGATGTTATAGGTAGTGTTGTGTGGAAGGGAACGATATAAATGGACCCACCCACTAAGTCTACCTTACTTTGATAATTTTATAAATAAAAATTTAAAGCTATTATTCGGATTCTTTATTTTGGTAAATAGATGTTTTAAATAATGATATTGAGAACTTCACACGGTTATACAGGTTTTTCTTTGTGATTTTTTTTCAAAAATATGTGTTTTAAAAATAAAATATTATGAACCTGTACTGAAAATAGAAAACAGGCCAAGTAGAACCTGTACTGAAGAATTTCTTTATCTTGCAAACTACTACTTCTTCTTGTACTCTGTCCATGAACAATAAGAAATACCATTAATTTCATCAATAAACATGATGAGTTGTGGTAGCTACAGTTAGTACTCACAAAATTGCAGAGAAGGAACAGAAAAGGAATAATGACTACGAATAAAATTGAAAAAAAAAAAAAAAAAAAGTATTGTGAGTTACCTCTATATCAGAGGGACCTGAGATCTGATTTACAATTTTGGTAAAATTAGCTTCGTGTGTCATGAATAGTTGCTCAAAGACCTACGTTCTCCATTGTATTCCTTTGCAAGTCTGAGGGCCTCAGCTGATGAAATTTCTGTGGATTGGGAAGCAGGTATTAGACCATCTCCAACAGTTTAGTGCAAAAATTGCACTATTCTTTATAGTAGTGCAATTTTTACACCAAATATTTCCAACAGTTTGCTTCAAATCTTATACTAAATAAGAATATAATAACAATAGTCATTATTGTTTCACATATATAAATAATAGTAGGTTATATAATTTTATATTGTAAAATATTTTCATATATATCAAACAGAAAAACAAAAAACGGATATTTAAAAAGAAAAAGAAGAAGAAAAATGGGATAGCGCAGCACTATCCCTTCCACCAAATTGAAGCAAGTGATAGAGTTGCTCTATTATAGAGAAATGTTTAGAGTGCCATTGGAGTAAAAACAACACTCTATATTTGGAGTTTTAGAGTACCGTTGGAGATGACCAGCAATATTGCATGATAGTGCTCAGCATACTCACTATGCAAGCAGCATTAAGAATTGAATCAAGTGAATTATAAAAATAAAAAAAAAACAATAAAGGACCTTAACTCTCATAATGTAAATTTCATAACTAAATAAAAATTAGTCTCTTTGCCCCAGAAATAGTCCTATTTTGATTTTTTATAATCAACGAAAATGAAATTTCACCAACTATTGGTGATAATCTAATCATTCTAGTAAAATTCAAAAATTTGTAATTGAGTTATTTATCAATAACAATTTTTAGAATTTTATTGTGATTATTAAATTGACACTAATGTTTGGTCAAAATTTATTTTGTTGATCATAAAAAATGAAAAATGAGACTATCTTTTCGGGACAGGGGAGTATAAAGCAGTAGTTACTAGCCAATGAATCATCAAGATTTCCTTTTTCCACTCCATTCATACTTGAGGATATATACAAAATTCTTACATGCATAGATAGATATAAAAATATACATGAAATTAACGGTTAACCAGGTAAAAAAAATTAATCCGTACATATACAACACAGATCTGATGCATTGGTAGTTGATTAAGCTATTTATGTCCAAACAATGATACACATAGTGAAAACTCAAATGGAAAACTTATAGTGAAACACTATAATCCGTTGGATGGGTTTTTAGCAGTGGGGTCCACAAAGATTTATTACAATCCAACGGATTACAGAGTTTTGCTATGAGTTTTCCCTTTGAGTTTTCACTATACGTATCATTAAAAAAATAGCATAGTTCAACAAATATTGTTAGATCTATGCACTAAACTGTAACTATACAC